>CM075812.1:54721802-55281273 GCA_037975025.1 Excoecaria agallocha
AAAGTCTGTCTTTGACTCTATTTGATAGATCCTTTTTTGAACTGCTCTCCATTAACTCCTTCCCTTTTCTTCTCCTTATCTCAGTCCACTTTATCATCATCAACAGTTTCTGTGATTACTGTGCTGTTTAGCTTCTCAACTTCAGGTAAGACCATTGAATTCATGAAAGCATCTAATGGATCAATTTCTTCATCCCCATCACCCCCGTTATCTGAAGCAGCAATCCCATTTTTAGAATCTATCGCCATTGCATCATCAACTTCTTGTCAGGTTTTGCATTTGCATCTAAGTCCATATCCTTCTCTAGTTTGCCTGAGGTAGGTGCTTCTTCATCATTTGATTCTCCTTCATGAAGCTAAGTGTAATAAAAGGCTTAGGTTCCTCATCAATAAGTTCTTTTGACCATGAGACTCTTCCAACAAAGTTAGCTCCTGCTCCTGTGCACTTGTATTGCCCATAGAACACGGTCCTGACAACCCCAAAAATCGACACTAACATAAGTACTAAGCCTATGAAATTGGTTACAATCGACAAATTGAAAATGACAAAGATTAGGTTATTACATGTGGCATAGCCTGAATTCAAATAAATAAGTCAAATGTTAGGTAGATAGGTATTTTCCTATTCAATCTTTGATGTGCATTACACGTAGATTTTCCAGTAACAAAATAAGAAGAAGACACATATATAGGCTTCCATATTTTACTAAAAATTATAACAGTATTTTCCATTTTAGAGTTTTGAGTAGTGTAAAAATAAAATTCTATAAGATGGATTAAGTTTTTTTCTTCTCCATGGTTTTAGTTTATTTAATTTTATTAAGTTTGTACAACTTCTACTGCTACTTGTGTTTCAATTTTAAACTAACTTCAACTTGTGTTGGCTGTTTGGTTTATTACACTCTTAGATGGATGGAGGTTCAGCTAATTATATGATCATTTCTTATTCCTAACAATTAATAGTTTCGCAACCCCTTGTTTTTAGTTTTTAATTATTATCTATAAATACATTATGCGGATTGGGCATAGTATTTGTTTTCTTAATAGTGTATTTAAAGGCTGATGTTATCTAGATAAACATATGATATTTTTAATTTATTTTTATTTTACCTCATTAATAGTATTTTATTATACAAAATATTTTTTAAATGTTTTGTGCTTTATATAATGAAAACTTTGTTATATATAGATAAATAGATGGGGGAAAGATTGGAAATGGCGAAGAAGCGAAAGATTGGTCTGATAGTAATGAACTCGTTTTTTTAAATATTTTATATGAAAGAGTTAAAAAGGATCCGAATGGTATGCCATCTTTTAAATCATCTGATTGGCAAGAAATGGATGACGACTTGTATATAACAGTGGGAGAGAGATATGATATTGAAAAGATAAAGGGAAAATACAATCGTCTTCGGATGAAACATCGATAATTTGTTGAATTATTGGAGCATACCGGAGTAACTTATGATTCGTATTCAAACACTGTATTTGCTGTTGAAGATATTTGGCAAATGTTTTACAAAGTAAGGGTTTTAGTTTATTTAATTTTTTTAATTATTACTTTTTTACATTAAGGTACATATTACTAATATTAATATTTAAAATGTTTTTTTAATTAAATTACAGAAGCACAAGAATTTCAAATCATTTAAGAAAAATGGATGCAAGCATTATGATTTATTAGGTCAAGTTTTCAGTAAATCTACTGCTACTGGGCATCTGCACCATGCTTCTACACAAGTACCTTATGATTCAGATGACGAACGTCAAATTGAAGAAGAATTTCTTCAAAGGGGCATTCATCATGGATCAAATGGAGAAAAAAATAGTGCTTCTAGTTCAAAAGATAAGTGAGGTCCTACCGATTACAATCCTGGCTCTAATAGAGCTAAGAAAGAATCTAAATTTGAAAAATTGGATTCATGTTTGGAAATGTGGGCTACCTATTTAAGTGCTAGAGCTGAAAAGGAATTAGCAAAAGCTAAAAGATATAAATTAGAAAGCAACCAAGTTACAAGTGCTGAAACTGATCCATATTCTATAGAGGCATGTATGAATATTTTGGAAGAAATGGAAGATATTTCCAGTGTTGCTTATAATAAAGCATTATAAAAGTTTGTCAATCTAGAATGGAGAAAAATATTTGTCTTAATGCGTAACAATAGAAGAAGAGATTGGATTGAAAGTTTATGTAAATGAACATTCAATATTTTTTTAAATTATATTATGTCTTATGGCTTAACTTATTAAGCTAAATTTTGTTATCTAAATTTTTTAAATAAATATATATAAGTTGTTTGTTTTCATTTTTTATTTGTTTATTTTATTTTTTCCTTAAATTTTATAAATTTTCTTTTTTTTTTTTTAAATTAATGCAGGATTTATGGATCAAAATTTGCATCAAAATCAAGTATTAATGTATTCAACGAGTAGTGATAGTTCTAGTAGTGATGAGGATGAAGATATTTTAGATTTACTTTTAGTTAGATTTTTTATGTCTTGGAATTTTATAGGAAGGGTTCCTTGCAGAACTTCAATACTTAGTGAAAAAAAATATATTCTTGAAGTTCTTGTAGGAAATCCAACTAAGTGTTATGAAGGGTTTCGTATGGCACCACATGTGTTTATAAATTTATGTGAAAAATTAAAATTGATGGGTTTATTAAGAGATAAAAGAGATGTTAGCGTAGAAGAAGGAGTGGCGATGGATTTGTCAATTTTATGTCATAATCTTCGTCAAAGGGTTATAGCAGAACAGTATCAACATTCACTTGCTACTGTTCATAAATGGTGTAAGATGGTGATTAGAGCATTGGCTACTTTAGGTACTCACTTGATTAAACATGTGAATAGATTTCCTGTGCAGCCATAAATTCAAAATAATCCTAGATGATACCCATATTTTAAGGTAAGATAATATATTATTAAAATTTTATTATTATATTAACACTACATATATATATAATATTAACTTTAAGTTAAATATTCTTCTTTTATCTGGTTAAAAAATGCATAGGTACAATAGACGGTACTCATGTGGCAGCTTGGTCACCGGCTTCTAAACAAAAGACCTTTCGTGGTAGAAAAGCAACGCTTGTGACTCAAAATGTAATGGTCGTATGTTCTCACGATATGTTATTTACCTTCATGTACACTGGATGGGAAGGGACAACAAATGATTCTAGAGTATTTCTTGATGCATTGATAAGACAAGAAAATAATTTTCCTCTTCCAAGCAGTGGTAAGAGTTTTTATTATTATTTCTCTCTTAATATTAACTTATATTATTATCATTTGATTAATATAAATATTAATTTGTAGATTATTATTACGTCGTGGATGTTGGTTATCCCAATATACCAGGATTTTTGGCTCCATATCGCGGTGAAAAATATCATTTAAATGAATTTCGTGGGCAAGGAAGAATTATAAGAAAATATGAGTTATTTAATTAGAGGCATTCATCCTTACATAATGTGATAGAAAGGGCATTTGGAGTGTTAAAAGCTAGATTTTCAATTTTAAAATCAATACCAAACTATCCTTTACGTCGACAAAAGATTATTCCCATTGCATGTTGCACATTGCACAATTTCATCAGAATGAAAGATAGAGCCGATCAACTGTTTATATTATATGATCGAGAAGATTTGACAATGCCTAAAGAAGTCACCATTGGAGTGCAACAAGAAGGTATTACTATTGATTTATCCCAACAAATGCGAATGGGAATAATTAGAGAAACAACTGCTGATCGATTGTGGAACAATTATAATAATAATAAAAATTAGAAATCGATTGTATTTTTCAGTTTACTATCATATTATTTTTAATTCAATGGTCGTTAATTTATAAATATTAAATTTAATTAAATTATTTTAATAAATTTATAATTTAGTTATATATACATATTATTTCAATTTTTAAAATTAGAGAGTATATATATATATATATATATATATATATATTTAAAAATATATAATTTATTTTTTTAATTTAGAAAGCATTTTTTTATTTTTGATAAATAAATATGTTTTTTCATTTTTTTATTTTCTGTTTTCAAAAAAATAATTTTTTATTTATTAATAAGTGAATGTATTTTTCAAATTTTTTACAAAAAATAATCACTCTAATTTTTTTAAAAATAAAAAATTATTTTATGCAAATAAACAAGACCCAATTTTCTTTTCTCCGTGACTATTCAAATCTATTTAACATAAGAGCGGACGAATCGTAACTTTCTCTTTGCCACCCGTCCACGTCGACAGTTGCAAGTTGACTACCTTAATCCCACCACAGCTGATGTGAAATCAAACAGACGAACCTGTTCCACCTGCCCGATGTAAGAATCGTATCAATCACAGACCCAAGTCCACGTGTACGATCCAGATATAGAGTTCAGACAACGAACACATGGAGGAAGTGGGTATGACCGTATGTGTGGGCAAAAAATTACCGTCATTTACAAACTCACGGTAACGATAATTTTAGAAAAAAAAAATAATCATCCAGATTATTTAAAACAATTTGATTTTAATTTTGAGAAAATTAGTGACAAACTGAATTCAATTGCATCAAAACGGATACTTTTCATTTTTTAAATAATAAATTTAATATATTCATTTAAATTTATATATTAATACAGTAAATTCTAAAAATTGGTTTAAAAAAGAAAGAAAAAAAGTTGTCCTTTTTTTAATTATATAAAAAATTGGTTAAATTATTAACCAATTGCATGTGGCCAAAATGTTGAGTATAGGTGGTATGTTCATGTGATGTTGTTGGAGTTATTGAAATTAGACAGTGAAGATTTGTCCATTGTTAGAGTCTTGGAGAGAGTTGGTGCATGTACTACAACAGCATTGTAATACAATGCTTGGATGGGAGAAAATAAAAATAAAACCGAGGTCTATGATTCGCATCATAAAATACAACAATTTGAATATTATAACTAATTCGGTACTCTTTACTCTAATAATTGAATTAAACCTATAAGTTTCAATAATATAAAATTTTCATATTCATAAATATTCAAGTATTGTTGCATTATTATTATTATTGTTGTTGTTAGTTTGGTTACATTAGAAATTAATTAGTGAGTGGATATTATTTAATTTAGGTGACCAAATTATGAAATCAAGTGTTATTATTATTATTATTATTATTATTATTATTATTATTATTATTATTATTATTATTATTATTATTATTATTATTATTATCT
The DNA here is from genome assembly GCA_037975025.1 of Excoecaria agallocha. NCBI lineage: Eukaryota > Viridiplantae > Streptophyta > Magnoliopsida > Malpighiales > Euphorbiaceae > Excoecaria > Excoecaria agallocha. Next base: position 54,727,026 of record CM075812.1, read on the forward strand.
TCTATCGGAGGTGTATATCTTCAAGGTTAAAGTAATAATTTTTGTTTGGAAGACGAAATGTATGATTTTGTTCATGATACTAAATTTTATTTACCATACTCTACATGAATAATTTATTATTAGTACATATAGATTATGTATATAATTTTACATTAAGAAAAATATTTGTCTCCATGAAACAAAGTCATCATTATTACCAATTTCTTTTGCATGACGGCTGCAATTTGAGTAAAGATGGAAGGAACGAATTAGTTATGATCATTGTTATTTAGGAACGGGATTAAACCAATCAAAAAACTCATAAATTAGTGATTAAAATCGAATTCTAACCCATTTATGCGGTTAACATGTTTAATTGAAAGCGAACGCAAATTTAATTTTTTTATAATTTTAATTAATGTACTCCAACTTAAATTTTAATGTTTGATTAATCCCCTCTCTCTCTATATATATGTGGCCGTAAAGATAATATTTGCATTTTAATGTTGGATTTGTATTTATTTTGGCATTTTTTTATAATTTAAATGTAAAAGAAATCTCAAAAAAAAAAAAAAAAGCGAAGGGATTCTTATTAAGAAAAGAAAAAAAAAAAGACGATGTAAAACACTTTTACTATATTTACAAATTTACTGTCTTGCCATTTTGCAACTTACAGTTAAGGTGGAAGAAAAAAAAATTAATAAAACGTGAAAAATGTGAAAATTTGGAAAAATCCAAAAAAAAGGTCGGTAGTCCAATTTAAACGCTAGAAAAGTCAAAGCTTTTCCATCCATGACCACGTGGACAAATCAGCACATGCATTGACTCCTGTTGATTTTTGTTTCTTTTTATTTTTGAATGCATAAATAAAACAATGCCTAAATAAGGTTTGACACCGACCAGAAGTTCCACTTCAAACCTCCCGTAAATATAATTTTTAAAACATGGTAGCCAAATTGGACAACTAACTCATAATTTAATTTCACCCAAACTAAAATTTCATATATTATATAAATATCTCTTATCTATCGTTTTAGGGAATTTCTTTTATCTCCAAATATTTGTCACTTTAAAAGAGTATTAATTTTATTCTTATAAATTTATTCACACATATAATAACTAAAAAAAAGCCTAATAAATAATTTTTATTGGCAAGTGGACTTAAACTTTAAACGACAGTTAATAAGGGAGTGGGAGAGTAATTATTTGTTAAGTGGGGACACAAAAAATAATAATACGAAAATACTTAGGACAGCGAGGCAAGTACTCCCATTAATTACTCTCAATCTCAATCTCAAGTCTCAACCATAAATTTGTATTCATATTCCGATAAACCGAGGCCCAGAAACAGCTTAAAATAGCAGCCCATGGAAGGCCCATATATTCACAGCTTCAACCTTCAGTTACTAAATTTTCTATTTCTAATCAAAGATTTCAATATATGCATCGAATTAGATAAATTTATTTTAATATATCCCAAACTATAGAATTAAATATGATGACCGGATATTCATTTAATATGCATGCTTACTAATATGCTATAATGTGGACCAGCGAATCAAAAAAAAAAAATTCTTTTAAAAAAATTAATATTACATCTAATGGTCAGAATTTGCTGCTGCTGCTAGTTTCTGTACGTGCATATTTACTCTAATCAAAGGTTAGGCTGCATATTTTTAGTGCTCAAATATATTTTGAGGAGGGAAGGACTTGAGGGCTGCTCTGCTGATAGCCACGTGAAGGTTGCCAGTTCGATTCTTCCTTACTGGGAAAAAGGTAAAGTGTTGCATCAAAAGTGCAGCAAGTGGGAGAGTTCTAAGGAAGATCGAACAATTGTTTGACATTACAAGGGGCAGCAAGAGTTTTCTGGTTCGAGTTTTTGTAGATGCAGCAAATTTCATTGGAAGAAATTTCTATAATTGTGTCTGACAGTATCTCGAGTGGGGACTAGTCTGAGTATGATATGACTTAAAAGTACCTATTGTCAGTATGGATTTGCTTAGGATACTACACTAAAAAAATCCAAAAAAAAAAAAGTGGAGTGAGACCACAACAATTGAGCAAGTTGATGTGAGGTTGTTGGAGTTATTGAAATTAGAGAGTGAAGATTTGTCCATTGTTAGAGTCTTAGAGCGAGTTGGTGCATATGCTACAACAGCACTGTACTACAATGCTTGGATGGGAAAAAATAAAAATAAAACCGAGGTCTATGATTCGCACCATAAAATACAACAATTTGAATATAATAACTAATTCGGTACTCTTTACTCGAATAATTGAATCAAACCTATAAGTTTCAATAATATAAAATTTTGATATTCATAAATATTCAAGTATTGCATTATTATTATTATTATTATTATTATTATTATTATTATTATTATTATTATTATTATTATTATTATTATTATTATTATTATTATTATTATTATTATTATTATTATTATTATTATCTGTCGTAGGTGTATATCTTCAAGGTTAAAGTAATAATTTTTTGTTTCGAATACGAAGTGTATTATTTTATTGTTCATGATACTATATTTTATTTACCATACTCTACATGAATAATTTATTATTAGTACCTATAGATTGTGTATATAATTTTACATTAAGAAAGATAATTGTATCCACAAAACAAAGTCATCATTATTACCAATTTCTTTTACAAGACAGCTGCAATTTGAGTAAAGATGGGAAGGAAAATATTCTAATTAGTTATGATCATTGTTATTTAGGAAGTCGATAAAAAAAATTCTAAAAATCATTAAAATAGTGATTAAATTCAAAATTTAACCAATTTATGTGGTTAACATGTTTTATTAAGAGCGGATACAGATTTTAATTTTTAATAATTATGATTAATATACTTAAATTTGAATTTTAATATTTTGTTATCCAGTTTATATATACATAATTTTTCATATATATGGGGTCCACAAAGATAATTATTGCATTTCAACTATTACCATTTTGCTATATATATAAATATGAAGATATTTTATACTTTAATAATCGAAAATAATCCACTTATGAATATTAATGAGCGATAAATTAGTTTTAAATTATCTTTTTATTGTCTATATATAGAGCATTTATGTAATTCAATTTATTATATAGACATTAAATTTTAATTATTTGTATATTTATTTTTAAAATTTTTAGAATTTACATTTTAATTTTGTTAATGCAATTTTTTAATGAACCATAGTATAACTCTATATGTTTAATTTTTTAATAGTTAACCGACTGTATTTAGTTGTTAGCCGTTGTTAATGAACTGTATTTAAATTTTAATTTTTAAAAATCAATGTTGATAAAATTGAGATTAAAAAATAGGCTGTGAATTGGTTAATTAGTATATGCTCACCTAGAAGTCTACACGGTACAGTACAATTCAGAAATTTACAAATATCCATATTATTTTGAAATTTTGGATATTTTAAAAATTAAGTTTTATTATTGTTTTGAAAATTCAGAATAATTTGGTACAATTCTATAAAAATTCGGTATGATTTTTTGATTCTTTCGGTACTAAACAATACAATATAATACAATAAAGTACTTTGAATAATTTAATATTTTTAAAATTTTACAAAATAAATTCACAAAATAATAAATACAAATATAATTAAAATATCTCAATAAGTATAATTAAAGTTTAAGTCAAAATACATTAATTAAAAATTAACATTACATTAATTAAAAATTAACATTCGACAATTTTTCTTTGTATTAGGTTGATACTGATTTTAGAATTTTGAGCAATATCTAAAAAAAAATAATACAGATTTTAAATAATTAGGTCATAAAAAAATAAATATTAAATATAAAATTTAAAAATTTACGCTAATATAATAATGACCTGATTTAAACTTTTCAAATTTTTTTGTTGATGCCTCTGAGGCCAAAAGTGTAGCCGATCTCAACTAATTTTAACAACAAATGAGAAATTCGGCTATAATCTCAACTAGATCGTTCCTCTAGTGTTAAAAGCTGATTCAAAAACTATAGTCGAGTATTGAATAGTGAAGATATTTTTAGCAACTTTAGCCAAAATTGAATAATTTGGCTCATTTAAGTATATAACCGAATTCAAGAAAAAGACTTACCTATAAAAATCAGAATATACACAAAGCAGAACAAACGCATGGTAGATTAGATCCTAAGCATATTACGAAAATCAGAGAACACCCAATTTGAAAAAGAACAACATATTTGCATTGCAAGAGGCGAATGGCAATGGCGAGAGGCGGAGACTATTTGCGAGCTCAAATTTGCAGGTGAGGGGCAGTGGCGAGAGGTGGAGCAAGGGGTAGTGTGGTAAAGGCGGAGAGGAGGCAGGAGGGGGAAAGATTGAAGAAGAAAAACCTAAACCTAATATTCTCTATTACCTAATATAATTTTATTTTTAATATTTTAAAAATTATTAATTACTTAAATTCTATTTTTAACTCCCTCCAAAAACCTAAAATAATAAATATTCCCTCTTAAAATATTTTAATTTTAATTTTTAATTTCCTCTAAAAATATTCTCTCTAATATATAAATATTAGTTGAGTTACACTAAAAATAAATGAAATTAATTGGTAAAGTGATTCTACACTTATATAATACATTAATTGGTAATATTTCATTATATATAATGACTATATTTAGTTGCATTATTAATTTAGATATTCGTATAGGTATTGTGCTAACAAAATATGAGTATTAGTTAAGTGATACTATGAGTAAATAAAATTAATTGGTAAGATAATTATATACTCATATAATTACATTAATTAATAAAATTTCATTATATAATAATTGTATATAATTACATTATTAGTTTACATACTCGATTGCTCATATAGTTATAATATAAAAAATATATGAGTACTCCTAGTTGAGTAACGTTAAAAGTAAATAAAATTATTGATAAAATGATTATATACTTATATATATTTATATTAATTAATTGATAAAATTCCTGTAACGTCCCGAATTATAATTACTCGAATAATACCATTGGTTGACCCGATTTTAGAGGTGACCCAAAAAAAAAATAATGATAATAATAGAAGAAATGGATTTGAATGAAAGGAATTTAATAGTCAGAGGGCTTAAATGGAATTTTTCCGTACCAAATTGGATTTTTTGCCAAAACTACGTCGTTTTGGTTATTGAAAACTATGTCGTTTTGGTTATTGGGTTTTCTTCCTCTTTTGGTTGCCTAAATTCCAGGAGGAACGATCCTCCTTTCCACCGCCCTTCCTTCTTTGCCTTCCTCCTTTCTCCGATCGCCTTGCCGCAGTTCATGCCCACCATCGTTTTGCCGCTGTTGTAGCCTCTAGTGCCCTCGCCTCCTCTCCTTCTTTCCTCTTTTCCCTTTCGTGACAGCAGTCCGTAATTTTTCCTCTGTTGCCCCTTCTTCTTTGCTTCGGTTTCTCTACAATTTTGCCCCACATATTTGATTTTCTCCCCATTTATTCATTGGGTAAGTTTCATTCTTTCCTTAATTGATGATTTATGACTGAAATTTAGAGAAAGAAGGGAGAAAATTCATATTTAGGGATTTTAAGAAATTGGAAAAAATGTTAGATTTGAATATTTATTGAGTTATTTAGGTAATTGAGTAAATAATTAGTTAGAATTGCTTTAATTTAAAAGTTTATATATATTCGATTAAAAGAGTTACGTTGAATTTGTGTTTTATGAAGAAAAAAGAAGGAGAATTGAGCATGAAGGAGAAAGAAATGGACACAAATTGACAAATTAGAACTTTTAGAGACTGAAATTGAAGGAATTGACACCCAAATTGATATGTGTTCATACAATTCTATTTTTCTTTAAAAATATGCATTATGTAAGTAAAGGTTTATGATATGTGGAGTAGGATTTTTAAGAATTAATGTTATAAAATATTATTTGAGTGTTAAATGAATAATATGAGATTATTTAATTAAATTACAGGAGGTTCAACTTGCAAATGGTCAAATAATAGATATTATATAAGTTATAGTTTTTGAAAAATGAATTAGGATTATATGAAATTAATGTTATAAATAACTAATTAGATGTTAAATGAGTGGTATGAAGCACTTTAATTGAGCTATAATGGTTAGATTTCAAAATTGTCATTTTTACCTATATTATGTTAATTGTTAGATCTATAATACGTACATGGTTTGGTTTAATTGGATGGATAAATATTTGATTATAAATGTGTAATTAAAGAAAGACATTAATAAAAACCAAAATTAAAATTTTAAGTCATGACTTGATCTTAAATATGATACATGTAATTCTTAATAAATTATGTTTAATTGGCTTTAATGCATAAACTTTTATCATGATTTTAAGGAAGTTGCTTATAAGTATTACCTTGAAATGCTTTGTGGGAAACTTGTGTATATATGAGGGATTTATTTTAAACTCCCGGATGATAACATAAATTAGACAACTTGCTACACTATAATGATCAGAAAAAGAAGCTATGAGGTGAGACTAAATTAAAAGAAGAAATGAAATATGGATTTATCTATAATTGCTCTTAGTAAAACTAGATAGGAATTGGAGGTATGTGATAAGATTGGCATGCCAATTAAGGGAACATAGTAGTACTGCAACATTATAGATTAGACCGGATTGAATGACTCCAAGAGTTCTGTCCACATATACATGTAAATAGGTATGTATGTAATATATGTATATATATAATAATAAAATGCTAAGAGAAATAATAATGGACCGAATAGTTCTGAGAACCAGGTCCCGAATTAGATCCCGCATATTCGGCTAGAGCCAATTCTACTGAATTTTACTTAGGACAAATATAGAAAATAAATAATAAGTGCCTAATAAATAAATAGGGAATTCTTGATTAGAAATAGTTAGTTAGGCATAAGTTAAGTTATAAGCTAATTAGACTTTAAATTGAACAAAACATGAGTCAATATTAAAAGTACACATGTTTAGATAATATATAATAGGTTTAATACTTTTAAGCTTAGAAACAAGTAGAAATAATTGTGTTTATAATTTGTAAAACTCTAAGCATGTGTTACTCAATTATTTTATATTTGGTGGAAAAGTAAAATTGCTTGAACACTACTAAGCAAAATGCTTAGTGCATGGTTTTCTTTCTGTGCATTGGTTCGGAAGAATTTTGAAGTTAGGTGGAAGTGGATCTATAACAAAATTTGAGTTACATTAGAAAGAGTGAAAAGATTTTGAGGTGGATGCACAAATTTGCATGTACACCGTATTATGGTGATGTAAATTTTATGTAAATATTTATGAATATTGGCATTGTAAATTAAGTTGCTATGAAACTGGTTATGTAAATTATATTTGAGGATAAGTAGAATATTAAATGTGCTATGTCTTAATTTGATTGAGATTGAGTTATGAAATATTGGAGGATGGGTAAACCATTATGTTTGGGAGTTTGAAATAGAGATAAGTGGTAGGATAGAACGAAATAGAAGTGTTTTGAAAATTTTCTTGCAAAGAGGTTTTTAGGGAATTTTAGGGAAAAATTTGCCGAAATTTTTATAAAATAATAGTAATTGTTAAAGTGATAAAGGTTTTTAAATAGATAATTTACTAATTAGTCCCTTTAAAGGAAATTAAGCCTGCATGTGACATTCAATATTCGAATCTTTTAATGAACCGAGTATAGAGTGTTACAATTTTGTTATAAATAATAATTATATATAATTACATTTTTAATTTACATACTTATATTGTACTAGTTGAGTGGTATTGAAAATAAATAAAATTAATTATCACAAGTAAGCAATTTTTTTTTAAAAAAATTTCACCAAAGAGATTTTAGCTTGATGAAAACCTGCTTCTTATTCCTTACAATTGAAATAATTTTAAGCATCACATAGAGGGCATGAAGAATAAAATCATGGAGTCTACTTCGGTAACTTGGAAGAAGCAAAAATTCCAACATCCCGTGGCTGACTTATGGAGACTTTAATGATATTTTGGATTCGATTGAGAAGCAAGGGGGATGGATTCATCCTTAATATATGATTGAGGGATTTTGAGTTGCTGTTAATGACATTGGGGTAGAAGATATTCCATTGTCGGGGACTGCCTTTACTTGGAAAAGATTTCGTCATCCTTAATACTGGGTCCAGGAAAACTTGATATAGGTATGGGAAACGCTGCCCTTTTATCATCCTTTCCAAATTGCTACCTACAAGTCATATTTTCTCCTACCTCAGACCATTCTCCTCTTTTGGTTGATTTGAATAAAAACTTTAATTTGCGGCATGGTAAGAGATTTAGATTTGAGAATAAATGGTTGCTTAAACTTAATGTTGTGAATGTTGTCAAGTTGGGATGGGTAGACTCTAGGTTGGTGGGTCTGATGGAAAGGAAACTAGCGTGTTGTAGGTCTTTGAAATTTTGGAGCTTTAACATATATCAGGTTGCTATGGAAAAGAGAAAAGCTATCGAAAAAAATTAAATTTGCATCATGAAGGGGTTGTATATGTCACAGTTGATGAAATGAAATCATTAAATTCATAGCATAATTTTTTCCTAGAACAAGAAGAAATTAAGTGGAAGCAAAGAGCGAAAATTTTTTAGCTTAAGCATGGGGATAAAAATTCCAAATATTTTCACTCTTAGGTGAATGTTAGAAGAAAGAAGAATCAAGTTTTGGCTTTAAAGAATGAACAGGGTGAATGAGTTTCAGATAATGTGGTTTTGAGTGAAATGATACTGGATTATTTTAGCAAGCTGTTTAAAGGTTTTAATGCTACTTGTTCATAGGTTGTCGACTTGGTTGATAAGAGGGTGTCGGATGAAGATGACAATTCCTTACCGCTCCCTTGTTCGGATGAGGAGTTTCAAGAGACTATTTTTCAAATGCATCTAGATAAGTCGCCTGATTCGAATGGTCTTAATCCTGCTTTTTTCAGAAATTCTAGAATATTACTGGCAAAGATATTGTTGTTGGCTATCGCTAATGAATTGCGGATGGTATGTTTCCTAAATCTCTTACTGACACTCTTATTGTGTTAATTCTAAAGATTGATAAACTGGAGATTGTGAAGGATTTTAAACCAATTGCACAATGTAATGTTTGAAATAAAATTATTTCTAGAGTGTTTGTAAACAAATTGAAACGTGTTTTACCAAATGTTATCTTTGAATATCAATTTGCGTTTGTACCAGGTAGATTGATTACAAATAATATTTTGGTTGCCTTTGAAATAATACATAGCATGAAAAATATACCTCTTAAGATTGATGTTAGCAAAGCTTATGACATAGTTGACTGGCTTTTCTTGGAGAACATGTTGTTAGGTTTAGGTTTATGTAGGAGATGGATAGACTTGATGATGATGTGTGTTAAAAATGTGAAGTACACTTTCCTTTTTAATAGGAGGGAAGTGGGTCCTCTTATTCTGAAGAGAGGTCTTAAACAGGGTGACCTAATTTCTCCTTATCTATTCATTATTTGTGTTGAGTGTTTATCGTGTTTGTTTACAGATGTTGAGAGAAGAGAGCTTATTCAAGGGTGTAAAGTTAGTGTGAGGGGGCATAGAGTTTCTCATTTGCTTTTTGCGGATGATTTTTTTTTCTTTTTTAAAGCTTCAAGTGGGGAGTGTAATTCTATAAAGGAAATCCTCCATAAATATGAAGTAGGTTTTGACCAATCTATCAATTTCCAAAAATTGGGGATATTCTTTAATCCTAGTGTGTCCATAAAGTTTGATTTCTAGGATTCTTGGGGTTAACGCCCCTCTTAATCATAGTAGATATTTGAGATTACCTTTTTTAATTGGGTATAGAAAAAGAGCTATTTTTGGGTTCTTAAAGAATAAATTGATGCAGAGGGTTTTAGCTTGGAATAATAAGTTGTTATCGAGAGCTGGTAAGGCGATTTTGTTGAAGTTTATAACTCAGGTTATTCCTACCTATTGTATGAGTGTATTCTTGATACTATTATCTATTTGCGAAGAATTACAGAGGATCATGAACTCTTTTTGGTAGGGCAAGAATAATAATGGGAGGGATAATTTACATTGGATAGTTTGGGATAAAATATGTTGCAGTAAAGAAGTAGGAGGTATGGGGTTCAAGGATTTACATTTTTTTAACCTGGCTATGCTTGCTAAACAGTAGGGGTGTGCAACGGTCAGTTCAGTTCAATAATCGAACCGAACTGAAATAACTGAAAATCGATCTTTTGAAAATTTAGCCAACCGAATAGAACCAAACTAATAAAATAACCGAACACTAACTGAACCAAAATTTTTATTATTTTAAAAACATAAAAAAAATTGTGTCTAAAAATTATACAAAATTACAAATTATAATATATTAAAGTAAAAACATCCAAATTGTCAAAATACAAGTCCAAATTAAAAGATACAATCCCAAAATACATAATAAATAATACAACAAAATTTATTGAATAAACTTTTTCATTCTATAGACCTCCAATCCAATCGTCAAAATTTCAAATTATCACAAAAAAATAGATATTAATAATTGATGAATGTACTCATATAATTTGCAAGTCAAAATAAGATAATTTACATATACAAAATAATTACCCAATGAAGGATTACTACTACTCAATGCCATCCCATTTCCACCAAAATCGATAACAGGTTTAACTTACCATTTCATGCCTTTCGACTTCCTCTAAATCTTCTTCGTTCCAATACCGTTCCGAAGCCAATTTTGTGCACAAATCAAACGTTCAAATACTTTAGGAGTCAAAGAGCTCCTAAATGAATATAGAACCCTCCCTCCAGTGCTGAATGTCGACTTCAAAGCTACTGCAGAAATCAGAACAACCAAAATGTCTTTAGCCATGTGTGCAAAAACAAAAAATCTCTCAAAATTCACCCTCCACCATGTCAAAAAATCAAAATCTTTTCCACCATCTCAAAATATCAAAATCTTTTCGATCTTCTTGCAATGTCTCCTTCAAATAAATATCTAACTCGGTCTTTCTCATCTTCGTAAAACCTTTATTTCTCTTTTGTCTTTTAAATTCTTCCTTAAAGACACCTTTCAATCTCCTTTTTGTTCCTACACTTGAGTCACTAAGCTCAACATTGTTTGAAGGGCTCCCAATTGATTGTGAAGAAGAAGATTGACTACTTTCAGGTTGAACAATACACTTATATTTATTAAACAATTCAAAAAGTGCATCCCTTACTCCTTTGAACAATTTCTTACCATTATTAATCTCATGAATTTTACAAAAAACAGACTCCATTGCCTCAAATTTCTCTCGGGCATCAAATACATGTGCAATATAAATAAGTTTATTCATTTTTTCATGATCACCCCAATATTTATTAAACTTTTCCTTTATCCTTAAGCCCATGGCTCTAATCTTTAAATCATCACTTTGAGTCCACTTCAAAATTGATCCAAGTAGATTACTAATTTCAATTCAAAAAGTATTAGATGTTACATATAATGAGCCAAAAATACGCATGATAGCATTTCAAATTTCTCAAATGCTTTCTTATATTTTTTAGCCATACTTAATATTTCATAAGTTGAATTCTACCTAATAGGAATATCTAATTTCAAAGAATTTTGACATTGAATATTATTATCTTCAGCACATTCTTTGAAATTTTTTATCTTAGCAGGGGAATTTCTCATATATCTTATAGCATTCCTAATCCATTTAGTTGAACACCTAACCTTTTTTGAGCCATATTGAACAATTAAGTTTATAATGTAAGCAATGCATCTCATGTGTAGATACTTGTCTTGTGCTATACAAGTCCCCTAATTAATAAGCTTTTTTTTTTAAAAAAAATTACAAGCTACTTCATATGCTCTATGATTGTCAACTGTTATAGTAAGCACCTTTTCAATCCTCCACTCAAGTAAACAATCAACTAACACTTTACCGAGTGAATCACCCATATGATTTGAGATTGGATGAAAATTCAATATTTTCTTATGCAATTTTCAATCATTATTAATAAAATGAGCAATGATGCACACGTAATTCATTATTTGAATTGACGTCTATGTATCGATAGTAAGACATATCCTTTGCGATTTTTTTTTACAAAACTTTTTAATTTTGTTCTCTCATTAAAATAAATTTGAAAACAATCACGTGAAACAGTCTACCTACTGGGCACCTTAAATCTAGGATATGCTTTATACATAACCTTCTTAAACCCTTTACTTTCAACAACTTTAATGACCATTTCTGCAATTGCTTCCCTAATTTTTATTTGATCAAACTTCTAGTTAGATAAACTATATATTTCACCTTCACCCGTTGGTTGCAAACACAATTGTTTTTGCGTGTTATCAATACTTTGTGGACTTTTTTTAACAAGAACTAATGTGATTGTTTAGTGCACTAGTGCCATTTCGCCTAAGATTACAACAAAAAATTTTACTACAATAGTTACACTTGCCTTTGATATTGCCCGATTCATCAGTAAATTTGGTGAAGTGTTTCCACACTTTAGACCTTTGTCTTATGGGCTTTCTTTTTTACTTTTCATCCCTACTTAAAGATAATGTATTTGAATTTTCTCCCACATTGGATGTGCCTAGTGATGATTGATGTGACTGTTGTGAATTCTGATACAATAAATATATCATTAGATAAATAATACTGCACTAAATTCTGTCCAAAAAATTTATCAATCAAAATATAAAATTCTTACATGTTCGACGGCCATATACTGCTCTAGAAATTGAAAATGCAGAATTAAAAATTGATAATCCTGCATAATTGATAAAGAAATATTCAATAATAATAATAATAATAATAATAATAATAATAATAATAATAATAAATGTAATGGCCTCAACACCAGGTCAGTCACGAACAATACTTTTCGATAGTGAATAGTATTTTTCGGGCCCGAAAGGATACCTGAAAGTCAAAAATATTTTATTTGACCGTCAGAAAGTATTGGTCATGGTGAGCCCGGGGTTGAATTTTTAAGTGAAATGGAGATCAAATGGGCCTTCAAATGTCAAAAATATGAAAAAGGTAGGAAGTCAATTTCCCTGATAGGAAAGGAGACTTAATTTTACATAAATAATTAAAAATAGTAAACGAACTCCAAAAATTATCAGATTTTGTATGCCTTCATAAATTTTTATGTAAAATATTTTGGTGATGAGAATTAAATTTTTCGGGGATACCGGCAGTTGTCGAATCGGACTGATAAGTTTGAATCGGATCGATAACGAACTCCGATTGAGCCAAAAATTTACGTGCTAGCTATTTTTGATGTGATAAGAGTGATGAAATTATTTTTAAAATGATTTGCTGGCTGAAAGAGAGAAATTTAATTGAGCTTTAAAAAGGCATAAATGGGCCTTAAGAAATAAATGGGTTAAGCCCATTGGTTTAGCCCAATTTTGGGCCCATTGAAGGAGTATATAAGAAGCAAAAATCTAGAGGGAACTCCAGAAATCTGCTCATCTCCTTCCTCTCCCTTTCTTGGTCGAAATCACTTCCCTCTCTTCTTTCTCTTTCTTACTTCTTAATCATCCAAAATCTCTCATAAATTCAAACTTAGGAATTGTAGTTCCATCTCTAAGCATTAAAATAGCTTTTATTATTTGATTTGGGCAAAGGAGGTGGAGAAAACAAGTAGAGAAAGAAAAATGGGTAAGTTGGATCTTAAGAATTTTAATGATTTAAATTGATTTCTTAGTATTTTTTCATAGATTTTGAGGTGTAGATTACGATTATGAGCTTGAATTTTGCATTTGAGAACAAAAAAATAAGGATACCTAAGGATTAGTGGCCGGCCTATGTAGGTGGTGAAGAAAGGAAATGTATTTCAAAGAGCAAAGGCAAGAAAAAGGAGGCTTGAACTTCCTAAATCAAGAAAAAATTATAAGTGACTACAAAATCCTTTGATTTTCCTTTTATTTTGAATTAATTTCATTTATGTAATTAGGTTAAAAATTGTTAAAATTATTAATTGATGAAATTGGTTTAGGGTAAATGGAATTGGACATTAGAAAAGATATAATGAAAGTTTAAATGAGAGAGAAAAAATTTTTAGGTGGGTTTGGTGTGGTGGCCGAATTATGTAGTAAGGGAAAAATGTGTGATTTTTGCATGAAAATAAAATATATAAGCCTAAATTTATTTTAAAAATGATAAATAGTATTCATGAATTTTTTATTAAATTATTGAAATTTTAAAGATTATATAACAATTATGTATATAGTGAAAGTTGTGAAATAATGTGAAATAATTGATTATTTTAGTGAAAAATAATAGTAAATAATAAATAATGCATAAATTTTTTTGGGATTTATTGAAATTATTTGAATTTTATTGAAATTTTAATGTTAATATATGTATTGAAATTAATTGAATTATTAGTGAATAATTGCGCAAAAATGTTGAAAAAGGTGAATTTATATTAAATTAAATTATAGTCAATGAAAACAAAATAAAAAGTTAACCGATAAATTTTTCGAAATAATTATTAAGCTATGAAAGTAATAAGAATAGTGATTTATTGGTAAATAATTCATAAAATGAGTGAAAATGATGAAATTTATAAAATAATGTGCATACGAATTTTCGTAGAATTTATATGTTTTACTATAATATTTTTGAAATAAAATATTGATTATATTTAACTTAAATATTGAATTATTAAGAAATAATTCAATAAATAAGTACATGATGATAAACTAATGTGAAATAAATTACTTCAGTATAAAAAGAAATGAAAAAGTCAATTTATGCATTTTCGAAAAATAAAGTAATGAATTATATCAATATAATTCATAATTATTTAAAAAGTTGTAAAATAAATGTTTGATTAATTTATCAAAATAAATTAATCAATAAAAAGTATTAAAAGAGTGAATTATTATAAAATGATTCAGTAATAGTGGCATATCCGAATGACAAACATTTCGGACAGAAAAAAAATCGTCAAAAAATTAATCACTGTATTGTTAAGAGATAATGTACAAAAAATTACATAATAAAAGAAATTGTGAATTATAATGCTATAATTCATAAAGTGTAAAAAAAGACTGAAAAATCTTAAGTGTCCGAGTGAATTATTGAAGAATAATTCAGAAAAGTGACTTAAAAAGATAAAGTGAAAGAAAGGAAAAAGCTACAGAATAGTTAAAATCACTAAAAGAGTGCGATTGATAAAAATGTATTGTATCAAAAAATAAAAGAAAGAAATAAAAGATTTTTAAAAATTATTTCAAATATAATTGATTGTTTTGCCCTTAGTGATAAGCAAATAATTATATTCTTATTTAGGATATAATTGACTAGTCATAGGGATACCTTATACTGCGGTGCAAGTTATGACGACTTGTTTTGCTGTGGGTACGATCTTTGATCTCCATAGTTTCAGTATTTTCAGTGAAAATGAAAGTGAAATATTTTTTGAGAAATGGTCAATTGGGAATCACTTCTCTCAGTGGGACCTTTGGGTCCAGTCCCGAGTATCCTTTTTGAGAATTCTGTTATATTGCACTAGGGGCGTATTGTAATGAATAAATCAGTATTGTTGAAATGAATTTAATATAAAAAGTTATAAACAAAAAATGATTCGTTTGGAAGAAAATAAAAAGTCGGAATAAAACTATAAGGTTTCCCAAAAAGTGTGATTAATGAGAAAAAGGAAAGAAATGTTTTATAAGAATAAATTAATAAATGAAGATTAAGTTAAGTTTTTATAAAGAAAAATGATTTAAAATGTATTTTTACATGAAAAAGATAAAGTAAATTAGTTGGTATTTCATATAACAATTATTATTTTGAAAAGTAACAAGTTTGAAAAATAATATTAATTTCCTATTTAAAGTAAAAAAGTGATGGCAATGACATTAAGCGAAATCTTATGCTTAAGTAATGTATTTCAGAAAGAAAAGTCAAATGAAAAGTAAATAGATAAACAGGCACATAATTGATCAATTGAAAAAAAGCAAAAGATATAAGTGCTAAACAAGTATTTGAACATGGTTAAATGTATAAAGAAGGAAATAAAAATTTGAATGCAAAGTATCCCAAAATAACTGTATCACTTTGCAATAAAACTTAAAAACTTTTAAATAGTAATGTGTTTATTAGTTTAAAGGTTAAAGTAAAATAAAAGAATATATAGCAAGAAGTGTAATTATAGCACATATTAGATCACTAAACAATAAATCGAGGAATAAAATAGTCTATAAACTTGATATCATTAAGGACATGAGTACCAATATACACTGTTAAATGAAATGATAATTATATCGCTGTAACTAAAAATATAAGACGAAAGTTAAGTAAAAGTAAAAGCTATAGTAAAGAATAAACGTAAAGATAAAAGTAAATCTGATATCGATTCACCTAAAAAGATAGTGTAAAGTAACGTTGAAAGATTGAAAATCAAAGAACAATAATTACCAAAAAATGAGTTAATAATGAAACTAATGTTGACTGAAGTAAAAGAAAATGTTTAATGAAATAAGAATAAGAGTAGCATAATTTATGTAATTATGCTTTATTTGAAAAATTATAGGATTAGTAGTCACCACTGAGCATATCTACTGCTCAGCACGTAGTGTTTACTACATGCAGGTTATGAAGTGTTGCGGGAGCATAGTATACAGTGGAGCCAGATCGAAAAAGAAGAATTAATGCTTTATCGAGTTGTATTTTAGCATATATATATGTAAACAATTAAGGTAAAAGATTAAATTGTATTTTGATCTCTGTTATTATGGTTATTGATGGGTGAGTGTTCAATGTTTATGATTGCATGAATGTTATTAGTATATGATTAATTATTTAAATGTTTCCGAATGAAAATTTTTTTTTACCGTTTTTGCTGTCTTTGCTTCGGAAAGGACTGTTCCGTGAAGGGTGTTACTTATTTTAAGAGTCCAGTAGATTTAAGAGTTGTGTATATATATTAAATAATGAAAAGTTGTGTGTGTGTGTGTGTGTGTATATATATATATATATATATATATATATATATATATGCTAATGAAAAGTTGTGTACATATTTAATATTACTGAATTAGCTAATGAAACAACTTTAGCTCAACCACTCATAACAAAGAATAAATACCAATTCAATAAAGATATAAATAACAAGTGGAGAAAAAGAATCCAATTCAATAAGAATATAAATATACCAATTCAAAAAGAATTCAACCAATCTATAAATATACCAATTCAATAAGAATTCAAACAATCAAAAAACATGTTCTCGGTGTTGTTGTAGAGTTTAATTAATATCTTAATCAATACTCCATCCTTTCACTTAACTTAGACAATTTAAAATCCATGGCTAAAAATATTCAATTATAAGTAATATTTTTTTTTGATAAGATATCGATTTTATTATAAAATAAATCAGATATCAGCTCAGGGGCAATTCCAAATTAACATACCCAAGAAACAGAGCACATCAATATGATGAGGCTTAGTTAGAAGTCAAACACCAATTACTTTATAAACACATCTTTCATAAAAACCAATTTATAAACACCAATTACTTCATAAACATCAATTACGGAATCTGATGAGACTCGGTTAGAAGTCAAATAATTAGTTGTAAGTTGCATTGTGAGCCTTAGTAAATATGTAATACAGCTTTTGCCTGTATGGATACATATTCATGAGCAAATACTGATTGACTATTTTCGTATGATAAGTAGAAGTTATTAAGGCATAAAGTGTTTTCCTACTTGACAAAACATTTTGATGATCTCAAGAATGAAAGATGGTAAGAAATTTTTATTTGTAAGAATAGTTTTATAAGCATTTTATAGATTAGTGGTTGTATAATATAAAAAAGAACTACATGTGTTTTCATCTTTGACGTAAATAAATATAAAATATGTAATTATTTCATAGTTGCTATTTTTCTCATTCTATTTTGTTGTAGCTCTCTAAGCATCCTTCATGGAATCAAACATAACACTATCATTACTTCTAAGGTATATTATTCTGGTAATTCAAATTTTGAGCTATTAGTGTGTTGAATATATTATCTAACAGAGCTTTATTATTGATAAGGGAGCAGATTAGAGGCACAAAGGCAGCAAATCTAATTTAAAGAAGATGAAATGAAATACATAATCTAACAGAGCTTTATTATTAAGAAGGGAGCAGATTAGAGGGAGGAAATGATATACATACCTTCTACTGCTTTGACAATCAAAGGGATAAAGGCCAGAGAACTACTGCTCTCATGATTGGAGGGAGGGGGTGAGGTGGCCGTATGACAGACAGTAGAGAAAAAAGAGAATAGGTTATTGGTTTAGGGCAGAAATGAAGAGTGAACTGAAGAGGGATACGCATTACACTATCTGTAATTTAAGAATACACATATAAGGCGTAATTTCAACAACTTCGATCGGCTCGATTTTTCTGCAACTTTTTTCTCCAAAAATCGAACTGAAAAATCAAACCAAATTAAAAAAATCGATTGATTTGTTTGGCTTTTTGATTTTAACCAAAGTTTGCTCACCCCTACTAAATAGGGATGAAGACTTTTCTTAAATAACAATACTCTTATTTTTTATATTTTCAAAGCCAAATATTTTCCTGAAGGAATTTTTTTAGATGGTCGATTGGGTTATAATCCCAGTTTCCCTTGGAAAAGTATTTTGTAGGCAAAGTCATTATTGGAAAAAGGTGTTAGATAGTGTGAGAGATGAAAAATGTATTCAATTTAAAAAGGATCCTTGGGTGCCTAAGGATAGAAATTTCTTTGTCAATGAGAGGACTGATCTTTTCGATGAGGTAAAGGTTTGTGCATTTTAGAAAAATGGAAGAAAGGAATGGAATGTTGATAAAATTATCAAATTTTGTTGTGTGGAAGATGTTCATGATATTTTAAAAATTTTGTTACCTGTGTTTAATAGGAGTGAGAGGGTAATTTGGCACTATGATAAAAGGGGTTGTTGTTCGGTGAAAAGTGGGTACCAGCTGGCTATTAAAGGCATTAGAGAGGAGCAACACACAACAAACAATAGTTGAAAACTCATTTGGCAGTTACACGTTCCTCCTGAAGTTTAAATTTTTTTATGGAGGGCTCTAAGAAACATTATACCAATTAAAGCTAGAATGGGTCAAAAGGGTATCTTTATGAATCCTTCTTGCTTGCTTTGTGATGATGAGGAGGACTGTTCCCACCTCTTTTTTTGGTGCCTTTTTGCTAAAGAGGTATAGAGTATTTTTGGGCTTTCTGATACACATGTACCTTTACTGGATATTTTCTCTTATGTGTCGACTTTGCTTAATCAGGATAAAATTGAGGCTATGAGTATGATTATGTGGCAAAAGTGAAATGTCAGGAACAAACTTTTGTGGAACAATGCGTTGATGGCCCCTCATTTTGTGGTTGAATGATATTTTAATACCAGGTTCTGATTGCAATCCAATGTTGTCTTCCTCTTTGCAAGGTTTGAACAAGTCATGAAGCTATAACATTGATATTGCGATCTTTGCTGATCAAGGCAGGATTGGATTTAGAGCTATTTTCACTACAAGAAAATAGCAAAATAGCAACGAAATTCATTCCGTTGCTAATTTAGCAATGAAAAATCAATTCCGTTGTTATTTAGCAACGGAAAATAAATTCCATTGCTAAAATTGGTTGAAGTTTTATTGAATTAGCAACGGAATACAAATGGTTGTACTCCGTTGCTAAAAAGGGGGGAGATTTTAGTGCCAAAATTTAGCAACGAAAAGTAATTTTCGTTGCTAAATATGACGGCACTTGATAGCAGAAAAATTTGGGATGAAAAATAGCAATGAAAATTAAATTTCAGCAACGAAAATTTTTATTCCGTTGCAAAAATAGCAACGAAAATCTAATTCCGTTGCTATTTAGGTCCAAAAAAGGTGAAATAAATTTGGGTCCAAATATAGCAACGGAAATGAAATTTCGTTTCTAAATTAGCAACGAAAAATGATTTTTGTTGCTATTTAGCAACCAAAAATTATTCCGTTACTAATTCTATTGCTATTTTACTTAACCCTAGGTATAAATTGCCCCTCTTTCTGCTTTTTTTTTTCTTTTTGCGCCTCTACCATCCCTCCCTCTCTCTCTCTCATGCTCTCTACCCTATTTTCTCCCAACCATCTTCTTGCCCTCTCCCTCTGATCTTCATCAATGTTTGAAGAATAACTATTTTTGGGAGAAAAATCAAAGACTGCTGAGTTCTTTACTGTCGTCTTTCTTTCAGATCTAATCCTTTTGCAGGTCAGTGGTCTATGCTCTCTGTGTTTAATATCTTGACAAAATGTGTCTCTACTTCATTTGATTTTCTGTTCTTTGATTCTGTTCTTCATTTATTTTCTCCTCTTTTACCAGTACATTGCATGCTTCCTTGTGATTTCTCATTGTTGGGTTTTTGTGTTTGTGATTTTTATTACATTTTGCATGTAGTTGGTTTTATCTGAGTGATTTTAAAATGGGATATTGAGTGTTTGTGGCGTTAATGTTTAGACTGAGTTCATATAATATCTTGCAGCAATGCCATGAATGTAAGAGGGTGAACATGAGAATTAGAGATTATTAAGGTCAACTGCAAGTCTATGAGATTTATTTTTGAACCAAAGATGCCTCTTGATTTTTCAAAAGATAAGAAAATCTAAAGTGGATTTTTTTTGAACTTATATATATATGAAGATTAAAGATGAGATTGAACATCTAGATTGACTCAGTCGTCCATGACATGTGATGATGTTTTGTCTTGAAATGGATAACATTTGATATAAAAATATTTCATATTTCTTCTATAAAATTATATAATGACTGTCCAAATCAACAGAAATAAATTTCTACTCTTGATAAAACTAACTTTTGTAATCGTAACGAGTAGGATAGAATAAACAAGAATTAGTAGAGTTTCAATTTTTTAAATTATAAAAAAATAACAAATTAAAAATAAAAAAGATTTTATAATAAAATAAAATAAAAAAAGAAAATAATTAAATGAGATGAGATCAATATGAAAAAATTCCAGCCAAGTTAATTTGCAGTAGGAGGTTCTTTGAACTGATAATACATGCAAGGATAATTCAATAATTTTATGTAATAGAATAGTTACAATTATTGAACAAGGGTCTTTAACCAATTATTGAACAAGGGTCTTTAACCAATTTTATTAATGAGTTTGTTGTCGAAATGGATAAAAAAGTTGAATCGATTTTGATTGTGTTGGTTGCTGATGAATTGTGAGGGAAAATTTAGAGGTTCGATAAGTTTTACTCTGGCTATAGTGAGATTCCTGATTGCCATCTTGTTTTCGCATCCTAAATGGACCATTCTTTGATATTTGTTGGACCTTTTTTTAGCTCTTTTTGTATGTGGTCAATTGGATGTTGGTAATTTTTATTGGTGAGTTGGATTCTAGAATTCTCTAATCTATGGATACTAAATATGATTTTAATTTGGAAACTGTTTGACGTGGTTCAAAAAAAAATGATTACAGCAGCAATGCTTAACAATGTATATAGCCTCTTGAGAGAAAGGGAAGGCTTATTTGTGTCCTCACATGGTTGCAAATGCTTGGTTTTCCTATTGCAGTAGTAGCTATGGTGGAGCTTCAAATGACTATGTCGGTGCTTGGAACTATCCCGATGTTAATACAAATTGTTTTGTTGTGATTTCAAGCTGCTTAAGAGAGAATTACAAGGGCTTTTAGGCATCTATATTGTCATTGCATTGTTTAGGTTTCTCTTTACCAAAACTAGACTTGTTTTTATTTCTGAAATCATGGTGAAACATGGCCATCATATTATTGTGATTGCCCTATTAAGCAGTATATCATTTTTATTTGTCTTTCAACTTTTTTAACATAATTCTGCATTTTTTTGGTGCTTGTCAGCCACTAAAACGGAAGAGTGGCTCAGATGAATGCGGTATCGAATCTACTGAGTAGGCTAGCAGTGATGTATCTAGTAGTCCCTTTCATACACCTGTATCTGCTAAAGGGGGAAGAACATACAATAGATTAAAGGCTTCTAAGGGCAGTAGATCAGGGCCTCAGACTCCAGTGTTAAAGACTGGTTATAAATTTTATTATTTGCCTTTTATGTGTTTCAGTTATTAAACGTTTGAATTAGTTTTAAGGTACTTAATATTTGGATAAGGTGTTGAATGGTATAAATCAAGTTTCACCTACCTTTTTATCATGTCACATACTTTTGTATCTTTGCTTAGCGTTGACAGGAAATAAGAGACGTAATTATTTGAATTTATGTGAACTTGCAGATTCTCCCTCTCTTCTTACACCAGCTGGCAGTTGCCGTTATGACAGTTCCTTAGGTAATATTAAATTTCGGCATTCTATTTGGAATTTGCCCATATTTACTCCAGTCATTCTAGAGCCATTCCAAAGTTTACCTCTACGCTTATAGATAAAAATATGTGCATGTTTTTAGATCTTTTAACAAAGAAATTTGTCAATCTAATTAAGCATGCTGAAGATGGTATTCTTGACCTAATCAAGGCTACAGAAACATTAGAGGTGATTATAGTACTAATTGGATGCTTGTATTATTGTCTACAACTTTTATACTTATTATATGCTTTTTACTGAAATAGGTGCAAAAGAGATGGATATATGACATAACAAATGTCTTGGAGGGAATTGGTCTTATTGAAAAAAAGCTAAAAAATAGAATATGTTGGAAGTAATTTGATTGCGTTAATTAGACATTTCATATATCAATGTTATCATTTTGCTTCTAATTTGATTCTAGAAAATATTTTCTATACATATAACCTTATGTGAGCATCTGGTGGATGTTCGTATCAGAGGAATTGATGCCTCAAGGCTTGGAGAGGCAGATGGTGATGCCTCTATATTACAGGTAAATGGAAGTGGATTCCTTTTTTATTTTTTTGGCTATGAGCCACAAAGTCCCCCTTTCTTCTTATCACGAGCTTCTGTTTCTCTGCATCTCTCTTTCTGCTGGATGGTCTACCAATCTGTTTTCCATGATGCCATTCAAATGATGAATGGAATATAATGATCATTTTGAGAGATGTTATTTAATCTTATGGTTTCTTCTTACAGGCAGAAATTGGAAAGCTTTCGATTGAAGAGCGCAGACTAGATGATCAAACAAGACAAAGTAGTTGATTGCTTATTGGAGCTTGATGTTGCACCCTTGACACTGTATGAAGCTGATTCTTCAAACGTTTACAGAGAAATGCAGGAAAGGTTGAGACACTTGAGTGAAGATGATAACAATCAAAAGTAATTGATTCTCTGTTAAGACTCTATATGCTGTAGATTCTCAATGGGTGTTCATGTCTAACATTAATATATTCATTTCTTGAAAATTTTAGGTGGCTT
This sequence comes from Excoecaria agallocha, assembly GCA_037975025.1. Lineage (NCBI taxonomy): Eukaryota > Viridiplantae > Streptophyta > Magnoliopsida > Malpighiales > Euphorbiaceae > Excoecaria > Excoecaria agallocha. The sequence continues at coordinate 54,750,327 of CM075812.1, forward strand.
TTTGTAACTGAAGAAGACATTAAGTACCTACCTTGTTTTATGGTCCGCCCTTTTGTCTCTTTCACTTTTAATATGAATCTTTTTGTATTTTGCCATTGTTCTCTGTAATATATAATTTTCTTGATACTAGTTAGGCATACCGACATTCTTTTTGTTAGAATCAAACCCTCATCACAATAAAAGCTTCCCATGGAACTACCCTGGAAGTCCTTGATCCTGATGAAGTAAGTTAAGAAAGAACATCTCAAAAGGAAAGGAAAGAACTTGACTATTTTATGCTGTCTCTCATGCTCTTAATGCTACAGCTGACTTGCCTTTTTGATGCCAGGCTGTTGACTACCCACAGAGGAGATATAAAATAATACTACGAAGTTTAATGGGTCCTATTGATGTTTACCTTGTTAGGTACGGCTGCCTTTTTCTGTGGTACTAAAGTATACATTTATAAGCATTACTTGATTTCCTCTAAAATAATAGTGAACTACTATAAACAGTATGATTGAAGTCTTTGGCACTCACGTTTTCCATTTTCTTTTTTACATCTCTGTTTATTGTCAATTTGAGGAGAGTTGGCTTGGGTAATGATGAAGATTGTTCCTTCAGATGTTGATGTAAGTCTACTTACTGAGTATTTTCTTCTTACTAGTAAGTATTTTCTAATAAAAGAGATGTTTACCCATTGGAGCTAGTTCAAGTTTCTCCCTTTCCAAGTTCCTGGTCAGGCTGCTGTTTTTTTCTTTCTTCATTTTTTTTTAAAAGAAAAGCAAAAAGGAAAAAAAGAAAAATCTCTGCATGAACCAGTGGAAATAGCTTTTTCCCTAAGATTCTGGAGATGGGTTATGATTAGTTATTTTATTTTATTTTATCAGGATAAAGTTTCATAGTACAGCAATACGAACATATTGTTTTGTGTTTAATTTTTTTAGAGGGTTTTGATCTAATATTTCTTGATATCTTAGAGGGTGTTGTTAGGATTTTCTTTTTTACATCTCTGTTTATTGTCAATTTGAGGAGAGTTGGCTTGGGTAATGATGAAGATTGTTCCTTCAGATGTTGATGTAAGTCTACTTACTGAGTATTTTCTTCTTACTAGTAAGTATTTTCTAATAAAAGAGATGTTTACCCATTGGAGCTAGTTCAAGTTTCTCCCTTTCCAAGTTCCTGGTCAGGCTGCTGTTTTTTTCTTTCTTCATTTTTTTTTTAAAAGAAAAGCAAAAAGGAAAAAAAGAAAAATCTCTGCATGAACCAGTGGAAATAGCTTTTTCCCTAAGATTCTGGAGATGGGTTATGATTAGTTATTTTATTTTATTTTATCAGGATAAAGTTTCATAGTACAGCAATACGAGCATATTGTTTTGTGTTTAATTTTTTTAGAGGGTTTTGATCTAATATTTCTTGATATCTTAGAGGGTGTTGTTAGGATTCAATCCACTAACAACACTAAAAACTAGAAAGACCTAGTCCCGATCATTTAATAGGTTGACATATCTTAGAGGGTGTTGTTAGGATTCAATTAAACAATTATGAATCTAATCTCATTAACTAATTGTATGTCAACCTATTAAATGACCAACAATGTCTCGTTGTGCAAATAACATAATGACAATCGAGATGGAATTTCTCAATAATCACAGAAAATCATATGAGCATAACAAGAACTAAAGAAATAAGAATAAACAAATTAGATCTCACAATCCATCCTTAACTTTAAATTAATCTTGAACTGGAAATAAATGTTTAGCCTCACAGGAACAAAACGCAAAGAAAAATATGGCTAAATTGATTACAGCCACTAGAGAGAAGAAAACGTCCTATATAGAGAAAATCCTAAACTAAAGTGTAAGTGATATTGCAAGAAACAGCAAGCTATTTCCATATAGCAAGAAACAGCAAGCTGTTTGTGTACAAATAGCAAACTGTTTCCATATAGCAAGAAACAACTGTGAGCTGTGTCTTCCATAATAAAAAATTACTGGAGTTCAGTTTGATGGAGAGATGATGTGATAAGTTAGAAGAGAAGGAAGGTGTGGGCATGGCTGTCATGGAGGCGGAAGAGAGGGCTGTATCAGTAGACATATTCGATCAGTAGACATCTTTAGATTTAATTTGTTGGGGTATACATTGGTTTTGCAGGTGTTTTGTTTCTAAAACATGCAAATTTGTGCTCTCACTTTGTTGAATATTTTCTTTTTTGAGAACCAGGACAATGACTTGTTTACCTTTAATAAAAGGAAAATAATTTGTAAGGAAAAAAAAGGAAACTAAAAAAGCACAATGACTTGTACTTTTAGCATTCTAAATTAATTTTCTTCGTGAATTAATACTTTGTTGTTTATAAATAATTCATAATAAAAGTTTGGGGGTAATATGGGAATTTAACTAAGATGATTTGACTACTTATTTGCAGAACAAGACTAGGCACCCTTAGAGTGAGGAGGAAGCTGTTAGTAAATAGGAAAGATAAATAAGAGGTGTTTTTGCTTCTATTAAGTGAGTATTCAACTCACTACCCCTTAATTGGGCCGACACGGTGCGAACGAGAATTAGTCTGGATGTAGTACGGGCTTAAAGGTGCCTTCCACAGTTGGAATCCATCCAGGATACCCCGTGCATTTCGCAAAAAAAAAAAAAAGTGAGTATTCAACTATTATATTCGATTTCCTCTGCTGGGTTTTGGTTATTTAGCAACGAAATTTCAATTCTTTTAGTTGGGTGATTTTGTCAAATTTCCTGTCCTGCAGTGAGTGTAACTGGGTTTTAGGTATTCTTTGGTTCCTTATGATGGCTTTCTGTAAATTGGTTTTCTTGAATTTCGCTATTATTGATTTTGCCTTAAAACTCCAGATATGCTTGTCAAGGGTTAGGTAAATTTTGTTTTCATTCCAATTAGCATGAAAGGTTTAGCTGATATTTGGTGTGTTTGATATGACTAATTATAATAAAATAAAAATTTTGGTGTGAGATTTGTGTTAATTCCTTGCTATTTTACACATTAGGAACTTTGTTGGATTTGTGTTAAAACGAGTTCATGCATTATATTGTTTACTGCCTCTCAATGTATGCATGCATTTAAACAGTGGTTTATTGTAATCTCAAACTTGCCCAATTCTTTGTTCCATTTTCCTTCCCCTATCATAATAATTATAGACTGGATTAACAGTTTTGGTGCTAAATTTTATGATTTTCCTGTTGTTTAAGAGGATTCTGACATTGAGAACACAAATGAGGATAAGATTGTGAAAGAAGGGTTTACTTATAACCAGGAAGATATGAAGGATTTGTCTGTTGGCCAATCCATGGAGAGTGGAAACAGAGAGGAAGATGATGCTGGAATAGAACCAGGAGATAATCCAGTCGATCTAGGAGCAAAAAAGAAAAAACTCCCACCAGAAGGTGGCTTGTTGGCTACCTCAAGTTCATCTCCAAGCTCAAAAACAATGTCACAAGAGTCTAACGGGCAGCAAGTGGCCTTTGTCTCTGCCAAAAGGCCTGCTCCCTCAACAGCAGCATTCATCTCTGTTAAAAGACCAGCAATGTCAACCTCAAATATAATAGATCCTCATTCCGTGGAAGCTGAAAAGGACAGCAACAGCAAAGAGGATTCATTTTTCAATCTGCTGATTGGGGGAAGGCTGAAAGGACTCTTCAAGGCTGATGGGCGGCATTTCTGCAACTGCCTCCAAAACTGCTGCTGCTCCATTTGAGCGTGTTAAGCTTTTGATCCAAAACCAAAATGAGATGATAAAGACCGGCCGACTCTCACACTTAAAAGGGAATTGGAGATTGTTTCAGCCGCACAATCAAGGAGGAAGGTATATTTTCACTGTGGAGGAGCAACACAACCAATATCATCTGTTATTTCCCTACTCAGGTTTCTTGATTAATTAATTAATTAACTTTTCAATTTGTTCATTTAGCAATCAGATTATCATGATTAATTTCTCCTACAGGCCTTTAATTTTGCATTTAAAGATTACTTTAAGAGTCTGTTCAACTTTAAGAAAGATTGCTAAAAATTTTGGTGTGAGATTTGTGTTAATGCCTTGCTCTATCATTAAATGTTTCTTTGGGGCATCCCTTAGGATGCAGTGGGGCTCGCATCTTAGTCACATTATTAGGGGTATTTTGCAAGGCTTTATTTGTATCTGTTGGGTTTATGGTTACTTTGTTTCATATGGAATTTTTTTCTTTTACTCTCTCTCTCTTCCTTCCGCCACTTAAACCTGTGATACAGTCTCATATTTTCTTATTACTAGAGTTCTCCATTACTTATTTCCACTCGAAACAATTTGGGATAAAATCCTAGTTGCTTAACAATTGCATGCCTGTTGCTTCTTTACATAATTTTTTTCATCTCTGTTTTCGGATTGCCTATTTCTGAAATTTAAGGCATTTAGGAATGCAGTAAAAGAGACATTTGGAACAATATTCTTAGTAATTAGGTTTTTCCGTCCTTTATCTAGGAGGGAATAAAACTTAAAAGTTCGCATCTATATAGGCAGGCTGGTGTTCTTCCATTGGCAGGTAACTGTTTTAGCGGTGAATTACATATTCATTAGTTATTATTATATTTTTTCCATACCCTACAACGTCTTCTTGCTATAGTGTTCCATGTTTTTTCTCTGGCATCTAACATCTTGTAATCATTTTTAATTAAATTATGGAAGTTGTTTGAAAAGGTATTAAAAAATAAAATGGTTATTGGATTATTAAATAAACTTTCATCATTTTGAGTTGTTATTTTATATTTGCTGTTGTACCTTTTGTAGTATTTGTTTTTCTTCATTTTCATTACAAGGTCTTTGACTGTTGTTAGTTCTATATAGGCAAGTTGATATTAAAAAATTATAATAAATGTTAGCGACGGATAGTACCGTTGTTTTTATAGTGGTGGGTGAAATTAGAAACGGAAAGTGGTTTTCGTTGTTAATAATGGCAACGGAATTCCGTTGCTAAAATTGACCATGTCATCGACTCAAGCATTGGATAAATTTAGCAACGGAATTCATTTTTCGTTGCTAAAAATAGCAACTGTCGGATTAGCAACCAAAATTTCCGTTGTTAATTTTAGTTGTTATTTTTGATTAGTAACGGAAAGTTGATATTTTTCGTTGCTAATTTCCGTTGCTAAATTACAATTTTCTTGTAGTGTTTTAGGAATGCTGAAGGTCTCTTTTTCAAGGTATCTCATATCATTGTCTTGGAGTCTTTTCCCCTAGAGTTGCTGAAGGAGTGGCACTTCGCTCAGTCTTATTATGGATTGAAGCACATCTCCATATTAATGGCATTACTTTCATAGATGCTTAAGAGCTTACTTTTGCGTTTAGTAGTACTTTTGAAAATTATTCAGATTTTGGTGTTATTGTTTCGGATTGTAAAGTTCTTTTTTCTAGTAGACCAGATATTAAACTGTCTTGGATTAAGAAGTCTAACAACTTTGAGGTCCACAATTTAGCTAGAGCATCATTGTTGTATGATCCAATATTTGTTTAGGATGATTGTCCCCCATGTCTTTGATTCTTTCTTATATAAAGATAGGTTTTTATAAAAAAAAGGGGTAAGTAAATTTTAAAAGAAAAAAATTTCACCAACGAGATTTTAGCCCGATGAAAACCTGCTTTTTATTCCTTGCAATTGAAATAGTATTAAGCGTCACATAGTAATAAATATTCACATAGCAGAAAGAACAAGAATGACTAAAGAGAATGAAATATATATACTTGCAACCCAGTTTACGTTTCTTACTTGGCCTTACTTGGTGCATGGAAAAAGAAAAATGATATACTTCAGCTTAATTTAGTTTTTGTCAGGATATTTTAATATATTTTTAGTTATTTTTGAATGATAAAGCATATATTTTTATTAAATTTTAGCTTAGTTTTTAAGCCAGGATATTTTCATATATATTTTAAGTCAATTTAAATTATTATTTTTTATTTCAATTATTAGTTGGATTTATATTTATTTTGGCATATTTCTATAATTTATGTGTAAAAGAAATCTCAAAAAAATAGTGAATGGATTTTTTTTTAAAGAAGAAAAAAAAAAAGACAATGTAAAATTTTACTACATTTACAAATTGACTGTCTTGCCATTTTACAACTTACAACCACACAGTTAAGGTAGAAAAATATTAATAAAACGTGCAAAAATGTGAATATTGGAAAAAATCCAAAAATAAATGGACGGCAGTCCAATTTAAACGCTCGAAAAGTCAAAGCTTTTCCATCCATGCCGAACACATCAGCACATGCATCGACTCCTATGGCTTTTTGTTTTTAATAATTTTTGAATGCACAAATAAACCAATACCTAAATAAGGTTTGACACTGACCAGAAGTTCCACTTCAAAGCTCCCGTAAATATAATTTATAAAACATGGTAACCAAACTAACTCATAATTTAATTTCACCCAAACTAAAATTTCATAAATTATATAAATATCTCTTATTTATCGTTTTAGAGAATTTCTTTTATCTCGAAATATTTCTCACTTTAATTATTTTAAAAGAGTATTAATTTTATTCTTATAAATTTATTCTCATATATAAGTAACTAAAAATAAGCCTAATAAGTAATTTTATTGGTACGTGGACTAAAACCTTAAAAGACAGTTAATAAGGGAATGGGAGAGTAATTATTTTTAAGTGGGGACATAAAAAATAAATAAATTATAAGGATTAATACGAAAATAATTAGGACAGCGAGTTAAGTGCTCCCATTAATTACTCTCAATCCCAATCTTAAGCCTCAACCATAAATTTGTACACATATTTCGATAAACCGAGTGTTCTTATAAGCTGAGGCTCAGGAAGGCCCATATATTCACAGCTTCAACCTTCACTTCTCATGCAACTAAATTTGTCCCGATGACAAAAGTTTGTCTTGCTCCGTAGCAAGGTTTTCCCTATTTTCTATTTCCCTTTTTTTCAATTCCCTACTATGAGTCAACGAGAGAATGTTTGTGATATTGAAGGGCAGGTAACGCAACTATCTATTAATAATGATGATAATGACGGAATCATCATTGAGGATGATGAGGTAGATGCAAATAACGTGGACTTAAGATGGAGTCTGGTAGGCAGGTTCCTAACGGAAAAAACCATTAACATTCATGCCATAAAACAAACACTGGCGGCTTTATGGAGACCTGAAATGGGAGTATTTATCAAAGATCCGAATCCTAACTTGTTTATTTTTCAGTTTTTCCATGAATTGGATCTACAAAAAGAGTTATAGACATTGGGCCAAAGACATTTGACAATCAGTTGTTGCTTGTTAATAGGATTTAAGACAACGAACAACCTGAAGAGGTCTTGCTTGAATTGGCAAGTATTTAGGTGCAAGTTTACAAGCTCCCCACTGGATTTATGTCGGCAAGAGTAGAAAAGAGTATTGTCAACTATATTAGAAGGTATATTGGTGTCGATCCAAAAAACTTTTCAGGAACATGGCTTAACTATATGCGCATTAAAGTCTCTATCATTGTTACTAAACCAATAAAACATGAAATGAAGAACAAGAAGGCTGAAAGGACATGGGTAGTTACTGAATTCAAATAGGAAAGGCTACCAACCATTTGTTTTATCTGTGCAATGATGGGGCATTCTGAAAGGCAATGTCCAGAGCTATATTAAAAACCAACCCATGAATTGATTCGTAAGTTTGATGAGTTTATTAGAGCAACAAATAGACGATCGATGACTTTAGTTGGCAATCGATGGTTGAGGGATTCTCTACCTCTAAAACTGCTAGAAAAAATAAAATCATTTTACTCACGCGAGGCCATGGCAGTTGATGCTGATGGACAAGGAAGGGGCAAAAACGTAGGCAAAAAATTGGGGGTGACAACGTGATTAATGGGGAGAAAGTAATGGCTGAAAAAGAGGAGAATGATGGGAGGAGTTTAAAGGGAAAAAAGTTATGAATAATAGATTTTTCGGTATTAATGTCGATCTTGAAGATATGGGTCATAATGAAGGGATTATCAGTATGGACCCTAAATAGCGTAGGATGGCAAAGGAAGGTTCTTGCAATTCTGATGGTATTGGGACTGGTTCCAGCCTAATTGTTATGACTAATATGGGCCAAAAAAACTTGACAGAGGCGGGACTTGGAGACTAGGCCCGCCTATCACAGTGAGCTACCTCAATTAGAATTATCATGGGCTGGGAAACCCACAAAAAATTCCTTTTCTCAGGGATCTTGTTAGATCTAAAAGGCCTGATTTTATATTCCTAATTGAAATGTTGTGTTGTAGATATAGACTTGAGAAATTTAGACTAATGTTGGGTTATGAAGGATGCTTTACTATTAATGCCGTAAGAAAAAGTGGTGGTTTAGCTTTGCTCTGGAAGAACAGAAGTGAAGTTCATCTTCTTGGTTTTTCTAAGAACCATATTGATGTGGAGGTCAACATAGACAAAATTAAGAGTTGGAGGTTGACTGGGTTTTATGGGAAAGCTAATAGAAATTAAAGGGAATATACCGGTCTCTTCTGCATACTCTGGTTGGTAAATCTGGTCTTCCTCGATGTGTTTTGGGGGAATTTAATGACATTCTGGATCAGAAAGAGAAGAAAGGAGGCGACCCTCAACCAGCTATCTTTATTGATGGTTTTTGCAATACTGTGGAAAATGCTAACCTAGTAGACTTAGGGATGCAAGGCTATAGGTGTACTTGGTTTCGTGGTAATAAGGAGGATGGGTACATCGAGCAAAAACTTGATAGGGTCTTGGCTAATACAGACTGGATGTTGCAATTCCCTTACTACTCAGTGTGGAATATTGATCAAACCTCTTTTGATCACAACCCCATCTTTATTAATCCTTTTGTAAGCTCTGGTGTGCGTATCCGGTTTAGGTTCAAGAATATATGGTTTTGGGAATCTTAGTTGATAGAGGTTGTGCATATGCCTGGCTTTCTAGTGTAAACCTCTCGTTCCCTCAAAAGATTGGTAAATGTAGTGAGGTGTTTACTAATTCGGGTAAGGAAATAATGAGGAATTTCATAATTAAGCTCGATAAGTTGAGAAAGAAGATGAGAGAGGCTCGTGTAGGGTGAATTCGTGAGAACTTTAAAGACCTTCATCGACAATATATCGATTTTCTTTATCAACAAGAAATTTTTTGGAAGCAAAAGGCTAAGCTTTTCTGGCTCAAAGATGGTGATTCAAACTCAAAATATTTCTATGCAGTTGCCTCTAAAAGGAAGAATCAGTTTTTCGAGCTCAAAGACCCTACTGGTAGATCTTGTATATAGAATGATGGTGTTAATTCTAACAAATATTAGAAGCAAGAAGAATAATTCTGAATTGGAAAGTCTGCAATTTTGTTGAACTTCAACTTCAAATTTAAATACGTGAACTCCATAATAGATTTTGCTAAAAAATCTGCTAACACAACTGAAAAATTTAAATATGTGAACTCCATAATAGATTTGACAGAAATAAAATTAAACTTCCTAAAGAATAGGACTCCACTACAATAAGTTATTTTCCACATCAGTATTCCAAAAATACTGCTTTCAGCTCTTGAACCACTCAACATCTCCTCCTGGATCAGGAGCTGCAGATTCCCAACTTATCTCTGAGAAATTCAAATCTGCTAACTTGAAATGACTTGGTGAATCCTAACTTGTTTATTTTTCAGTTTTTCCATGAATTGGATCTACAAAAAGAGTTATAGACATTGGGCCAAAGACATTTGACAATCAGTTGTTGCTTGTTAATAGGATTTAAGACAACGAACAACCTGAAGAAGTCTTGCTTGAATTGCCAAGTATTTAGGTGCAAGTTTACAAGCTCCCCACTGGATTTATGTCGGCAAGAGTAGCAAAGAGTATTGTCGACTATATTAGAAGGTATATTGGTGTCGATCCAAAAAACTTTTCAGGAACATGGCGTAACTATATGCGCATTAAAGTCTCTATCATTGTTACTAAACCAATAAAACATGAAATGAAGAACAAGAAGGCTGAAAGGACATGGGTAGTTACTGAATTCAAATAGGAAAGGCTACCAACCATTTGTTTTATCTGTGCAATGATGGGGCATTCTGAAAGGCAATGTCCAGAGCTATATTACAAACCAACCCATGAATTGATTCGTAAGTTTGATGAGTTTATTAGAGCAACAAATAGACGATCGATGACTTTAGTTGGCAATCGATGGTTGAGGGATTCTCTACCTCTAAAACTGCTAGAAAAAATAAAATTTTTTTTACTCACGCGAGGCCATGGCAGTTGATGCTGATGGACAAGGAAGGGGCAAAAACGTAGGCAAAAAATTGGGGGTGACAACGTGATTAATGGGGAGAAAGTAATGGCTGAAAAAGAGGAGAATTGTGGGAGGAGTTTAAAGGGAAAAAAGTTATGAATAATAGATTTTTCGGTACTAATGTCGATCTTGAAGATATGGGTCAAAACGAAGGGATTATTAGTAGGGAGTTTTACAAAACTACCCAAAAAACAGAGCTTCCTATTAAAAATGCCTCCGTCTTTTCTTCCTTTTTAACATTACCTTTTTTTAAATTTCTATTTTTAAAAATACCACTTTTCTGTTCTTTCCTTCTTCTTCTTCTTCTTTGTTACATTACCAATTCCATTTCTAACTTCACCGGTAATTTCAACGATGCGCTTGAGTTTGCTATTAAGACTTATTGTCACGGAGATTGATTCTTTCAACGACGCTGATATTATGATCGGATTCTTCTGCGGAGATCATGGCGATGGCGAGCCGTTCGATGAGGTTTTGGGGACCTTGGCCCATGCATTCTCGCCGCCAAGTGGGCGTTTCCATTTGGACGCTGATGAGAACTGGGTGGTATCAGGAGACATAAGCTCATCGTCCATACAATCAGCAGTGGATCTAAAATTTTCTATCTTCTGCGAGGCATGCCACAATGGAGGAGACTGGATTTTTGTTTTTTCGTTCTTTTTGTTGGAAATATATAATGAAATGCTGCAAAAATTTAGGCAAAAAAGAATCATTCGCTTGAGATCATCCTCTATAAACTTGTAACTTGGATCAGATTATGTTTATCGTGGATGGGTAACGCTTCGATTTAATATACGTTAAAAGATTTTGTTTTAGCGATCATATATGCTTGAAACATTTTTGACATGTTGAATTAGAACTTAGGAGATACAAACTCTTTCGATTCCGTCTTATTGACTCATAATGAGAGATTTATATCAGTTCAAGAGTGTTGGTGGAATATTATTAGAAATAGAACCAAAGCTTCCTCCAGGGATTAAGATGTGATTGATGCGAATTCACATAAAAATGGCACTGCCACTGCTAATCACTAAGACGAAAATTTCATTCATAGATCCAGCAATGAAGGCTGCCCTGCCAGTTAACGGTGCCTTCGGGGAACCACAGTGCTATCTCCCTCTTGGCACTCTCCACTGCATCGCTTCCATGAATCAGATTCCTGCAACTTCCAAGAAATAAAGTGAGTTCAAGAAAAACTCATATATATGACAACTGTGTTCTTGATAGTTATTTTAATTTACCAGATAAATCCAACTCTGCATCCAAGAATTTCCTCATCTTCTGCCACACATGCCAGAATAATCTTGAACAGAAATATGACATTTTCATTTACAGGTTTTGCCTATATGTTCTTCATAAATGATTCATTTCCTAATTGATTTTTCAAAATTAATCGATTTAACATTTTCTCCTAATGCCAAAAGGCGAAAAGGCTTTTTGCAGTGAAGAATGCAGGTACCAAGAGATGCTTGTGGATAGTTGAGTATTTGATGATTAATAATGGAGATTAATGGTCAATTGGAAGATCAAAATTGGGTGTTCTTTGTTTGTTTATTTTATTCTTTTTTTCTTTCCTACTCCCTGTCGGCTGCAGATGGAGATAAGAGAGGATTGGATATAATTTTTTTTTATGCTATTTGTGAAAAAACCCCTTTTAATTTCTATTATGGACTTCTGGCAGCAAAATTGGATTAAGCTAGATCGGTAAAGATTGCCTCAACCCTGTCTATTGAGTTCATTCAAGGTTCACTTCTAATTGAACGTCGGCGGCCTCACCTGAATCCAAACAAAATTTTAAAGCCCACTTTATACATCTATCAGGTTTATTATCAATAGACTCAAAACTCGTAGCATATCCCCATTACAATTTTTTTAAAAATTTAACGTCTTAAAATTAATATATAGATGTAGTTATATTTTTAAATCTTGATGAATATTTTTACTTATGCTTTTCATTTAAATTATGTAACAGTCATCGATCTATTTAATTAATGTTGGATCGAACATGAGAATGACTTGTATTTTAAATAGTTAACAATTTACTTTTTCTATTTAGTCGAGCTCGAATCTCAACACTTCAAAAATTATAAGGTATTAATGATTTTTAAACAAAAAGGTCAAAATTGAGTTTTAAAATGTTATGTTAATGTTTAAATATAATTTATTCAATTAATTTATATATATATGCACTATATGTGTGTGTGTGTGTCAACTCTTCTAGATTTCACTGTCCTTGATAAAAATCTCTTAGCATTTTTTTAAAGAAAGAAAATCTATTGTTGTTCAATTATTTCTTTTTTAACAAAATAATCTAAATAAAATTCAAAACTCAAGATTTTCCAATTTTACTATTTAATTATTTAATCAGTAGTATTTACAAATGTTATACCAGATATACCAAAGGTATACCATGATATATCATGTATACCAAACGTTATATCATTGGTATACCGGATGGTATACCATTGGTATACCGATTGTACCATGTGGTATATTATGTATAATAGGCGGTATACCATGATATACCAGATATACCATATGGTATACCAATGCGGTATACCGGATGCACCATGTGGTATACCGATAAGGTGGTATACCATTGGTATATCGGATGTACCATGTGATATAACAGGTATACCAGAGGTATACCATGACATACCATGTATACCAAACGTTATACCATTGGTATACCATGTATACCGGATTGTATACCATTGGTATATCGGATATACCATGTGGTATATCATGTATAATAGGTGGTATATCATGATATACCAGGTATACCAGATGGTATACCATGTACACCGGTGGGATTCCATAATCCAGAATACCATTTTTAATTCTGGATTTTAGTATACCACCGGTATACCTGGTATACCGATGGTATACCAAAATCCAGACTGGCAATCTCAATTCTGGATTTTTCAAGTAATATATATATTCAACCAAAATAACATTGATATACCAGGTATACCATGACATACCATGTATACCAAACGTCATACTATTGGTATACCATGTATACCAGATGGTATACCATTTGTATACCGGATGAAGCATGTGGTATATCATGTATAACAGGTGGTATACCATGATATACCAGGTATACCATTGGTATACCGGATGCACCATGTGGTATACCATGTATACTGGGTGGTATACCAATAGTATACTGTGGTATACCATTGGTATACTGGATCTACCAGGTGGTATACCATTGGTATACCTGGTATACCGTTGGTATACCTTAGAATGCAGACTGCCAATCTCAATTCTGAATTTTGGTATACCGCCGGTATACCAAAATCCAGATTATCAATCTCAATTCTGGATTTTGGTATACCGATGATATACCTAGTATACCGGTGGTATACCAAAATCCAGAATTAAAAATGATATGCTGAATTTTGGTATACCAACGGTATACCTGGTATACCAATGGTATACCAAAATAAAAAAAATAATTTTGATTATCATTCATAAAAAGAAACAGCTCATCAATTTATTTTGATCCATCTTTATTTTGCATAAACATATAGTACACATAATATGCAATTGATCGAAAAATGATGCCGCAGCACATTCCTTCGACTCATTGAATGAATCAAATCACATGCATATTTTCTATGAGAAGAAAGTGAAGGGTAATGGTTGATGAGGACATTGTTGTATTCTGGGTTCATTCTGCAATAATAATATTGTTAGAAATAGATTTTAAGGAGTGAATAGTTTTTTAATTAACTGTGGCTTTAAGGAGTGAATAGCTTTACCAGGCATCTTGGAATACTTTGTAAGATAACCGATTTGTTTATCAAAGTTTAAGAAGTTTTAAGTTCTGTCTAGTACTAGAACCTTATCTAATGAGCTTGCAGATGTTTGAACTTCTTCTATGTAACACCACATCAAATAGCATCTGAACTTTCTTTTGCTAAGATATGAATGCAAATTTGCAGATGCAAACACAGTTTGACAACGTGGAATCAGCCATAACTTTATTTCGAGCAATAATTACAAAGTTACAGAATGGGAAGCCACAAGTTATAAATAGAAAAAGTGGTTTATCCAACATCTTCCATGACTATTGCATAAATTATTGTTACAAAGTGAGACAAAATAATCCCTGCAATTCTATTAAAATTTTTCTTACCTAGTTTCTTCAATTTTCAATTCTAATTCAAACAGGCTCATCATCTCTAGTTTCTTCATTTACTTTGGCCTTGGCTCCATAGCAACCCTTCTTACCATGTGATTCAACCTCAACTTTTCTTATGCAGCAACCTCCATTTGTTTTCTCTATCTTCTGCCTTCTCTCTATAAACATCAGTCTTTTGAGGATTAAATAATACTCAAAAAACCTAACCACAAGAACTGAAAAGCTTTACAAGGACAATTTCTGGAAATCCACTAAGTAATATTTTCCTTACTTACAAACAGACGAGATTACTCCAACCCACATTCAGTTCAATTTTTTTTTTCATGAGTGATATGATTAGACAGGTAAACTTAGCAATTTGAAAGCATAAAGCAATCAAAGCAAAAGGCAAGAATTAAATGATCTTAGTTAGTTCATCAATATTTACAATTGTTGTTTCTTGATATGTGCCTACCTTCTTTCTTGTAACTTTATATATTTTAGATAAAAAATTTACAATAAAAAAATGTATTTCATCCAATAAGCTTTGCTGACGCTTGAGTCATGTAAATTTTTTATCTCATCGTTGCTTCCCTTAGTTCCAGTCTCTTTTTGTCTTCCCTTTGTTGGACTTCACATCATTCTCATTCATTTCAACACTCAAATTGAAAATTTGTTGAACGAGTTTAAGCTTTCCATCATATACGAACTTTTGTTATGGTGATAATTTAGCTTTTTTTCTGTTAAATATCAGGGCATAATGGCTGGACAACGCCTCAAGCTCTTACAGTGTTAAAGTTAGAAAATTTCATATCAATCATCAATATTCTTACAAACAAATTTCAAAGAAAATAAATAAGACAAGAAAATGACATCCAACTATTCTGGACCTCCATAAATATAGAAGCATCGATCAAAAGTCACTTCTTCAAGTAACTGGTCCCCATCTGCTTCTCGTTCAGAGTCTTTAGAATTTTTCTCAACTTCAATACCAGCCTCCGTGATCAGCAGATCCATGGTCTCCTTGCCAACATATTCAAGCACTTGCATTCCCTTTGCAGTAAAAGCTTTTCCAGTATGCAACATTAATGAAGATAAGCAAATATAATAACCTTCAAGACCACCATTATGATGTTCATGCTAACATCTAGTAAGGATGGTGCTACAGAACCAGCTCCCCATGGTGAATTACCATGTTGAATGGATCTAGCAAGGTTTGCATCAGAATGCTCAAGCCTAAATGATGAAGAAGGAAAAGAATTGGCAGAAATGAGAAACTCATCGAAAAAATGAGCATGCCAAGTTTATTACAACGTTACATTGTAGAGAATGATGCATAAACTATAGTTATATTTGCCTTCTTCTGGCATGCAATGCCCCAAAGATAGTGTTTATTTTCAAAAAGCTTTTTACGTACATGCAATTTTAAATAATCCACCACTTTCCTACAACATTTATGCTAATGGGCTTATTAAGGAGATATTATTTTGCGACAAGGGATAGTAAAAAACTTTAAAAGCTATCAAACCCAATAGATACAAGAAATTCCAAAGAGTAATGAAACTTTATTTCACACGGAAAGAAAATATTTGACTTAAAAGGACAGGGATTTATAGAAAAAGGAACTCATCCATTAATGGAGACTGGTGAGGAAAAGGATGGCGAGGAAGACGACGATAAGAAAGCAACCAGTAACAAGGCTGATCGCAGATGAATCCAGGATGAAGATGATGATGATGAGGAATTTTACGACGAATATGGAGTGTGAATGTTCATATTGGAGGTAAAAGAAAGCATCTCATATATCTTTTAGTCAGACAACGGGTTGAGGTTAGCAGTTAATTTGCTTTTAATAATTTTCATAATTGATTTCCTTTCGAAGTGAATATACAATTATTAATTATTATTATTATTATTATTATTATTATTATTATTATTATTATTATTATTATTATTATTATTATTATTATTATTATTATATTAATTAGTTTCCAGGTGATAAAGCAGAAGCAAATTCACAAGCGGCGGAGGACAAAATGAATAAAAATGGATTAAATCAAACACCTATGCAAATTCATCACAGTATCAATTCTAGTTCTGATGGCGAGGCCGAGATGAAGATGGAGAATAATAATAACAATACGATTGATTTGAATATCAAGCCTCTTCGTCTTCTTGACCAACCTCCTAACAATAAGGTTCTTTTTATTCTTATTTCCATTTTTCATTTTCGGTTTATCTTCCAAATCACAACACTTTCCATCATTTTCCTAAAAATTTACAAACACAGCAAACCAAGAAATTGAATGCGAGTACAATCAGAATGTAACAAAACTAAATTAGAAAATAAGAAAATTAGGGTAACAAAGATGAACCGAGACCGAGCGAGCAAGAGAGGGGCAATCAAGATAGAAAAATCAAGAAAATGAAGGAATTGAAACTTACCGTCGCTGGTAGGTGAAAGAGCAGAAGCTTGAACCTAAACAGAGGGAGAGAACATGACAAAAATTGACCTAACAATTAAAGAAATGAATAGAAACAGAGTTAAAAATAAAAATGGTATTTTTAAAAATATAAATTTAAAAAAAGATATTTTTAAAACTGAAAATTTGATGGAGGCATTTTTGAAAAATAAAGTAAAAAAAAGTGTATTATGTGTAAATTCCTCTTATTAGTATGGACCCTAAATAGCGTAGGATGGCAAATGAAGGTTCTTGCAATTCTGATGGTATTGGGACTGGTTCCAGCCTAATTGTTATGACTAATATGGGCCAAAAAAACTTGACAGAGACGGGACTTGGAGACTAGGCCCACCTATCACAATGAGCTGCCTCAATCAGAATTATTGTAGGCTGAGAAACCCACAAAAAATTCCTTTTCTCAGGGATCTTGTTAGATCTAAAAGGCCTGATTTTATATTCCTAATTGAAATGTTTGGGTTGTAGATATAGACTTGAGAAGCTTAGACTAATGTTGGGTTATGAAGGCCACTTTACTATTAATGCCATAGGAAAAAGTGGTGGTTTAGCTTTGCTCTGGAAGAACAGAAGTGAAGTTCATCTTCTTGGTTTTTCTAAGAACCATATTGATATGGAGGTTCACATAGACAAAATTAAGAGTTGGAGGTTTACTGGGTTTTATGGGAAAGCTAATAGAAATTAAAAGGAATATAGCCGGTCTCTTGTGCATACTCTGGTTGGTAAATCTGGTATTCCTTAATGTGTTTTGGGGAATTTAATGACATTCTGGATCAGAAAGAGAAGAAATGAGGCAACCCTCAACCAGCTAGCCTTATTGATGGTTTTTGCAATAATGTGGAAAATGCTAACCTAGTAGACTTAGGGATGCAAGGCTATGGGTTTACTTGGTTTCATGGTAATAAGGAGGATAGGTACATCGAGGAAAAACTAGATAGGGTCTTAGCTAATACAGACTGGATGTTACAATTCCCTTACTACTCAGTGTGCAATATTGATCAAACCTATTTTGATCACAGCCCCATCTTTATTAATCCTTTTGTAAGCTCTGGTGTGCGTATCCGGTTTAGGTTCAAGAATATATGGCTTTGGGAATCTCAGTTGATAGAGCTTGTGCATAGTGCCTGGCTTTCTAATGCAAACCTCTCGTTCCCTCAAAAGATTGGTAAATGTAGTGAGGTGTTTACTAATTCGAGTCAGGAAATAACGAGGAATTTCATAATGAAGCTCGATAAGTTGAGAAAGAAGATGAGAGAAGCTCGTGTAGGGTGAATTCGTGAGAACTTTAAAGACATTCATCAACAATATATCGATACTCTTTGTCAGAAAGAAATTTTTTGGAATCAAAGGGCAAAGCTTTTCTGGCTCAAAGATGGTGATTCAAACTCAAAATATTTCTTTGCTGTTGCCTCTAAAAGGAAGAATCAATTTTTCGAGCTCAAAGACCCGACTGGTAGATCTTGTATATAGAATGATGGGCTTGAAGAGGTTATCATTAACTACTCAAGAATGCTTGAAGATTATTAATTCAGTTGCCATGCTAAACAACTTGAAGGATATAGCTATAGTTCTTATTTCGAAAAAGCAAAAGGTTGAAACCATGATAAACCTTAGACTGATTATGCTCTGTAATGTGTTGTACAAAGTGATTGCTAAGATGCTAACACAAAGATTGAAGATCATTCTTCCTTCGATCATCTCTCTAAATCAAAGTGCCTTCGTTCCAAATCGTCTAATCTTTGATAATTTCCTTGTAACATATGAAGTGATGCATTGTTTGAAGAGAAAAACACAAGGCAAAACAGGGTTAGCTTCTCTCAAGCTTAACTTGAGCAAGGCATGTGATAGAATGGAATGACATTTCTTGGAAGAGGTTCTTATTTGAATGGGGTTCAATGTGCGATGGGTTTAACTTATAAAGATGTGTGTGGAATCGGTGGAATATGTTATTTCTTATAATGATAAGTTTCTGGGTCCTGTTATTCCTTCACATGGGTTGAGGCAAGGAGATCCACTCTCGCCTTACTTGTAACACCCATACTATACAGACCTAATGAAGTAGGGCGATAAGCCGATTTTTTTTTTATTTTAAACCATATAACCTTTCTTTTTCGAATTCTGAATTACTATACATAATTCCCAAGTTCAATTTACCGCTAACCTATAACTATCCAATATCACTATTCATTTTACAAAAATTCAGCAATACAACGACTATAATTTAACTAATCTCCTGAAAATCAAACAAATCACAGCCCCTCTAGGACGTAACACTTCAATAATAACAACATTCAAGTATCGTTTATCACTCAATTGTACCAACCAACTATTCCCATCATCCATACATAATTTACATATATACATAAAAGATACTAAACATGCTAAATCATTTACTTTAATTAATTATTATATAAATATATATGCCAACCAAAAATTCATCTCTATTTATCCAAATTCTCTCTATTCCCGTGTACTAGTGCTCATTTTCTTCAGTACCTGCACGCAGTAAGTCATACGTGCTAAGCATAAGGAATGCCCAGCAGTGACTAACAATCATAATATTTTTCGCATTTAATTATTATAATTAAGTAACAATTAAATTAACAAACTTTCAGTATAATTATGATTATACGATTATTTTTCATTTCTATTTTAAAAGGACATTTTTATTCAATTATTAACAATCCTTTTTAATTGATGTCATAACTTTAATTAACTTTTCAATTTGGTTCTTTAATTTTTTATTATTACCAATAGTGCCCTTTTTACTTGATGTTTACCAAATTGCCATTATTCTCACTTATTTTCATTTCTAATCTAAAACTTTGCATACAAATTATCAATTAGTCCTTATTTTAGACCTTTTATGTAAAATTATATTTTAGTCCCTATACTATACAAGCATCCAATTTTTTCTGTTCGGTCATCAAATTACCATTTTACCATCTATAACTATTTTTCAATTATTTTTACATATTAAAGGCTAGTTTTGGGGAACTTACTATTTGACCGCTTAACTTTTTATTTTCTTTCAACTGGGTCCCTTTTCACCTTTAATTTTAGTTTTAGCTTTCTTTTCACACTTTTGACTTATTTTTATCATGATGCCCCTAGTATAATCTCGGCATAAACTCTCAAATCGGATATACAGGATGTGAACCCCACAAGACCACATACAGATCGAGAAATGACCCCAAAGAACCATTTTCTACAGAACAGACAAATACTATGGAGATCAGTGATCCTACCATAGCAAAGCAAGTTGCCATGATTTGCACTATGGTACAGATGTCCATATAGCCAGCCAATTATATCATGAGTTAGATTTTAACTGTCTGACTAATACCAAGGGCCAAAACTTCACGTAATTTCAATTCTTTGCTCCAATTTTTTAATAGTTTTAATTACCCTTTCAATACAAAAATTTATCAAATAGACTTTTCAATACTTTCTACATAATTTATGAATTCTTTCATCATACTTCACCATTTTTCTCATGTTTAATGAATTATTTCACAATAATTCAATAATTTCATTCATTACATAACCAATCCTCATCTTAAAAATATTCAATTAATTTCCATAAATTCTATAAAAATTTATGGACATGTTATTTCATCTCTATCATCATTTTAAGACTTAATTCCATCGAAATACACAAAATAAATACTAATTCTCCTTAGGGAAGCATTCGACCAACATGGAAAGTCCATCATATAATTATCTAAAAATTTATTTAACCATTCTACTAGGCTTATTTAAGGTCTAATTGCATTATTCTAGTATCAATTTCAATTAAACACCACTTAATCAAATTTTTTCCTAAGTTACATAAAGGAAAATCATTAAAAATTAAGGAAAATAATTGGATTTATTAGTCACTAACCTTTCTCTCTTGTTCAAGCTTGCCTAGACTTTCTTTCCTTTGCCTTTAGCCTTAGTAACTTGTTCTTCCTCTTGTGAACCTACCATGGTCGGATTTTTATCCATAAGAAACTCTAGGTTTTTGATCTCTAATGCTTAAAATAACCACATAAATGAACTTTAGGCATCCTAATTTACTTATAGGTACCATAAAACTAAATTAAAACCATAATTTTCACTTACCCCAAATTAGTATCCTAAACTTTTCTCTTGTCTTTTCTTTGCTTAACGCCCTCAAATCAAAGGTTAAAGGCTTAATTAATCATCTAAAGGGGTAGAAGTAGAGTTAGGGTGCTTGATTTTAAAGAGAAATTGAGGGAGTTTTGACAAAATTTTGAGAGAGAGGGAGAAGGAGAGGTTCGTCCTAAGGAGAAGCTGAAGAAGGAGATGGATTTTTTTGATTTCCTCCAGAATGTTTTGTCTTTTATACCTTTCCCTAAGGGCTTAAGCTTGGGCCTAATCTAATTAATCAAGCCATTAATGGTCCAATAAATGGCCCTAATTAATTTCTCGCACTTTCAACTCCAAACTACTTTAATTTTGATTTCATCACTCTTACCACACAAAAAAATAGGAAGCCCTCAAAATTTTAGCTCAATCGAAGTCCGTTACCAGTCTGATTCAATCAAATCGATCCAATTCGATAACTACCGACATGGCCGAAAAATTCACTTTTATTACCAAATATTTTAAATAAAATTTCATTGAGATCTGCAAATTTTGGTAATTTTTGAAATTTATTTACTATTTTTAAAAATTCGGTCAAGTTCAGGTCAATGTTTCTCTTACAAAAATTAACTCGCTAAATTTTTCGTATTTTTTGACTTTTAGAAACCTATTTGACCTCGATTTCACTTAAAATTTCAATCATGAACTTACCATGACAAATATCTTTTGATGGTGAAATAAAATATTTTTCACTTTCGGGTGTAATTTTCAGCCCGAAACCACTATTCACCATCGGAACTTATTGTTCACTGTTGCTCTGGTGTAATCACATGACAAGGATCAGACCTGTACCTATAGAGCATGGATACATGAAACACATCGTGCATCTTTTTCAACTCCAAAGGCAACTTTAGTCGGTAAGCTATGGGACCTATTCACTGAAGTATCTCATAAGGGCCAATAAATCTCGAACTTAGCTTGCCCTTCTTGCCAAATCTCAGAATCTTCTTCCATGGAGATACTTTCAAGAAAACTTTATCTCCGACCTGGAACTCTATATCCCTCATTTTCAGATCTGCAAAGGATTTCTGGCGATCCATAGCTTCATTTGATCTGCCTTTAATAATTTGTACTTTCTCTTCAAAATCACGAATCAAATTAGAACATAGCAGTTTCTTTTCACTCAATTCGGTCCAGCATAGGGGATTTCTACATTTTCTACCATACAAAACTTCAAAAGGAGCCATTTTTAAACTAGACTGGTAGCTGTTGTTATAGGTAAACTCTGCCAAAGGCAAGTACTTTTTCCAACTGCTACCAAATTCAAGAATATAACATTTAAGCATATCTTTTAATATTTAGATCACCCGTTCTGACTGACCATCAGTTTAAGGGTGGAATACTGTGCTAAGGCGGAGCCTCGTACCTAAGGCATCTTGAAAGCTTTGCAAAAAAGGGAAGTAAATCTAGGATTTCTATTAGAAATAATAGATGATTGCACTCCATGCAGTCTTACTACCTCATTAATATAGATATTTGCCAGTCTAATTAAGAAATAATCCATTCGTACTGGCAAGAAAAGGGCAGATTTAGTAAGTCGATCAATGATCACCCAGATAACATCATATTTCTTCTGAGTCACATGTAGACCAGTCACAAAGTCCATGGTTACCTCATCCCATTTCCATTCTGGTACTAACAAAGGATACAATAGCCCTAAAGGAACCTGGTGCTTAGCTTTTACTTGTTGACATATCAAACATTTACTCACAAATTCTGTCACATTTCATTTCAGACCTGGCCATCAGTAGTAAGCTTTTAAGTCCTGGTACATCTTGTTACCTCCAGGGTGCATGGCATAACTGCTATAGTGATCTTTAGTCAGAATATTTTTCTTCAGTTCTTTCTAATTTGGAACACAGAGTCTTTTCTTATAGCAGAGGCTTCCATCATCACTTAAGGAGTAATCTCTTTCATTGTCACTCTAAAGCTTATTTATGATAGCCATCAGTTGCTCATCTTCTCTTTAAGCTATCTTTACTTGGTGTGCAAAGTCAGGTTTCGCTTGCGTTTTGCTACTAAAGCTCCATCTGGCACCAGACTTAAATGGCATTCATAGCTCGAAGAGCTGCAAATTATACTATCAGCTACTTACACTTATAAATTACCTATACTTATTCATTTAAAACATTAATGTTACCTAACATGAATTTCCTGCTAAGCGCATCAGCCACTACATTAGCTTTTCCTGGATGGTAGTCAATGTAACAATCATAGTCTTTAATAAACTCCAACCAGCGTCTCTGTCTGAGATTGAGTTCTCTCTAGATAAGTAAATATTTTAAGCTCTTGTGATATAAATAAATATAACATTTCTCTCCATACAGGTAGTGCTTCTAAATCTTTAATGCAAAAACAATGGCTACTAACTCTAAATCATGAGCAGGATAGTTCTTCTCATGAGCCTTGAGTTGTCGGGAGGCATAAGCAATCACTTTGCCTTTCTGCATCAAAACACAACCTAAACCATTCTTGGAGGCATCGCTGTAGATCACAAAATCCCTGCCTGACTCAGGTTGAGTAATAATAGGAGCTTCTGTTGACATACTTTTAGGCTTCTCAAAATATTCTTGGCATTCATCAGTCCATACAAATTTGGTATGTTTCTATAGCAATCATGTCAAAGGCACTGCAATAGTAAAAAAGCCTTTTATGAATCTTCTATAATACCCGACCAATCCCAGAAAACTCCTCACTTCTGTAACATTTTTAGGTGGCTTATATTGAAGAATTGCATCAATCTTTGAAGGATCTCTTTTATACCTTCTGCAGATATCACATGACCCAAGAAGGATACTTCATTCAAGCAAAAGTCACATTTACTGAACTTAGCATACAATTGCTTTTTCCTCAGAGTCTGCAGAACAATTCTCAAATTTTTATCATGTTCTTCTGGCATCTTGGAGTGGACCAGGATGTCATCAATGAAGACTACCACAAGTTGATCTAAATAAGGGTGAAAAATCTCATTCATCAAGTCCATAAAGGCGGCCGGTGCATTAGTAAGCCCAAATGGCATGACCAAGAATTCATAGTGGTCATACCTAGTGCGAAAGGCAGTTTTTGGCACATATGCTTCCTTCACTTCCATCTGATAGTAGCCTGATCTCATATCAATCTTTGAGAAGACACATGCTCCCTTAAGTTGATCAAACAAGTCTTCAATACGAGGAAGGGGGTATTTATTCTTTATGGTTACCTTGTTCAACTGTCTATAATCAATGCATAATCTGAGCGTACCATCCTTTTTCTTTACAAACAGGATTGGCGCTCCTTAGGGGAAAACACTAGGTTTGATAAATCTCTTATCAAGTAATTCTTGTAATTGGATTTTTAAATCTTTTAATTTTGCAAGTGCCATTCTATAGGGAGCAATGGAGATAAGAGCAGTGCCAGGAGCAACATCAATGGAGAATTCTACCTCCCTGTCGAGTGGTAAGCCTAAAAACTCATTAGGAAACACATCTTGGAATTCTTTGATAGTAGGCACTTTTGATACCTTTGGACTGACTTTCTTTGCCTCCACTGCATAACACATGTAAGCTACGCACCCTTTCCTGATCAATCTTTTAGCAGCAATGGCTGATATCCCATCAGATAAGAAATAAGTTCGTATACTTACCACTATAATCTCCCATTCATCTTCAAGCTTTAAGGTAACCCTCTTTCTTTTACAATCAACAATCGTTTGTTGGGCGGAAACCAATCCATCCCCATAATCACATCGAACTAGCAGAAGGGTAGGTCAATCAGATTTCCCAGGAATAGATGTCCTTGGATACTAATAGGACCCTGTGATATGCTTTATCTACCATCACACTATGCCCCAGAAGATTGCTCACCAAGATATCCCGGTCCAAGCATGCATCTTTAATTCCTTTATCCTATGCCAAAGTAGTGCTAATATAGGAATGTGTGTAACCAGGATCTATCAAAGCATATACTGAATCAGATAACAAGAGAAATTTACCTACGATCACATTGGGAGCATCCTCTTCTTCTTTGCCTCTGATAGTATAAGTATGGCCTACAGCTTGCCTTTGTCCCTGGGATGCCTGACCAGCTGGTCTGGAAGCTAAAGTGTTAGGGGCGGCTCCTCTATCACGACCTCTCAGTGTCGAGGACCTAGTACCTAATGCTAGTGATGTAACTAAAGCAGTCCGCATAACGGGACAATCCTTGATCCGATCGTCTCTGGACCCACACCTGAAACAAGCTCTAGTCAAGAATCTGCACTCCTTAGGATGAGTCTTGCCATAATGCTCACAAGCTACTGCTGACCCATTGCCTCCATCCCTGGGTGTATTGCTGTTAAAGCTCTGCCATGTGGTGCACTGCCCTGACTTTGGCCTGCTGATGCTGGTGGCTGACCCTGAGGTGTTTGAAATTCCTTTGACTTCTTTCCCTATCCCCCCTTACCATTAGACTGCTTCTGCTGAAATCGAGACTGTGTGTTAGCTTGCTCTGCCTGTGTAGTCTCTAACTTAATAGCAGCTTCAACCATAACTCTCAGATCAGGGTACTTCTGAGCTCCAATAATCTTCCTAAGCTTTGTATGCAAACCCCTCTCAAACCTCTAGCATAATTTCTCTTATGTGGCCTGGCTCTCATCTAGATAAGTGCTCGAACTCTCGATCATATTCTGCCACTGTCCTATTTCCTTGCCTCAATCTCCAGAAAGCATCATACATGGAAGCTTTATACTCAGACCCAATGTACTTTTTCTCAAATTGGTCCACAAAGAACTCCTAATTTAGCCGATCTATCAGAGTATGCCTTCTGACCGAATCCCACCAGATAAAAGCGGGGCCCTAAAGTAAAGCAACTATACCCTCAAACTTTTCTTCCAAGGGGTTGTAAGTAATCTCAAATAATGTTTTTATTTTATAAAGCCGTTCTTCTGCTAATGTCGGTATCAAAGCATCTCACCCAGAAAAATCTTCAGCTTCCTATCTCTTTAACTGCTCCAAGATAGGTTTCCATCTAGGTGGAGCCGATGGTTGAATTTGTACTACTGCTGGTTGAGGCTGTGCCTGAGCTTGGGCTGTTTGTAGTTGGTACTGTATGTAATCGATCATCAAATTAAGGAAGTCTAGCTGAGGAGGAGGAGGCAGT
Organism: Excoecaria agallocha; assembly: GCA_037975025.1. Lineage (NCBI taxonomy): Eukaryota > Viridiplantae > Streptophyta > Magnoliopsida > Malpighiales > Euphorbiaceae > Excoecaria > Excoecaria agallocha. The sequence goes on from CM075812.1 coordinate 54,776,479, forward strand.
GCTATAGGTGGAGGAATTGGTTGTTCTGGGGCTTCCTGTTGGCCAGCATTACTCGATGCCTCACTTTTATTATCCCCCACCTCACAGCCGTGCTCTTCAGACATCTTTCACTATAAAACAGAAAGGAGCAAGTACACATTAATTCTAAAATACCTTCTCCCAATAACAATTGGCATGTATATACAGATAAATCAATCGTTAATACCCATTCTAATCTTAGAACCGCTTAAACCTTTGCTCTAATACCACAAAATGTAACACCCATACTATACAGACCTAATGAAGCAGTGCGCTAAGCTGAATTTTTTTAAACCATATAACCTTTCTTTTTCGAATTTTGAATTACTATACATAATTTCCAAGTTCAATTTACCGCTGACCTATAACTATCCAATATTACTATTTATTTTACAAAATTTCGGCAATATAACGGCTATAATTTAACTAACCTCCTAAAAATCAAACAAATCACAGCCCCTCCGGGGCGCAACAATTCAATAATAACAACATTCAAGTATCGTTTATCACTCAATTGTACCAACCAACTAATCCCATCATCCATACATAATTTACATATATACATAAAAGATACTAAACATGCTAAATCCTTTACTTTAATTAATGATTATATACGTATACATGCCAACCAAAAAATCATCTCTATTTCTCCAAATTCTTTCTCTTCCCGTGTATTAGTGCTCATTTTCTTCAATACCTGCACGCAGTAAGTCTTACGTGCTGAGTATAAAGAATGCCCAGCAGTGACTAACAATTATAATATTTTTCGCATATAATTATTCTAATTAAGTAATAATTAAATTAACAAACTTCTAATATAATTACAATTATACAATTATTGTTCATTTCTATTTGAAAAGGACATTTTTATTCCATTATTAACAATCCTTTTTAATTGATGCCATAACATTAATTAACATTTCAATTTGGTCCTTTAAATTTTGATTATTACCAATAGTGCCCTTTTTACTTGATATTTACCAAATTGCCATTATTCTCACTTATTTTCATTTCTAACTGTTATACTTTTTCTAGAAGCTTAATACCACAAGTATACGGTGTACCGATTATAATCGTTCTCATGAGGAATGTTGATTGAAATTACCCACTATTACTACTCAATTTTAATCTTGTTTATGATGTTCATTAGTGGAAATTAATTCTAAACTATTTTATTGTATAAGCTAATTAAATCTTAAAGGAATATAATCAAAGAAGACAATAAATATAATGAAATCTAATGATCATGCATTCGATACTATTATTTCAATTAATATGTTTTAATCTTATTAGTAATCCAAGTTGGAATATTTTACTTATCCACTCTCTCGATATAAATTAGAATGCCTAAAATATGCAATTAAAATGCTAATTTTTAACTCTCGTTAATGAACTAGTTGATTCTAAATACACGTTTTAAGATTATTCACCAACCTATAGCAATTATCTCCACATGTGATCTCTTAAACTATGCTTTGATAATGAATTTCCTATTAACTTTCAATAAGATGTTGCTCTTGCTAACTCTCTTATTTATGACCATTATGATGATTTTCAGAAAAGGAATTGCCATTTAAGGTCGTTTTCCTTAACCTATAATGATACTAATATAATATTAATAGCAAATTCTACATTCAAAGATCAATTATGTAAATGAAAATTAGTAGTTATTCATATATAATCAAATGCCAAAACAACATCCATTTAAAGATTACAAGGAAAAAATAAAATTAAGAAATAGAAGAAGGGGATCTCTCAACCCTTTTCCCTTCACCAAAGAATTCTTCTCCCTTGCTTGTGTTCTTCTTAAAGACATGAAAATTAAACAAAAGTACTAAGGAAAACTATTGTTCTTAAGATCACAAAATCAAAATCCAAAATTCATTATCCCAAAATTCTGTTCAACTTGATATATATATATATATGCATCTGTAAAAGAGATGTCCCTTCAAAAATGACTCTTCACAAAAGTTGCAATTGTTGATGAAAAAGTGCACCTCTTCAAATTCAACTTCCTCATCCGCCCTCCGTCGCGCTCGCGATAAGACACGCCCAGGCTTGACTTGCTCCGCTAGCTGTCGCGACCTCTAAGCGCGACAATGCCCTTGTAGCCCTAATTCCTCTCCTTCATTTCCACATGATCTCCTTTAAGCCCCAAATCATTTCCTTTCTCCTACAAAACAAGCAAAACATCCACAAGCACACAAAACATATAAAAGCAACAAAATACAAATTAAATAACAAAATAATAAACACTAGTCTCAACAAAACTACACATAAAAACACAATATTTATGAGCTTTTCAAGCTCATATCACTAACCTAAAACTTTGCATACAAATTACCAATTGATCCTCATTTTAGACTTTTTATGTAAAATTACATTTTAGTCTCTGTATTATAAAAACATCCAATTTTTCTCTGTTCGGTCATCAAATTACCATTTTATTCTCTATAACCATTTTTCAATTATTTTTACATATTAAAGGCTAGTTTTGGATAACTTACTATTTTACCCCTGAACTTTTTATTTTCTTTCAATTAGGTCTCTTTTCACCTTCAACTTTATTTTTAGCTTTCTTTTACAGTTTTAACTTATTTTTATCATAATGCCCCTAGTACAATCTCGACAGAAACTCTCAGACCGGATATACGGGACGTGGACCCCACAAGACCACAATAGACTGAGAAATGACCTCACACGATCATTTCTCACAGAACAGACAGATACTATGGAGATCAGTGATCCTACCATAGCAAAGCAAGTCGCCATGACTTGCACCGCAATACAGAATTCCCTATGGCCAGCCAATTATAGCTTGAGCTAAATTTTGACTGTCTGACTAATACCAAGGGCCAAAACTTCACTTAATTTCAATTCTTTACTCCAATTTTTTAATGGTTTCAATTACCCTTTCAATCCAGAAATATATCAGTTAGACTTTTCAATACTTTCTACAAAATTTATGAAGTCTTTCATCATACTTCACCATTTTTCTCATGTTTAATAAATTATTTCACAATAATTCAACAATTTCATTCATTACATAACCAATTCTCATCTTAAAAATATTCAATTAATTTTCATAAATTCTATAAAAATTTATGGATATGTTATTTCATCTCTATTATCATTTTAAATCTTAATTCCATCAAAATACATAAAATAAACACTAATTCTCCTTAGAAAAGCATTCGGCCTACATGGAAAGTCCATCATATAATTATCTAAAAATTTATTTAACCATTCTACTAGGCTTATTTAAGGTCTAATTGCATTATTCTAGTATCAATTTCAATTAAACACCATTTAATCAATTTTTTTCTAAGTTATATAAAGGAAAATCATTAAAAATTAAGGAAAATAATATGATTTATTAGTCACTAACCTTTCTTTCTTGTTTAAGCTTGCGTAGACTTCCTTTTCTTTGCCTTTAGCCTTAGCAACTTGTTCTTCCTCTTGTGAACCTACCATAGCCAGATTTTTATCCATAAGAAACTATAGGTTTTTGATCTCTAATACTTAAAATAACTACATAAATGAACTCTAGGCACCCTAATTTACTCATATGTACCATAAAAATAAATTAAAACCATAATTTTCACTTACATCAAATTAGCACCCTAAACTTTTATGTTGTTTTTTCTTTGATTAACTCCCTCAAATCAAAGTTTAGAGGCTTAATTAATCATCTAAAGGGGTAGAATTAGAGTTAGGGTGCTTGATTTTAAAGAAAAATTGAGGAAGTTTTGAAAAAATTTTGAGAGAGAGGGAGAAGGAAAGGTTCGGCCTAGGGAGGAGCTGAAGAAGGAGATGGATTTTTTTGGTTTCCTTCAAAATTTCTTGTCTTTTATACCTCTCCCTAAGGGCTTAAGCTTGGGCCAAACTAATGGGCCTAATCTAATTAATCAAGCCCATTAGCGGTCCAATAAATGATTCTAATTAATTTCTCCCACTTCTTAACTCTAAATCACTTTAATTTTGATTCTATCACTCTTATCACACTAAAAATAGTATGCCCTCAAATTTTCAGCTCAATCAAAGTTCATTACCGGTCTGATTCGACAATTACCAGTGTCGCCAAAAAATTCACTTTTTATTACCAAAATATTCCACATGAAATTTCATTAATATTTGCAAATTTTGGTAATTTTTGAAATTTATTTACTATTTTTAAAAATTCAGTCAAGTTCAAGTCAACCTTGCTCTTATAAAAATTAACTCGCTAACTTTTTCGTATTTTTTGACTTTTGAAAACCTATTTGATCTCGATTTCACTTCAAATTTCAACCTCGGACTCACCATGGTTAATATTTTTCGATGGTCGAATAAAATATTTTTTACTTTCGGGTGCAATATTCAGCCCGCGACCACTATTCACCATCGAAAGTTATTGTTCACGACTGATCTAGTATTGAGGCCATTACATTTCCTCTTCATCATATATATTAAAACACTATGAAGAATCCGGTCTAATTCATAATTGTAAAGTAGTAAGAAGTGCTCCAACTATTACCCACTTATTCTTTATTATGATAGTTTTATTTTTTTTCAAAGCGAATGCTTAAAAGGCAAGTGTGATCAAGCAAGCCTTGAATGTTTATTCCTCTAACTCTAGCCAGCTCATAAATTTTCAGAAGTCTTCAATTAAATTCAGCTCTAATACCTTAAGTACAGCTAAGGACCTAGTGTATTCTTCTCTTTCTATCAACTCGAATGTTGTTCATGACTCATATCTTGATCTGCCCTATTTAATTCGTAGGAACAAATAAGAATTTTTTTTTAATTTTATTGAATACAAGATTAGAAATAGAATGAGTGGTTGGAATAGATCTTTACTTTCGAGAGCAGGCAAAGAGGTGCTTTTAAAATCTGTAGCTCAATCCTTGCCTACCTATGCTATGTTTGTGTTTTTACTTCTTGTGGGTTTGTGTAAGAGGCTGGAGAAGACTTTTAATGCATTTTGGTGGGGCACTAATAAATCCTTAGGGCATGGCATACACTGGATGTTGTGGGATAGATTATGTTGGCCAAAAGAAAAGGGTGGACAAGGCTTTAGATCTGTAATTGATTTTAATCATGCTCTTCTTAGGAGACAATGCTGGAGGTCACTGATTAATGGGGGTTGTTTAGTGGTAAAAATTCTTAAGGCCAAGTATTACCCAAATTGTGATTTCTAGGAGGCAAAGTTCGGAGCAAATCCCAGCTGCACGTGGAGAAGTATTTTGAGTGCTTGGGATAAAATCAAACCAAGTTAAAGATGGAGGGTTGGTAATGGCCTAAGAATAAATGTGTTGACTGCTCCTTGGTTGCCATATTCATCCAACCCATACCTCATTACGAATCTTGCTAGTAATTGGGACAATTTCAAGGCTAGTCACTACAAGAAAAATGACCTTTAAGGACCAGAAATTTGATCCTTAAAAGTGCAAAAATGGTCTTTAAAGGTCAATAAGGACCGAAAATTTAGTCTTTAAAGGCTTCGCCGTTAATAACTAACAAGGACTAGATTTTGCAGCTGGACCTTAAAAGTTTTTAAGGACTAGAAATCATCAAGGATCCTTTATGGCAGCAGGTTGTAGAGTTCTTCAAGGAGTTTTTGATTCGTTGGTTGCAGAGGTTTTGAGTGTGTGAGGGGCTTTAATCTGGCTTAAGTCAAGGCATATCCCATCAGCTTTCATTGAAATTGATTCACAAATTGTCTATCGGGCTCTTAGTTCCAATTCCAGTATTAGTTCTGATTTTGGTATTGTTATTGATGATTGTAAGTTGCTAGCTGGTTCCTTAGATAAAATACAGTATGGATTTGTGAAGAGATCTGCGAATTTTATAGCTCATGCTTTAGCAAAGGCTGTGTTTTCTATGCTAGGTCTTATTTATTGAGATTTATCTCTCTTCTTGTATTGTTTCAGCTCTTTTGGATGAATTTTCTTAATAGAGCTTTCTTTTGTTTAAAAAAAAAAGTTACTAAATTTTATATTTCTAATCAAATATTTCTATATATGCATCGAATTAGCAAAATTTATTTTAATATATCCCAAATTATAGAATTAAATATTATGACCGAGTATTCATTTAATATGCATGCTTACTAATATGCTACAATTTGGACCAGCGAATCAAAAAAATTCTTTTAAAGAAAATAATTTTTCATCTAATGGTTAGAATTTGCTGATGCTACTAGTTTCTGTACATGTATATTTACTCTAATCAAAGGTTAGATTTCATATTTTTGGAAATAATATATTTTTAGTGCTCAAATATATGAAAATGCCACCAAACTAAATATCTAACCCTAAAAAAAGGGAAAAAAAATACTTAATTGTACTCTAAATTAAATACAAAATGTTAGTGGTTATACCCTAGACCAAACATTAGGCCCTTTTATGTAATGTCACACTTCATTTTATAAAATTGGATTTTTTCATACTATTATATTGTTGGCATGTTAAGATATAATAATATTTGTAAATAACAATCTAATGTTATTTTGAATATCCTTAATCATTTATCATTAAATGAACAATGATAAACAAAGAATAGTATAAGTTTGATTGATAATCATGAGATGATTATATATGGTGCTATGAATTAAACTTATAAGTACTTGTTAGAGAACAGAGTACTGGATAGACCCGCAATGAGATACTACATGAGTTAATGTCATTAGTTATCTCATAATAGTTATGTTATCGATCCTTAGATCAAAGATTATCATACACTACAAAAAAACTACTAAATTCTGTCGCTAATTAACAGTTTTTCGTCGCTAAATTAAATTAGCGACGCCGCAACGAACAATCTCTAAAAGGCCAGTCGCTAATAAATTAGCGACAGAATTCAAATTCAGTCGCTAATTTAGCGACAAAAACTTGCGTCGCTAATTTTTTTCCCGTCGCTAATTTACATTCCTAATTAGTCGCCGAAGTATATAATAATATTAGCGACTACATTTTCTGTCGCTACTCCGTCGCTAATTATGAATTTACTTTAAAAGTTAGCGACGTAATATTCCTCGCTAATTATTTGTTAAATTCTAACGTTTGTACTGCAGCGACAGTTTCTGTCGCGAATCCGTCGCTAAATTATTGCATAATTTAAATTTTTTTTGATATATTTAAATTTGCATCCTGTACACTATATAAATAATTTTATATTTTCATATATATATATATATATAATTTATAATGAATTCATTACAAATATAAAGTTAACATAAATAACAATATTTAATACAAAGTATTGCTTATACAATCCATTTCCCTAAAACACAAGTAATTAATAACAAAATATCCAATCTAACATAATAAATTCGAGTTGATATTTGCTAGCTATATGAGCGTGTTGCAATCAATCCTGAACATAGAAATAATAATGGTAGCTTACGTACTTCAATTCATGTCACAAAATTGATCTGTAGATCATGCAGCTTTTTCCCATACTACAAAACTGCCAGGATTGATTGTAATGCTCTTAGTGCAGTTGTCCGTTTTATAGATTCCAACAAGTCGATCCGCCAACTCGAACATGTTGTTTCTGAGGCTGCATTTGGCGAGTAACATCAAGTGCAATTTAAAAAGAGAGAGAGAGAGAGAGTAACTATAACATTAGAGACTTCGGTGTATGCTTCTGTGAACTTGAACTAACCTTATGATAATAAATTGAGCATCCTTTGTTCGGTCCTTCACGTAGTGTCCCACAATAGAAACATTCTTAAAATCTAGCAATCCATATGAAATGAGTTAAGAAGAGAGAAACATTCCAAGGTTACTTGAAGCTTTTCAGGGTCCACCAAATCCTTTTGAACTCTGCAAACAAGACTAGGTTAAACATAATTCATTAGGACAAAATGCCTCAAATGCATCATTTATAAGCACACGTACTGCTCCATATGGTTCGTAAGAGCATTTTGTAGGTCATCAAGCTTCTTTTTGTAACCCTTCCCCTTCAAAACCAACTCCTTGTAAGCCTTTTTCAGATCTTGTTACTTGTAATCAGCATCAACCTGTCCCATAAAAAGATGAAATTAACTGAAGATCCAGTCATCTGAACTAAAGAGCAGAAAATTACCCAAAGGATTGCATATGCTAGTACAGTACCTCTGATGTGCGCAGCTCATCCAATAAGCTGCAAAATAGGCAACTTATTGTTAAGTGAAAAAAGTTAGATATTAAAACTTTAAAATGCAAGGACAAGGTCAGCTACTGAAACTTTAAAATGCAAGGAAAAGGTCAGACTGCTTGTGTCTTCTTATAATTCTCTTGAACTGAAAATGCCTTTTTCTCTATTTCTTTGAAAACACTTCTTAGTTTGTCCTTCTCCTCAACAAGCCAATCCTTCTTTTGGTAACCCTATTGCTTAGAAATCGCTAAACCTTTTCTCAGTGCTTCCCTCCTTGCAGGGTAAGCAATAGGGTAACTGAAAATTGAAGATGTTCACTTTAGGTTTTATACTTCTAGGACTAATTATTACTAGTAATTTAGATCTTTATAGTTTGTGTAAAAAGATTGTAATCTATTATCCACATGGTCTGTATAACTTTTTCCACTTGAATATCTCACAACAATATATAGAAGTGCTATAGGGCCCTCATAAGCATGTTAAAGTAGTGTTCAGAACTAGACAATTCATTTCAAGACACAAAGGATAAATAACAAAGACCATGCTCTGGTTTAGAAAGATCTCATGACTGTGCCTGCTAATACCCATATGTTAAAGAAACAATGCATGAGCTAACCCACCAAGACCACCACCCAACTCATGTAAAAGCAACATTAAATTTAAAGATAAATAAATTAAAAAAAATGGCATACCTCTAGAAGAGATGACAGCCAGCTTCAAGACCTGCTCATTCTCCCTTCTTTTAATTTTTTGCCTTAACCTCCAGTTAAACACAGAAATCCACTTCAATTAATACCCAAAATCATCTCTAGTCCCTAATATGTAGATTTACAAAATAGAAAAAACAGAATCAACAAAATTTTACTTTACCCTTTGGGATTATTTACTACACAACAGAACATTATTAACAGAGAAACCCAGGACAAAAAGGCTGAAGAATTGGAGTAATAGATTAACATAATATAAATAAATCACTCAGAATAACATAGCAAGTTAATACATACCGAGAGGGGAGAATAAAAGTGTGACATGCTTCTATCTTAATTATCTTCATCTATGTCAACTACCATCTACCATATTCACTTCTGAAGCTACTGATGGATCTTTATTGGTACTGCCACTGCCAGCTGCTTCAAATTCTGAACCATCTTCTTCTCTCATAATATCCTCATGATTGTCTTCAACATCCATCCCAATAGGGCCGCTGATGCTGATTACATCCCTAGAAAATGCCAACAGCCAACTTATTATTCAAGTTCATCAGATGATCTAAATAAAGAAAGCTTAGAACTTACTGAAACCGCATAACCTGTTCTCAACGCTTCAATTTTTTCTTTCCACTTTCGCGGCAAATGATTGATATAAAAGCATACCTGTCTGCAACATCTTTAGGAATTCCATCACCCAAGTTTCGGTTAGTTGGCTTTCTACTTTTTGCTACTGGGTGGAGCTTCATTGTTTTACTGTGTCCAAAATTTAAATCATAGAGAATAAGAAAGAAAAAAAAAATTGGAATTGAATGGTAAAAGAAGAGCACCCATTGTTAATGTGATGATTTTATACACTTGACATGGCAATGATCTAATAACTGAAACACATAGGAAGTATAAAATTGCCAAATTGATGAACTGACAATAATAAAGTGAAGTAATAACTTTAAGAAGCTTGTGCATAATGTTCAGTCCAAGACAGCTAATGAACAAATGAAGAAACATAATTCTCAACGGATGCGAAATGAAGAAATGATATGTGAAACATAGCCGGTGCTTCTAAACTTGTCCTTCCACAGAGAGGCATACTTACCTGAGAAAAGAGTCCAGAAATTCATTATCGGACACCTCTTCACTATTCTGTTCCTTTGATAATGATTTATCACCATCTTCATTTCTATGCCTGAAAATTGAAAAAAAATATATATTTAATTTTTAGATAAATTAACACTGGCTTAAAATCAAACTATATTTGTTTATAAAGTTAAAAGTACAATCAGGTTGGGGATTAATCTCAAAACAATAACCCTCTGCCCATGAAAAAGAAAAGGCAAAGGAAGGTTTCTCAAAGTCCATCAGCAAGCTTCAATTAAGCCAGGCTAATTGACAGTAAAAAGGACTAAACTAAAATGGTGGAAGAATGCTAGTGAGAAATAAGCACATGAATAGGACATGCTACACTTTTCTACTGAAAAACAGTGTGCACGAGAGAGAGATACTTGAGCAGGGAGCTTAGGAATTCATCATCAGAATCTTCTGAAAACCCTCTTTTCTTGTTTTGCATCATCATGACATAATATACATGTTTACAATATTCAAAGAGTATCTTAAATTTATAAACACCAAAAAGGATAAAAATCATAAAAGCATTTGACAGACATGCATTTGGACTGAATGAATCTGGTTAAAGTTCAAGGGCACAGCAAATCCTTCAGCAGCAAGATTGACGAAGTAAAAGAAGAAAGAAGTTGCTACTTTAGCCAATATTCCCCCTAATAGGGACAGATAACCATTTAACGCAATTAAAGGATTGACAAGACAGTTAAAGAAAATCTAAACTTTCACTGGACTGAGGTTGCTGATGTGTGAACAAAAAATACAGCAAATGCATTTTTACTTCAATATATTATTTAATTTAGAAGTTACAGGAATTACCAGCAAAAATAACAAGACCATCAGTTGCAACCCTTGCCAATTATGGAAGAGTCCTGTTCAGGTATTTTGGTGACAGGTAATCAAGTGCATCCGAGACAATAACAATAGAAAAGGACTTTGTAAACATTTGCAAAAATCTCATTAGTCAACATTTGCAAAAAAACCAAAGTTAAATAACACAGGAAATTCAAATATGTATATGTATATGCGTGTGTGAGTGTGTGTGTGTGTGTGTGTGTGTGCGTGTGTGTATGCAAGTAAGTATATGCATTTTTTTTTGGGTCATATGTATGTGTATTATTTACTCTAGTTTCTCTTCATGCTATGGTTTACACATCTTTTATGTACCAAAAAATGTAAATTCACCATTACTTGTCAATCGTTTTCAATTCAAGGCCATAATCCCTTAATCCTTCTATAGAACATGCAGAGACCTTCCAAGATTTGCTCATAAGAAACAGATAAACAGAGCAAAAAAATGAAAGCTTCAGGAAGGCCCAAACTAAACCGAAAAATGAAACGCATGGTATAATGTACCTTCAACCTTGCTAACAGTTTCTCTGTTGCCACCAAAAATCCCTGAATTTCAAAAGTAAACAATATAATCAATTACATATCATTATCGAAATCTCAAAGAATAGAAGAATAACTACAGAATATACAAATCCATATGTCAAACCAGAGAATTAAGCATCATTATTAGACATTACAGTAAAAAAGTCAAATGATTTGATCAACCAAATTTTACACCAACCCAATTGACTAATTAAATAACTAATATGCACAATGCTTCATTCAGAATTTGCATGAGACACTAAATAGAAACTCGAAAGCTAAAAGAACACGAGACAATTGTTTCAAATAGCCATCAATTGAAGAAAGCTTATTAGCAGAAGATGCAACTAAATAGATCCAACACTATATTCACTAAACATGTTTACTTCTCTCATACCAACACATAGATTCTAACACCCTATTCACAAACATCAAATTTGAAGAATAACGACTCCACACTTTACTTCAAAGATGCATAACCTTAATGAGAGGTATTTGCTACGAGGATCAACGGATATGATGTCAAAGTTACCAGACAAGACAAATTCATTCATTTAGAGCCCTCCTATGAGTCCTGAAATATATTTTGCATCACACAAAATTGACAGCATCAGAGTTTCAAGCTTATTGATTAAGTTCGTTATGAGTAACACAAGAATTACAATTTAGCATTACAAATTTAGAAAATAATCCCGATTCTCAAGTTTAGAGATTTAACTGCACATTTATATCAAAAATAAATCAATTAATAAAGAAAGAAAATCCTTCAGCTTGCATACGTTGAGATATTGATCATGAACTGATTTTGAACAAACTAAGAACAACCAAATAGAGTATTCTATACAGGCTTGGGTATGTTAATCAATTACAAGCAGCTGACAGCAAAGTCAAATTAATCAATTACTTGTATAATAATAGAAAAATAGAAAATCCATTACTATAATAATCAAATCAAATTTCTCAAATCCTAAATAACTAGCATATTTTCAAGCTGTTCTTGATGCTCACAATGCGCATGTATAACTTAAGTCTATAATGAACCCAAGACTTCTGGATACCAAATCATTTGCTTCATTATAGTCATACCTAAAAGGGATAATGCCCTTTTTCATGGGTGAAAGAACCCACTAAAAATTTTATAAAATTGGAAATCATATACAACCTAGCAGAATAACCGACAACCAAACCTGTTAGAAGCGCTCATGAGGCTAAATGTGCTGAGAATAATCTTCAGAACTCAAATTCTGAATCAAAAAACTATAAAACAGCTCAGTACCGACAACAGAATAAATCACACCTCTATACATACATTTGTAACATCAAAAGGAAATTAAACAAGTAACATCTGGATATTACCCAAACACTAAAAGCTTTCACGAAAATACTTGGTAAAAGTACATGATCTCACCAAGATTCTGTATCAGCCACCAAAGTTGGCAAACATTTTTACCGTAGTTACAACCCCATCTAGTATGAAATTAAGCGTCGGTTGTTGTTATTCAAACTTCCACCAAATTCCAAATTTCAAAAATCCCTAGATCTGTAATTCTTTACTGTCTTAGATTCTCTAACGTAATTAACCATTAAAGAGGAGTAAAACATGAATTACTTACCCATTATGGAAACAAAATAGCCTTGGAGACGGAACCAAAGGGAATCCGAGTAAGGAAGGCGACACAGGGGGAGAATCATGCCCAGTAGAGCGCGAGAGGAAGGGAGAGGGGCAAGGACAGTGCGTCGGCGGCTGCTCCAGTGGAACGACGGCGGCATCTGACCGACGGTGACCTTACGCGATCGGATGTGGAAGGCGATGAGAGATGAGGGATGGTGGCGTCGGGAGGAAGACTCGGGCCAAAACGATGTCGTTTTGGCCAACTTCCCCTTTAAGTCCCCAAATTTTATTCTATTTTTAATTTAACCCCAGAACTTTTTCTATTAGACAATAACACCCAAAATTCAATTATAATTCAATTCAAATTATTTTATAGATTTATTTTATTATCCAATTTACATATTATTCAGATCTATTTATTTATTATTCAAATCATTTAAAAATCAGGATCGATTTATTTATTAATCTGCATAATGTAATTATAAAATAAATATAACAATTAATTTATTATTATTATTATTAAAAATGTAAATTTTCTAAATAAATAAGTTTAGATTTTGGGATAATTGACAAAAAAAATTATTAAAAATGTAAAATTTCTAAATAAATAAGTTCAAAAAACAGATCAAGTATTCACATATTGAACTCACTCCAAATCTCTCTCTATTCTGCTCTACTGAAAAATACATCACTGGTATAATAATCCATGTTTTACCCAAAAGGAATCAACAATCTCTTTTTTTGCAACAAAAACTGAACTTATAGATATTAAAAGCTAATCTTCACCGTCCAAAATTAACAACAAGGAGTTTTGAATGTACTCACCAAAAATCAGGTCAATCTAACGGCAAATGATTTTTCGATTGTCTTCGTATACAAAATTGGTCATTACGTAAAAAATCCAGAAAATAACCTTTTTTGTAACAAAATCTAACCTTACAGATCTTAAAAACTAATCTTCACCATCCAAAATTAACAACAAGGAGTTTCGAACGTACTCATCAAAAATCAGGACAATCTAACGGCAAGTGATTTTTCGATCATTTTCGTATACAAAACTGGTCATTATATAAAAAATCCAGAAAATAGCCTCTTTTTTGCAACAAAAATTGAACTTACAGACCTTAAAAATTAATCTTTACCGTTCAAAATTAACAACAAGGAGTTTCGAACGTACTCACCAAAAATCAGGCCAATCTAATGGCAAATGATTTTTCGATCATCTTCGTATACAAAACTGGTGTTTACTTAACAAATTCAGAAAATAACCTCTTTTTTCCAACAAAAACTGAACTCACAGACTTTAAAAATTAATCTTCACCATTCAAAATTAACAATAAGGAGTTTCGAACGTACTCACCAAAAATTAGGCCGATCTAACGGCAAATAATTTTTCGGTCGTCTTCACATACAAAATTGGTCATTATGTAAAAAATTCAAAAAACAGCCTCTTTTTGCAATAAAAACTAAACTTACAGACATTAAAAGCTAATCTTCACCATCCAAAATTAACAACAATGAGTGTTGAACATACTCACCAAAAATCAGGTCATTCTAACTACAAATGATTTTTCGATCGTCTTCGTATACAAAATTAGTCATTACGTAAAAAATCCAGAAATAGCTTCTTTTTTATAACAAAAACTGAACTTACAGACCTTAAAAACTAATCTTTACCATTCAAATTTAACAATAAGGAGTTTCGAACGTACTCACCAAAATTAGGCCGATCTAATGGCAAATGATTTTTCGATTGTCTTCACATACAAAATTGGTCATTATATAAAAAATCCAAAAACCAACACCTTTTTTGCAACAAAAACTGAACTTACAGATATTAAAAACTAATCTTCACCGTCCAAAATTAACAACAAGGAGTTTCGAATGTACTCACCAAAAATCAAGCCAAGCTAACGTCAAATTATTATATAAATATTTATATTTATTATTTTTCATAATATGACTATATAATACTTATAACAATTACTTTATTATTATTATTATTATTAAAATGTAATTTTTTTAAATAAATAACTTTATATTTGGAGATAATTGATAAAAAAAATCAATAGAATTCCTAATAATTTAATATTTTATTTAAATTTTATAAAATAAAAATTAATTACAAATTTATTTGTTATTATTTTAAATGAAATAATAAATTTTATATTATTATTTTATAAATATTTATTTTTTTAATCTTAAACACACAAATATATAATAATCGTAATAATTAGTTTATTATTATTATTATTAAAAATATAAATTTTCTAAATAAATAACTTTAGATTTTGGTATAATTAATAAAAAATTATTATCAAGTTATAAAATAATTTCTAATTTTCTGTTACAAAATAAAATATTCATTTCATATGGTCTATATTAATATTACTTAAAAAAATACATAAATCATGTGAGTGAAATTAAAAAAAATTATTTCTTAATTTATTTGCGACGGATTTTCTTAATTTATTTGCGACGGATTTAGCGACTAAATACCTCCGTCGCTAATTGTATTACTGTAACAAATTACTATTAGCGAGTGAAAAATTTCCGTCGCTATACCGTCGCAAAAAAAGCACCATATTTTCCCTCCAAATTTAGCGACTAAAAGTTCCGTCGCTATATTTTCTGGAACTAATTTCATGAATAAAAAATTATAAATTTAGCGACGATATTTGTCGCTAATCCGTCGCAAAACATGGGCACCTTGTACTTCCCGCCAATAATTAGCGACTGTATTTGCATTCCGTCGCGATTTCATCGCAAAAAATAGAAAATATCCTCCCACGACCGGAATTGAAAAAACAGTCGCAAATCCGTCGCTAAAGTTGCGACGAATATAACGCCGTCGCTAATTGGAAGTTTTTTTTTAGTGATAGTATCCTGCACAACGAACATTATGTTTTTACATAATCAAACATTATCTTTAATCAGATAATTATAAAGATTATGATTGGACATAATGAGAATCATGTAGAGTATGGGAGAGCAACGGTCGGTTTCGGTTCAATAACGAAAACAAAATTTTCATTATTTTTATCAATCGAAACGAACCGATGTTTTAGAATAACCAAATTTAAGCACGAACTGAAATTTTTCGATCGATTTGGTTCAGTTAAACAAAAAACTGAAATTTAAAATTATTTTAAAAAAATAAAAAATATTGTGTCTAAAAATTATAAAAAATTATAAATCATAATATACTAAAGTAAAAATATCTAAATTGTACAAAATAAAAGTTCAAATTAAAGAAATAATCCCAAAATAAATGTACTCATATAATTTACAACTAAAAATAAAATAATTTACATGTATAAAATAATTATTCAATAAAAAAAAATAATGTAATTATATAAATTTCGTTTCGGTTCGGATTTCTATATAGTTTTTTTTTCTTCAAAAACCGAATCAAATCGAAAAACTAAAGTTTCTTAAAATTGGAAACCGAACTGAAAATTTGAAAAACGAACCAAATTGAAAAATTGTTCGGTTTGGTTCATTTTTTTGGTTCGATTTTTTTCTCACCCCTAATGCAGAGGATAGTGAATAATCAAGAAGGAATTTGTCCCTCTTTTATGAAAGAGATATTTATTGAGCCCCTCGATAAGTAAGACTATGAAATTGCATAACCGTGCTCAAATGAATTGATGAAGCGATCAACATCATTTGATATTATCAGTCTAGTTAGTGATCGAGAAATTATATGTTTTTGACTATATAAGTTTAACATGGATCATGACTTATGTTCAAACAAGATATCGTATGACAAAGGGAGTATGACATGTTCTATTAGGTTAAAAGCGAATTATCAATATTCATATTATTTGGGTAGTCATAATATGTTGCTGAAGGCCACTTATGACTTGTGGACCCGTGACGAGATTGAGACCCACTGCCAATATAATATGAACCTATTGGGTCGCACACATTTAATGTGATGAATGGACTAAGGGTTAATTCAGGCATTTCAAATTTTTATTTTGTAATAAATTAAAATTAGAAATACAACAACAACAATAGTAATAATAATAATAATAATATTTAAGATTAATAATAATAATAATAATATTATTATTATTATTATTTTAAATAATAAATAAGGTATTTCTTTTTTTAATAAGAAAAGTGGATCCGAAATTTTCTCTCTCTTAATTAGCGTTAGGTCAACTATATATATAGTGATGTATATATAAAACCCTAATTTAAGCATAAAGAGTGAGTTGTAGCCTCCACTTAAGAGAGAAAGAAAAAAAAATTGTTTTTCTTCTGTAATTTCAAAAGGAGAAAGAAAACCCTAGCTGCTAAGGAAGAGAGCTAGCATCCTGGGCGATTCTTTTCATTGCATTCACGTGTGGATACCGGTACAGAGTGTCGTTTCGCATGAAGTCGCACCTACAATTCGATTTTTCTGGGTTTCGAGAGTTTGGTAATCATTACACTTATCTTTCTATTGAATCAATTTGATCACTTGAATCTGTAGTGGATTTCTCTTTTCGCTGCGAATTTTTAATTTAATATTTCAAATCCCAACACAAAACTCATATATTAACAGCCAATTCTTGCTAGTGAATTTTTTTTTTTTCAAACTATAGTTTGAGGAGGGCAAGACTTGAGGGCTGCTGATAGCCACGTGAAGGTTGCCGGTTCGATTCCTCCTTACCGGAAAAACGGTAAAGTGTTGCATCAAAAGCGCAGCAAGTGAGAGAGTTCTAAGGAAGATCGAACAATTGTTTGACATTATAAGGTGCAGTGAGATCACAACAATTGAGCAAGTTGATTGTTTGTGTTCCGAGTTTGATGACCTCCATCAAACAGTACATATTCATTTGGGTCTTTACTCAATTGTAGGCCTCTTTTTCTCCAAAATTTCTCCCCTTACACGACCCACTTCCACAACAAGCAGTCTCTCCTATTTTCAACTCTTCACCAAACAAAATAAACTATTATTATTAATATTCAACCAAAGCTTACTCAATACTAAAACCATTAAATTAACATTTATTAATATACAACTAAGTCCCAGCTGATTTCTCCAATAAAACGTGATCCAAATTTGATATGATTCCTCAATAATTTATTTATGATTTGGTCATACTTGATCCATTTATAACATGCATATTCATATTACTTATGATTTTATAAATTTTTCTATAATGTAAATATAAAAAATAATTATTTTTATAACTTATACATGCCTAACTTTTTATTGTCTAAAAAAAAAAGTTTTTATTGTCATGAAACTTGACTCATTTATGACCTAACCTATTTAATAGTGATCCATTTGCAACGTGAACCAAACTCAATCCATTTATAATCCGTAAAATTTGATACATTTTGTAACTTAATCCAAATCTATCCTAATTAACCCATTTTCCATCTACAAAACCAATTAAGTACGTTAATTTTATGATTGGATTAGAAATGACTGTAATTTTTAATAAAAATTAGCTTACCATATTTTGTTCGATGCCTGATTCTATCATCAAGTGCATTATAGTAATCCAAAATTCCATATTTAAATCTTCATAATGGGATTGCAAATTGTATGAACCAATATAATAATATATTGCCAAATACAAATTTGGTTGAAAAATGAGTAAATTATAGTTAATAGACATAAGTAGCAATACGCTATTAAATTGATTAATTTTTCATTGACAATATTAAAATAATTAATTTTTACCACTGAAATACCAAAATATTTAGTTTTCTTTGAAAAAAATAATTCCAATTAACTAATACAATAAACAACATCTAATAGAAAAGTAATAAATTAGTTATACTATAACCACTGTGGTCACTATTTTTTTAACTATTTATCCAATATATATATGGCTTGTAACACTAATAAAATGCTGTATTCAACTTACACAATATCAACTTTATTGCTTGTAATACTAAAGTTACTAAATTTTCAATATTTATTCTCATATTGCATACTATTTTATTTGTCATTGAACAAATGATTGCTAAATTAAATAAAAATAGATTTAAAAATGAAAAAACAATTAAATTTAAAAAAAAGTAATTATGATTTGAGAACTCTTTTTAAAGAATAAAAAAATAACACGAACTGAAATTGATGGCCAAATAACAAGTATGTAAAAACATCTATATATAACACAATATATATTCGAAAATGAGGGAACCAAAGTTATCTCTTATAGCGCAAAAAATGATGTAGCGAAAGCAGAAGATTTCATTTTGCGTCACCAGTAGATTTTATCCACGTACAACAAATACGGAATAAAAACTCTAATCCACGGTATAAATATTATTTGAAGAGAAAATATAAAGAGAGAAAATTTTTACAGAGTTTCAGTACATATAGAAACTTTTATTGTATATTTTGCATATTATCTAAGGCCTATTTATAGCCTTATGTTTTAAAATAGAAAACTAATTATTTAAAGGAAATTAATTGAAAAAGGAAGTTACCTTTTTCAAGTAAAAAATTTTTCCTAACCAAAAGATTTGATATAAATCTCTTTTTATATTCGAATTTTCTTTTCTGATATGAATCACCTTTTTAAAATAAGAAATTTTTTTTAATTCAGGGATTTGATATGAATTTCTTTCCATATCTGGATTATTTTCTTTCTGATGTGGATCGCTTTCATATTAGGATAATTTTTATATTGATATGGATCTTCTTTCATATCGAGAGTGCACAAGCATATCTAGATTATATAAAAAAAAAATTACATTTCGTTACTAATAAATATGGAACATCGGTACCCTTGTGATCCCAGTACTTTGAGTATATACGTGTGAGCTACATATAATATAAATAAAGGTTAATATTAAAAAAATTTCCTCCCACCTTACTTTTAAAGGAAAATCTCCGAACTTATTTTTAAATTATGCAAAGCAATATATACAAATTAATTTTTAAACTTTTTTATTAAAAATATTCATATGCCGTTACCAAGCTAACTCGTATTTACCTTTATATATAATAAAATAGATAAATATAAAATATTTTTAATATTTTTTTGAAATGGTTTATATTTGCATTTATCGTTATAAATAAAAGCAGATATGAAATACATTTAATAATGGTTATAGCATTTGTTAAAAAAATTAAAGATAAATTTATATTATTTTAAATATTTTAGAAATATATTTCCAATCTAAAAAAAATTTCAAAAATTGAATATTCAGCTTTACAAACCATTGCGAGGTGGGGACAATCCGTAAAAAAAAATACCCAAACTAACAAAATTATTTTAGACATTTCGCAAAACACTTTCTCTTAGAGGTGAACATGGACCGATTAACCGATCCATTAATAAATTTATTAACCAGTTCATTAATTTCGGTTAACCGCTATAACGGTTTTGATTTTTAATTTGATTTTTCGGATCGATTTATTGGTTAACTATTAAAAAATTTTAATATATAAATGTAATAAATTATACAATTTGTAATATTATTTTTAATACTTAAAAATGCTTTAAAAATAAAAAATATAAATTAAATACAATATTCATTAAAATAATTAAAATAAAAATAAATTTTTCATAATTAATTATAAGAATTAAATATATTCATTATGAAATTAAAAGCATAATGTTAATTATACGCATATAATAATAATAAGAAAAAAATAATTTTAATGTTTATTTATTAAAAATATGTTAATTAATAATATTTTAGAAATGTATATATCATAATATTATAAATTACATAAATATTGAAAAATATAAGTGTAAAATTTAAAATATAATTTATAAAATATATAGATCGATTAACAGTTTGATTCGGTTAATCGTCAATTTTTAAAATAAAAATTATAAATTTAAATTTTTAATTCGATTAATTTAAAAATTTGTTCGATTTCGAATAAATTTTTTTATTAATCTAAATTTTTATTTTTTGTTTTTTCACCCCAACTTTCTCCGCATGCGTACTTAACCAATCTGTGCTCCCATAGCTGCGGTCAAGCCAGCCCCGTGTGCTGCGCGTGTTGGTAGGCCATAATCGCACGTCAAGTGCTAGACAGCTCGTGTACGTTCCTACGAGCAAGCCATTCTCTAAAACGTATTCGAAGCTGAATAGCATGCAAAGAAAGTAAATGCTTGAAAGAATTTTGTCAAGTGTCATTTGTGAATAATTTTTTGGATGGAATCAATGCATTACAACGTTTTGTAAAGATGATTACTCAGATTGTTTAATTTTTTAGGTTGAGTTTTAAATTGGAAATAACGCAAAAGATGGAAAAAAAATTGTAATTAACCCTATAAATAAAAAAAGAAATTCTTATTCCGTGGAAATATTGTATAAGGATTGAATTATTTCTATATTACATATCAATAAATCCATGGAAATATTGTATAGAGGTTTAAGTCCATATATATATATATTTAAAACTTCTAATTTACACTATACTTGGAATAAAATAACTTAAATTGTAAAATTCATTTACAAATAAATTTCATATAAAATTAATTTGTAAATTAATTCCTATACTTGGAATAAAATAACCAAGATATACAATTGAAAATAAATTTTTTATTTTTATATTTGGAATAAATGAATAAAATAATTTATTTATATTTTATTTAATAAAATATCTTCAATGCCAATTCAATGTAAACAATAAATATAATATTATGTCTATAAAAATTATGACAAATAAAATATTAATTAACTATTCTAATATATGATTCCATCTTTTTCTACCGTAGAAATACAAATTTAATGATTTAATGAGAATTTAATGAATATATAATTAAGAAAATAATAATTCAATTAATATAAGTTAATTCATTAAACTATTTGAAAACAATCATTAAACTATGGTTTTTTAATATTACACAAAAAATTTTAATTTATAAAATATAAAAAATATTAATCCGATCGAGAAATTGAGGAAAAATGGAGAAAAAAATTAAAAATACAAAACATATATATACTATATATAATAAGGATATTATAGTTTTTAAATTTTGATTTTTTAAAAGCATGAAATTTATTTGAAAATTTTATTTATTTTGGTGAGATTTGATGAAAGTATAAATTTAATTTATGGAATTGATGGATAAACTTGTGAAGAATTTCTATATTCATCAGCTGAAGTCATTTGCAAATGTTAATATAATTAACATTAAGAATCCAAATTATACATGGATTGATGGATATCCTCTCCAATCTCCACGGACGTGTGTGCTTGTCTTAATCATAATAAGAGACAAATAAAAATAAAAATTATGTGCTTATGGCATTAAATTCTATGGAGCCATCATAGCAAATTAGCAAATGCATATGTCCCTTATTTTTTCCTTCTGCAAGTTGCCATGCACAGATCGCCTTACACATGTTCTTCCTCCATAAAAATTTTCCTCGCCGTCTATTATTATTATTTTATGAAGTCCATGCTTTAGCTGAGGACCATAACCATTGAATATGGAAAAGGTGATGTAAGTCTTATCTCTCGAATTGACAACAAAAGAAAAAAAGGGAAATTCTCAACTTTTGAAATGTGATTAGACATGGTGGAATTAATCCTCAGCCAAGTGTCCAGGCAAGACACGGCTCTTGGATAGAAAAAAATTAGCTTTTCCAAATATTACGAGTATAAGTTGATTCTTATTACTATAGACAAAAAAAAAAAAAAAACTTTTTTGCATTTTATTTCATATATATATATACATACACACAAACACATCCGCCCTCACTAAATATACGCATTAATTAGGATTAATCATAAATAAAAAAAGTTATTTCACAAAATATTTTAATATTTCTACTGTAAACTCGGGGCTATATCTTAATTTTGATAATAATTAAATATTATATAAATTTTATAAAAAATATATTTAATTTATTTATATTTCAGCAAATTTTGACTAAGTGTATAAGATTGATCTAAAGATATAGTCTTATACACGATGGATTTCAAGTTTTCATTTCTATAGAAGTTTCAAGAAATTAGAGTAATAACTTTGTACAATCTTTTGGGAAGTTTCTTGTACATGCTCATACATTATAAATTTCTATTATTGCAGAAAAATTGGTTTTACATGCATTAAAACATGTGTTAATTTGAGTTTTTTTTTTGTTGTAACTGAAAATAGTGTAAAAAATTCTTTTTGAAAAACTATTAAAACAGTTCGTTAGAAAATGTTTTTAATTTTGGTTCACCAAAAACGTTACCTCTTCTAGTCTGTCAGAGAGATTAACTCTTTTAATTCACCAGAAATGTTAAGTCTTTTAGTGCACTAGAAAAGTTTGTTAGAACAACTAGTTTTAGTTTTCACTAAGCAACAAAATAATGGCTAATTTTACTTTTTAACCGTCTATTTTGTTTCTAACAGTTATTTTCTGTTCTTCAAAGGCTATAATGAATTTTTGACTATAAATACAAGTTGTTTTTGAGTTTTAAAAGTTTGAAAGAGCTGGAAAATCGTATTATCTCTTGAAATACAAAACTTTCACTTTTTTCAAGCAAAGTTCCACATCTTACACTTCATATACTATCATTCTACTCAATGAAATTATAGCATTTTGTTGTAATTCTTTTACAAAAAATCTCAGTAAAAGATTGTGAGAATGGTTGGTTAGAACTTTATGAATTCTAGTAAATTTTTGTATTTTTTATTTAGAAAAAAGATTGTGGATAGAATATACTATACTTGTATATTAGTTTTAAGTCTTGTCCATTACTCAGTGAAATTATAGCATTTTGTTGTAATTTTTTATGATAAATCTCAGTAACAGATTGTGAGAAGGATTAACTAGAACCTTATGAATTCTAGTAAGTTTTTTTATTTGGAAAAAAGATTGTGGATAGAATATATTAGACTTGTATATTAGTTTTAACTCTTGCCCATTAAAAGAGTTATTAATGGAAAGAAAATCTCTAAACAGCATTTTGGGGAGTGTATGTAGGTAGTTAGACTGAACTACGATAAATTTTATGTTAATCTATTTTACATCTCTCGTCTTCTCTGTTCTGTTTCTAAATTATTTTTAACAGTTTTGGTTTATTAAGAAAATTTTTATTCAAAAGAGTTCTGTTAAAAACCATTTTTTTATTTAACTTAATTAGTTCTACAAGATAAATTAGTTTTTGAAAAAGCTTTTGAAAATTATTTTTTGTTACACATTACATTCAGTATATACACATTGCATATTCTCTTATTCTGCCTAGCTAGAAATCACTTCACTTTTGCCAATACAAAACTTGTTTGAAAAATTTAGTGACACCCAATTCATCCCCCTTTTGTGTGTCATTGGGACCAACATTTACATATTACAACTAAAATTATTTTGATAAAAAAATCATAATCCAATTTTGAAATATTGATGTAGCATGAATTCAATGATGCGCAAAGAAATTATATTTGGTCTAATTCAATTTTAAAAGTTAACTTTCAAATCATTATAGGGATTACTATATTTTTTATAATCAAATGCGATGTGAATTACTTAATATATTTTTTCATGTACAGGACAAAATACATACCACTATCAAAAATTGATGGCCCTAATATCATATTAAAAATATGTACTTCGATGTAATTTAACTTTAAAAATTAACTTGAAAAATGAAAATTATTTAAAGTGTTATAAAAGATATTTTATTTTTATAGTTAGTCGGACGTGAGAATTAATTAATGGGATGGATATTTTGTCATAGCACATTAAAATTTGGTAGTGGTAGAGAAGAAAATCATATATCTTATTATAGACAACTTATCATATCATATCTTGTTATGGAAAAAGCCATCGTATCTTTAAAAAAAAAAAAAAACCCCTCAATACATCAAAGTATCTTCTGAATTTAGAAACAAAAGAATCCCACTTTCACCGTATTACACTTAGCCAACAAATGGCTTCATCCCAAATTTTTACTTTTGCTTTCTATTTTTTCAAATAATTTATCAGAATGTAGTAATGTATTTAAAGACACTTAATTTAGCAGACAGTGTTTTCTTAATAATTTATGTAATATTAATGGCAAAGCTATGATCAGCATTTCCATTCTGCTTTTGACCAACCCCCAGCATAAATTGGGTGGAGATAAAGATAAAGGATTTCCACTTTAGACTTCTTTTTTTTTTTTTAAAGCCTATTAAAGGTTAGGTGGGTGAGCAGTACCTGAATTGTATATTTGTATACATCTAAGTTTGATTTTGGCATTGATATAATGAAGACGTGATTATGTTGCCAAAATTAGTAATCAGAAATCTATGTAGTTAATGTAGTATGATTATATGTGATTAAACATTAATCGATAATCATAACGAACAAAGAGTCATATCTTATTATCTTTTCATATCCCAAATAAATGGGACCTTCAACCCACTTTGATGCATATGTGACTGATACAAGCTAAGCCTTAGATACTCTACCAATGGGACCTCACGATGTTCTTTTCTCATCTTAATCTCCATTGCTTCAAATTGAAATATAATCAATATAAAAACTTATCATCTTCTATTTTTATTTATTTGTTACTGGCAATGACTTAATACATATTTTTTTCCCTCGAATTTGATAAAAAGGAAAATAAAATTTCTACACATTTGAACAAAAATATTTTTTCCCTAACTAACAAAAACTCACCACGTAAGAGTTTTGAAATACACATACTTTTAATTGATTATTAAATTTATTATTGTGAATAGAAAGAGAAGGAAATGGAAAGCGATAGGATTCAAGGTGCCTAATTAGTATGGGTATGGTATGGTTTAAAGGTATCTCCCGTCAGTACGAATCTACTTAAGATATCACACAAAAAAATGAAAAAAAAATTATAATAAGGAGAAACAAATAGAAAAGATTAATTTTTGTATTTTTTTATTTTAATTATGTGCCTAATATTAAATAAGTGCTCTAAAATTAATCATTTTAAAAGATTAATAGGTATATTTTTTTTAATGAAATTTAAGTATACATAAAATATTTATGAAAGTTAAGAAAAAAATATATATTAAGGGCCTGCTTGGAATAAAAAAAATTGCACTTATAGAATTCATTTACAAATAAATTTAATATGAAATTCATTTGTAAATGAATTTTTATGCTTGCAATAAAATAATTAATGTATAAAATTGAAAATAAATTTCTTAAGTTTATGCTTGAAATAAATGAATAAAAAAATGTGTTTTTAATTTATTTTCTTAAATATCCTCAATATCAATTCAACACATATAAAAAAATCAATATAATATTATGTCTATATAAATTATACCAAATAAAACACTAATTAACTATTCCAATTTATAGTTTTATCTTTATCCTTGATGAATCAAGTTTGATATGAGCATTACAAGTGAAAAAAACCTTCCAACCAAATGCTCATTATCCTCTAAGAAATCAAAAGCTTTTATAGTTTTTCACTTATCCAATTCTATTTTTTTTCGCTCCATGGTAATTTTATTTGTTGTATATATATGCTTACTAGTATTAATAATAGCTTTTGCAATTTTTTTAATTGAAAAAGTTACCTCCATAATTTATTAGGCAGTAAGGTCAATTTTTTTTTCTCTTTTCTAATTTCATCATCCATACAATTTATTAAATTGTGCTGTTCCCAGCGCACAATTCATAATTTGCCAAATAATTCATTATCAAATATTTTTTCATCATACCAATACTGAATTTAATGATTCAATGAGAATTTAATGAATATATAATTAATTAAATAATAATTTAATTAATATGAATCAATTTATTAAATTAAGAATTTTTTAATTTTATACAAAAAATCAATTTAAAAAACTATAAAGTAAAATCAAAACACAGATCTGATTGAAAAATTGAAAAAGAAAAAAAAAAGAAACTTTAAAAATACTATTTTGATGGAATTTGATAAAAATATAATAAATTTCATAGAATTTAATTTATAAAATTCAATTTTTTTTTACATTTTAAACATGAAATATTGAAATTATAAATAAATTTATATTTTAAAAAATATAGTACAAAACGATTGTGGAATTATTATAATGTATAAAGGTGGTTGGAGGAGTAAGCAGTGACGCATGGGTGCAGCCATGTGGCATTGCTACTCTACTGGAACCGCAAAGCGCGTATATATATTATATATATAATCCTTATAAGCACTTATAATTAAACACTTATAATTAAAATAGCATAATAAAGTAATATAACTTAAGTTATATACTAACACTACTCCTTTTAAGTTGCCCACACGATTTTTTTTTTTTTTTCACGTTTGTGTATTTAAATAATAATAATACTACGTGTTTTTTACTTGATTTTTGTTAAATCTTTTTTAACTAATCTTTTTCAACAGCACTTGAATTTCTATTTTAGATTCTTCATTAAATATTTTAAATTAATTCTTTATATATTTTCAGCTTTATTTTTATTTTAATTATAATTTTGTTTTGGCTCGAATCATTCATGTCATATAATTTATGTAATAGTTATATATATTAATTGGACAAAAAAATGATGACACCCAATTATATTTAAACTTTGCTATTTTCTGGTAAATTGAATTTTATCACAAAAATAGGATTCTATCCCTTATGAAACTCTTTGCTAAACCTCTATTAATATCATTTGTTTACATTTATTTATAAAAAAAATAACTGAAAATATCAAATTTATTCGTGAAAATTTATATGAACAATCTATATATATATATATAATTTTGGTTCTATGTTTGTATATCGGTAAAAATAATAAATTTAGAATGTTAATTAAATTAGATATAAATGTGAAACCTTTTTCATTATTTGTTATTTACTATTTTTTTTGAAACAATTTGTTATTTACTATTAATATTAAATACACAAATAAAAAAAAATAACTATATGTCACCTGCACTGTACGTGCACACAATATTAATATATATATATACTTATCATTTACTTGACATTTTTCTAACCTAATAGAAATTTTTGTAATTAAATTTGTTTTATAATTAGACATTTAAAATTTCAATTTTTTAGGAACTACATAAATTTCATCCTAAATTATTATTATTTAATATATTACTTTTGTGAACTAATTAAGTGTCAAAATACTCTTTAAACTTATTAAAAATATAAATAATACTTTCTATATGTTATTAAAAATTATATGAAAAAACTTGTTAAAAGATGTCATATTACCTTCATACACTATTTACATGCTACATATCGGTAGTTTTTACTTGCTTCTCATATTGTGCTACACTCTGATATAGGAAGATAATATGACATTTTTAATAAATTTAAACGAATAATCTGAAACTCAAAACTAAAATCATCAAATAAATTTATGTTTATTAATAACATTTAAATATAATTGTGTGTGAAAAGTAGGGAAAACACTTACATCCAATTGATTTACGTCACTACTAATTAATTAAACCAATTCAAACATAAATGCGAACTAAAATTTCCAGATCAGATTTTTCAATATTTTTTTGAATATCAATTTAATTATTTAACATAAAGAAAAATTAACTAGAGTTAAAACATTACCCCAACTTCTTCTCTCCTTCAGGCGTCTTTGAAAAACGTAGATGGAGGAGAACATCCCACAATCAATTACCTCCTATACAAATGTTTGTGAAATTATAATTCGAGAAGGAGACTAAATTCAAAGAAAATACCCTCTTTGAGAGCTGACTAAATTGCGTTTTCATTTACCAAATAATACACTCCATCTATCTTCCACTCAAATTGCTGAAGTTCAACCATTTATCTAGAAACTTAAAAAGGAATTTTTATTCCAAAATTCGGATTTAAATTAGCCATTATTGAAATTGTGCATGATCCAATATTTCAAATGGTTGATTTTGATATCATATTAAAGAAACAGACTCGATAATTTTATTATATATATAGTTTCTAAGATTTTTAATCGATTTGTTAGACATCATAGAAAACAAAGGAAATAAATTATGGTCATTAAAGCCATTCTTCTTGGAATATCATGCAAGAATTTATCATGAAAGACTCCCCAAATTGCGGAGA
Organism: Excoecaria agallocha; assembly: GCA_037975025.1. NCBI lineage: Eukaryota > Viridiplantae > Streptophyta > Magnoliopsida > Malpighiales > Euphorbiaceae > Excoecaria > Excoecaria agallocha. The sequence goes on from CM075812.1 coordinate 54,805,377, forward strand.
AGAAAAGAAAGGGACGGAAGGTTGATGAAGTGTGAATAGTTAGGTTAAAAGTTTCAACTATACATATAGTAAAGTCTTTTGTTTATATTATTATTATTATTAGATGGAGTTTAAAATATAATTTTGATATGTCATTCTTTAATTGACATGTCGAGTTTTAATTGGCTTGCCCTAAATAAGTATTTTTGGTAAAAATAATTTAATCTATGTCACTATAAAAATGTTTAAAATAGTTAGAACATTTTTTTAATTGTATAAAGAATCCAACACTTTGTTTGTTTTATGGTAAGTTATGCCTTTATATGAAATGGTATTGTAATATTCTTGTTTATTCTAGGAATTAAAAAATTTATATTCTAAAACTAACCTTAACAATTATTCAAAATTACACTTCATAAAACCTTTTTGGTCATTTTATTATTTTTTAACAATATTATACTGTTAAATCAAATATAAGCAGATTATTTAGCCATGACAGACTATACCATGCTTCCAAACTTAGCGTAAGTGCAGAAAATTAATTATAATTCAAATGATTGCAAGTATAATTACTCTCAAAATTGATGAAAGTTGAAATAGCACTCTCCCAAATATATAATTATCAAAAATAAAAAAGAATCTAAGTGCATGAATATGTGTATATATATTATATATATGATTCAAAAATAAAATGCAAAAGGTTAACTGATAAATAGTGGTACGTAGAAGAAAATGTACTTGGTCCAATAATCATAATATATTTCCTTACTAGGCCCACATCCATTCATGAAATTTACAGCCAGAGAATCACATCAAACTAGACAAATAAAAAATAAACAAAAGTGCAAAAACCATCTTCAAGCTTTGCTTGTGGTTGGGGAATTTATGATAAAGCAAAGGAGGAGAAAACAAAATTCCACATTATACGATTTGTTTTGACTCGATGTACGCACAAAGTAATACAAGAAAAATCTACCACACTAGAACTAGAAGAGCAAAATCACCCAACTGATTCGAGCCTGATTGTCACGCTATTCATAATATATATATATATATGGACATTTTTGTTAATATAATTATTCCATATCAAATATTCATTGATATTGTTAACTCAGATCCATAAAAGTGTGTAAAATGCTCCATCTTAAATATTCAAATATAAATATTTTAATATAATAGCTAAATCTGTTAATATTTGATCCTACTCATAAATTTAATCCATATAATCTATATTTTTTTTATCCAAATCCGATTTGATCTGTCAATGAACTGATCTATTTGATCTACAAGTAAGCTAATTCAATGTGTTACATGATATGTTTGGGCCATGACTTAATTTTATCCATTTTATAATCCATTTATATTTTTACAGTTTATAACTTTTTATATAATGTAAACATAAAAATAATTTTTTATAGGATATATATATATATATATATATATATATATATATATAATTTTTTAATAAAAAATTAAAAAGACAAAAAAATAATATCATAAAACTTAAATCATTTAGATCATGATCCAATTCGATCCATTTATAATCTGTGAAATTTAATGTATTTATGACCTGTTTAGTCTCAAATCAACCCGACTTGTTTGCCAGCTATAATAATGATATTATCATAAGTGACGTCATTATATATTAAAGATATGCATGTATATCACCATTAGGGTTTCCTTATTTATACGATTTTGGGTTTTCCTATTTATACGAGTTTGTCCGAGTTCTCACAAATTAGAATCTAGGTATCGAACCAAAAACAAAATAGAATCTGAGCATATGAAACATATCATCATTAAAATTCTTGAGTTTTTCAAACATATATCTAGCCTTTTTCTTTTCTCCTTTTATAATTTGCAAATCTAGGAAAATTAGAAACTTAAAAGGAAAAAAAGAGCCCCAAGAGCTGGGATTAGAATGGCCAATTTTACCTTTAGAACAAACGGTTTTGACAAATTAATTGATTACATTCTTAATTAATATAATCGGCAATTCAATTTAAGGGAAAAAAAATCATGTGGGACCAAGATGTAGGAGGGATAAAATTGAAGTGGAGTGTCCACAAATTGGTGGTGTCAACGTCACACAAGAACATTTTTTAGGGTTAGTATTTGTATCTCTACTCCACTATAAGGGCACTTAAGCAGTGGCATTATCTTACTTATTATTTATTTTAAAAAAATTTAAGATCACCACCACAAATATAGTTTTTGTTAGTATTATTAATAGAAAGGCACAGATGGCTTATGGCTGTGTGATGACATTTTCCACTTCAGACATATCTTCTTCTCTTATCATTTAGTTGATCGCTAATGCCTTTAATCTGTCAGTGGATTCACAGACCAATCAATTCCTCTTAACGTCTCTGAATTTCATCCATCCTTTTTATATAGTATTTATTTTCTTCTATCCAATCAACCTCGAAATGAAAATTTCCCACCATCTTTTTTTCTTATAAATTCATACATTTTGATAATTATTCACTTGAATCTTGGATGGCTCCAAGATCAATATTTTCTCCACTTCATCCAATGATAAGAAGTATTGTTTATATGGTACATCTCTGCGCATATAAAAATTTCCATTTTTCTTGTCCGGTGTCCCTTAAGGACACATAAGAAACATTGGCATTTAAAAAAAAAAGTATGATTGATTATAAAATTATTTAAACAGCGATCCAAATTAAATATTTTTAAATCATTAAATTTAGTTTCACTGTTGAGAAAATATATATAATTAAATTCAAGAGTGCTATAAAAAAATATCAACAGATTAGGAGAGTCTTTTAAATTTGTAATGTATAATAGGTTTTTCTAAAAAAAAAAAGCATAATAGGTTTAATGTATAACTAATCTATTTTATTTACTGCAATATTCATTACTCAATATAATTTATTATTTTAGAAAATTATAGCATTGACGTGAATTATTTTTTTTATATTAACCATATTTTTTAGGACAGATGTAGAAATCAAACTCTAGCTAATTAAAAAAAATTATTAAACTCTCAACTATTTAAAATTTTTATATATAAAAATTATATTTTTAAAAATAGAGATGGGAGTCGAAATTTAATATTAATTAATTAATAAATTAATAAATTTTCAATACTTCACACTTGATTAAATGTTATACGCATCATAATTTTGATAATTCATCTTTGCATGAAGTGTTGAAATTATTTTTAATTGCCGCCATAAGTGCTTACTTGTAAAAGAAAAATAAACGTGTCAATCTGAAATAAAAATGAGTACAAGAGAAATTATATGAGTATAAGAAGTTGCTTATTTATTATATTTATTATGGCTGTATATGTTATAATTAATAATTAGATATTCATTACTAAAATAACTCTTAACTCCAATCCAACTAATTATTACATGCCATCATTTATATTTAAAAATTTGACAATTTTCTCCGTCCGATCAGAATTTGAATTCTACCCTTGTTTGCTCTAAAAATATATTATAATAATAAATAAAACTAATATTATTAATCCCCTCTAACAAATAAAAATGCTACTCTTCTTAGATGTTAAAACATGAATCTCATAAGAGATGCTCGTTTACTTTGAAAAAACAAAAAGAGATGCTTGATTGCTTGTTGACTACAATAAGAATATAACTCCTACGATGAAAAGGAATTAATTTCTAAAATTATACTCCATTCACCTTTTTTTACGTATTACTTTTGAGTAAAGTTTAAATATTATTTATCTATCATTTTTATACGTTCAATATAATTTAATTTTTTTTCAATTTCTTTTTTTAATAAAAATTAATTTATTTAAAATTAATTAAATTTAATAATTTAAATAAAATTACGTAATTTAATATTAAATTTAGCTTTAATTAATATTTTTTAATGTTTATAAAAATAATAAAAAGTATCATATAAAAAACTGAGGGAGCATAAAACAACTAAAATTAGTGCGCTTTTGGTTTAGCTTTTACAAAGAGCTGTTATTTTTTTAACCCAACAACTCTATTAAATATTTGTTTTCTTTTTTAAAATAAGAGCTGGCAGCTATTTTTCATTTAAATAACGAACTTTCCAAAAAGCACCATTTTAGATGTTTTTCATGATCTATAAAATACATAAATTTTTCATTAATATTAATAAATTACCCATTACGATTAACATTTAATTTTTTACACTAAATTATCTGTTTTAGCAACTTATACATTTTTATATTATACCATAATTTGTTCATTTGTTAATGATAAAGTTTAGAATGTTTTTATCTTGTAAGATGAAGAACTGGCAGTTGAAAGGCAGATCGTTTGGATAAACCTGCAAAAGGGAGTGCCCGGTCAGATCCAGGCATTAACACTCCGAAACTTAAGTTAGTAACTTCAAAAGAGAGTATTCAGAAGGAGAGAGAAAGTCCCAGGTGTTCAATACCTGGAGCCATTGCATTTTAGGCTATTTATAGGAGTTATTTGAAGGGATATTTGAGTACCTCAAACAGAGTGGGTGAGCGGCGATGTGAGAGAAAGTAGATGGAGAGTATGGGCGCTGGCTTGTGTCAGTGGACTGATAGGATGGGTTGTCCTATCAGTCCGATCGGACACCATGCTTTTTTGTGTTATTTTCCAACTCATGCTTTGCCTTTTTGCTAGTGGACTTGGACCGTCTCAAATGTTATTGGGCTTTGTTGATAGGGCCTCTAAGAATGTTTTTTCTACAGTTATCACTTGTCCCCTCCTCCAATGGGTCCGATCGGGCGAGTCGTTTTTCCATTACTTCGGTGGAATTTTTGAAATTTTTGGAGAAGTCCGCTCGATGCGTTTGTTCATTTCGAACAGTTGTCTTATATTTAATGCCACTCGTGTTTTTAGAACGATGCTTCATTCCTTACAACCGTAGTGATGGGTTGGGAACACGTGGTGTCTATCCAACGGAGAGGTTTTGGAGCATTCTGGAAGCTTTTTACCTATAAGAGGGCGAGTTTGAAGCACATTTTTCTTCATTTTTTAGTGATCTTTAACGAAGTTCTGCCAAAATCTTGTTGTGAACTTAGTACTTCAAGTTTTGGAGAATTTCAGAGTGTTTTGCGAGATTATCCAAGTAAGCAATCACTACATTTGATTTCGTTTTTTCATTCGTCGCAATACACCTTTTACTTCTCCTTCCTCGCCAAAAAATGACTTCAAGCAGCAATCCACAAATGGATAGAAGTTTTTTGGAGGATTTCAGGAATCACGAGCTGCTTGCTCAGCCCTCGCGATTGATAGAAGCGGAGGTGGCAGAGATTCCTTCTCGATACCACCTTCCAGCTGAAGTGTTAGTGATGGCCTTTCCTGCTTTCATGGCCATTACGGAGGAACCCTTTGGTCATGAAAGGAATGAATTGTTTACTTGTCCTTTATGGAGCTTGGATGCAGGCCTGAGGCTTCCCTTCGGCGCATTTGAGTCGGCATTGCTTAGGGGTTATAGAATTGCCCCTAACCAATTAACTTCGAATGGATGGAGGATGGTATCTTGCTTCAAGATTTTGTGCAAATCAGAGTAAGTGGCCCCCACTTTGGATCTTTTTACGCACTTTTTTTATATTTTTGGTTGGACTGAGGCGTTAGAATATTGCTTTACCAGCTGAAGGCATCGAAAACTTTTTGATGTCCCATCTTCCATGAAACACTTCAAGGAGAGATACTTTTTAGTGGGGATGGCTGGCGACTTCATAGTACCATTAGTTTGATCGAAGGAGGCTATCGTTCTGAACGATCATGCTATCGGTCGGTCAATGTATGAAGCCGACATTAAAAAATTGCTGGAAGCCGTGGAGAGAAACAGTGGGCCTTACGACTTTGATTACCTCCTGGGAACTCTGTCCGAGCCTACAGGCTCCAATGTTGTCACGAGCACAAAATGTGAGCATTAGTATTAAAATGTGGAAAAGGATGCCTACTTTTGCTGATTCGTGTGTTATATGTGCATTTATTCAATAAAGAATTTTAATCGAGATACTTATCTTTGTTTTGTTTGTACGATGCAGCTGCGAACGAGATGGCCAGAAGAGAGAAGGTTGCACGACAACTAGCCAATCAGGCAAAGGCTAAAAGGGAGGCCGATCGATTGGCTAAGGAGGAAAGGAGAGCGAAGAAAAGGAACATTTTGCCTGCCTCTGAGATTCAGGCTTCCAAAAGTGCAGCTAGTGTTCCTACTATTGCAACAATAATTGCCTTTTCTGCCATGGTGGTTGTTGTTCCTACGACCCATCCTCCCTTAACCGTTTTGGGCCCAATATTTCCCCCTCAAATTACAGTAGGACAGCATCCTCTCAAGCACTGGCGACTAAGAGATGAGTATGATGGGGAAGGGTCACAACCGTCCTCTATTACTCGGCCGTCTTTTCAGCAAGCGGGCTCACTAGCAGATAAGGCGGTGTGTATTGAAGAGGTAGCGAAGAAGAAGGTTGCTAAGACTATAGCCGCTGTTGATGCCCGAACTGCTGCAAAGGGCAAGGGGGTAACTCAAGATGAGCCGGGCCGTCGGTGTTCAGGGAGAACTCAGGGGGACTGGACTCCGTCCTTTGAAGATATTTTGAAAGAGCGATTTGGCAACGACTAGTCCGTGACCAATAGGGATGTGCCAGCCTTTGTTTGCCAAGGTCTCGCTCAGGAGGATGATTTTAAAGTGATGACGGAGCTCGATTTCCTCTCCCGGGAGTACGAATTATTTCAACAGCAGAACCTGGAGGTAATACTTACATCTTTTACTTTTATCTCTATTTCTCTTTTCTCCTTCGTCCTTTTTGATTTACTCCTCCACTCCCTTTCTATAGTTAATAAAAGGGGACTTCGTATACATGGCATGGCGGTCTATGCCCGATCGAAGTGGGAGGATACCGCCTGGTAAAGAAAAAATGCTGAGACCGCCAGCGCCATGGCAAAAAAGGAAGCTGCTCTCTTAAATTCAGAGGTGGAGGAGCTAAAAAGGGAGAAGGCCCAATTGGCTCAGGATCTTAAGTCCCAGCAAAGCGAGGTGGACCACCTAAAGGGAGATGTGGCGTGCCTCACTGCTGACACTGCCTTGTGCAAGAAGTATGAGGAGGAGTTAGACAGGCTGAGGGGTGAGTGCTCCCAACTAAAAAATGACTGCCTCAGAGCCAATGTCGACAAGGACAAGGTGCTCGCGGACAGAAATAGGGCTCTATCAGGGCACGACCTCCTCCTGGCAGAAAAGAACTCCATGGAGATGGCCTTGGCAGAAAAAGAAGCTACTTAGATTGAGAATTTGACAAGAGCGCTGGCCGCTAAAAAGGAGGATGTCCTTGATAAGTTGGGCGAGGCTCAAGGAAAATTGCTGACTCAGCTGATTTATGCGGCCAAGCAGCGATTTTCTAAAGCTGACCTCGATTGGATGAAGGATGCAGGAGCTCTTTCCGATCCTCCTTCTAGCGATGATGATGATGAGGAGGAGCCCTATCTGGTCGGAGAGGCTGGAGGAAATTTACCAACTGAATCCGAAGTCATTCCTCCTCCCACCACAAAGCCTGAGGTCTCTTTGCCATTGGAGCTAGAACCCCTTGCATTTCCATCGGTAGAGCCAGCAAATGATCAAACTACTGTCGAAACTATTGTCGATCCCCTAGTTGAGCCGATTGGCTCTACAGTAGAAATTATAGATATAGAGTCTTAGCCCCCTTTTTCTTTTCTTTTTTTTGGCGATTTGTAAAGAATTCTCATATGTATGTATAAGATTCTGTTTATCTTCCATCCGTATCTTCATTTTGCAATTTCTGGAATGGGATTTGTTATGAAATTTACTAAATGAAAAGTAACTTTTGCATAAAGTGCGCAAAATCAATTAAGGAGAGTAGTATGGGAGTACTTTCTGAATCATATGAATTATAGATCGCTCGCTCACCGATCGGTAGGAGATCTTGTCTCGCATTTTCGACGGCGAGGGATCCGATCGGCACAAATCTCAAGGGTTTGACCATTTCGATCGCAATAGGTGACTTTGCAATTTCGATATGACCAAAGTATTAGTTGAGCAGATACTAGGATTTGTTACGTGTTGGAGTGGTTTACAATTTTGTGCGTTAAGTACCCAGCCCGATCAGTGGCGTGGCATTCTGTTTAAACTCCTCGATCGGCAGGCCCATTGCTTTATAAGCCAGCAATGTAAGCACGTTCACTGCACTTCCATTATTCACCAATATCCTTTTCACATCAAAATTGTTAATTCGTGCCCTAACAACAAGGGCATCTTCGTGAGGGAACATTACATCCCGAGCGTCCTCATAGGATATGGTGACTGGGGCCGGTCATTCGGATGTTTGAGAAATATAAACGCCTTTACCCTTTCTTTTTCTGGAGAGATCCTCTCCATAGGACGACCCATCGGTGATCATATTTATAACTTCGACATAAGGTCGGTGTTGGTCCGCATTTGTAGACTTTCTCCGCTTATCGTCTTCATTGTCATCATCGGAGTCATCCTTCTTTTGGTCCAATTGTTTGCAAGGACTTGCCTCTCGAGTTGGACCTATAAACCTCTTGAGAGACCCCCTTTGCACAAAATGTTCGATTTCCTCTTTCAATTGATGAAATTCATCAGTTGTATGACCAACATCCCTGTAGAACTTGCATTATTTGTTGTGGTTTTGGGTTCTTCTGGACTTCACGTCCATCCTTTTGGGCCAGTTCACCCTTTGGTGGTTCTCCTTGATCCACATCAACACTTGTGCGAAATTGGCATTGAGCGGAGTAAAGGGTCAGGAATGGTGACCAGCCCCCCGATCAGACCTCGATCGATCAGATTCCTTTCTCTTTCCCAGGCTCCTCGAAGTGAAGGCTCGCTCAGGACTTTTTACGAACCATTCGGGAATTGGAGCCCAGTTAAACATCCATCTGTTTAGGTGTTGTAACCTATCTAAGATATTGCCTCTACTTTGGCTGGATCTCAGAGCATCATCCAGCTGAATTTGCTGCCTAGCTCTTTCCATTAAGTCGAAAAAGCTGGTTGGTGGCCTTGTCGTAACTGACTCAAACAATGGCCTATTAGCAGTGCCATTGGCTAGGGCAGTGGATGCCATTTCCATGCTTACATTCCTCACCTCCGACATTGTGGCTTGAAATCTATCGATGTAGTCTCGAAGACTTTCATCGGTCCTCTAATAGAGGTTGCACAGATCACTCATAGATTTTGGCACCCTCGTCTGTACAATGAATCGGGTAATGAACAACTCCTTTAGTTGTCGAAAAGAAGCGATCGACCCCTGCAGGAGCTCGTGAAATCATATGAGAGCATCTCCTCCCAGTGTGGTGGGGAATATCCTGCAGGCGATCCTTTCATTGTAGGTGTATACCTGTACTTTTGTTAGATACTCCGCAAGATGTATAGAGGGGTCGGTTTTACATGTATACCTGTCCATTATCACGTCTCGCCACCTGGGAGGCAACTCCGACTCCATAATTTCACTGCAAAATGGTGAAGTTGTGTTGCCACAGGTGTGATCCTCGAACATTCCTTTCTTAGAGCTTATCAAACCAAACTGTCTGAGCTTCTGCTTGAACCACTTGTCCTCTTTGCTCATGACAGTTGGGCCGAATTCGTCCCTTCATCCCCTCGTGCGGCTACGATTCAGGGTACACATGAAAGATAAATTGTCTCTTATGGACGAAGTGGATGATCTATTAGGGACGTATGGAGAATCCCTGCTTGAGGACCCTGTGCCTTTCCCCTTGTCATATCTGCCTGGGGTTCTGGCCCTCGTCCTCTTTCCATCATGATCCCTTGGTTCATTAATGGAAATCTCCCTGTTTCTCCTCCTTCCGAAGTCCTCGGTCAGGAGATCCGCTTCGTGACTTCTTTCATAAGTTCTGGGCATCTTTTCCTTTTTCAGAGTTTGGACTATGCTTTTGGTGAAGTCACTGAGGATGGTGCGTATGTCCCTGATGGTGATAGGGGTATCTTTCGGCTGCCGTAAGGCTGCATCATTAAATTCTGGGAGAAGGTCGCCCCTAATAGGGGACCTAGGAGACCCCTCTCTTCTTTCTGAGGACCTAGATCTGCCCTGACTGTGACGATTATACTTTCCTAATGTTTCATGCTAATTGGATCTTGAACTTGCCAATTGCTCTCAATGAAAGCACCAAATAATAAAGTTTAGAATGTCTTTATCTTGTAAGATGAAGAGCTGGCAGTTGAAAGGCCGATCATTTGGATGAACCTGCAAAAGGGAGTGCCCGGTCGGACCCAGGAGTTAATACTCCGAAGCTTAAGTTAGTAACTTCAAAGCGAGTATTCAGAAGGAGAGAAAAAGTCTCAGGAGTTCAATACCTGAAGCCATTGCACTTTAGGCTATTTATAGGAATTATTTAAAGGGGTACTTAAGTACCTCGGGGGGTGATAACCGGCAATCAGAATGAGTGAACGGCGATGTGATAAGAAGTAGATGGAGAGTATGAGCGCTGGCTTGTATCAGTGGACTGATAGGATTGACTGTCCCATCAGTCCGATCGGACACTACACTTTTCTATGTTATCTTCCAGCTCACACTTTACCTTTTTGCTAGTGGACTTGGACCGTCTCAAATGTTATTGGACTTTGTTGATAGGGCCTCTAAAAATATTTTTTCTATAATTATCAGTTAATAAGGAATAAAAAAGTACCATTACATTAAAAAAATGATATTCGTAATAATAATTATAAATCTATCCGCAACAATTTTACATAAATTTATCAAATACTTAATTTAATCATCAATCACTTATCAGTTATTAGGTACCAGTTAACAGTGATAAATATCAGCTACCAGCTGTACTCATCAGCTAAATCAAACGGGTCTCTACAATTACATTAAAGAGCTGAGTCCTAATGAAAAAGAGAGAAAGACCAAAATATAATATAAATATAACCAAAAACTGAAGGGTTATGAGGTCAGGGGTTCGATCCCCCTCAAGTATGGAGTAACACATTGGCCAGCACACTATCTCTTAATGGGCCAACACGGTGCGAACGAGGATTAGTCTGGATGTGGTATGGGCTTAAAGGTACCTTCCACAGTTGAAGCCCATCCAGGATATCCCGTGCATTTCTACAAAAAGAAAAATGAAGGGTTAAAATGAAAAATTAAAAAAAAAATTCAAGAGAATTTTTATAAAAACTATAAGAATCCAGAAGTTTAATTTTTATAATTAAAAATATATATTTGTCAATACTATTGCTGGTAATAATACAACATTAAATTTGAAGCCATATGATGAGAAAATTATTTTATTTTTGCACTGCTGTCGTGTGCAACTTAAAACCCCATAAACATTTAATAAAAAAAATGCTTGGAAAATTCTGAGATGTAATTTTTTTTAGTAGTTATCCGCTATCTAAATTTCATTTATACTGCTAATTTAGATTTAAAGTTCCACAAATCCACAAAGAAAAAAAAAAAACTTTCTCAAATACTTAAAAATACTTTATGTTTAAAATTTGAACTCTCAAAACTTTATTTACCAAAAAGAAGGATCCAAAAAATACTTTATGTTTAAAATTTGAACTCTCAAAACTTTATTTACCAAAAAGAAGGATCCAAACTGTCTCTTTTCATCTCTTGGAGGCTTTGACATATAACCTAAAGTACTAAAAAAATTATTATTTCAAAGTTAGGAAATTTAATTCTTATGCTATTATATAAGAATATATAATGTTTGAGAGATTTGAAAAGTTCTATAATATAGTAACTCAAAACTACAGTTTAGTTGAACTTATAAGTTGCATGAATTAAGAACATAATATAATTTTTAAATGAGATGAAATAAAGTGTTGTGCAGATATAATATTAAACGATATAAAGTTTAAAATGGCTAACCAATTCTAAAGACTAAAATTGGGCAGTGTTTAGATGCACCAAATTAATACTAAATGCACAAAACTTTGCACCACTTAGTTAATAATAAAATGATATTAAATTTTGATTCAACGATGCGTACTTTCATGCATGATGCAAACAGCAAAAATTTTTGATAGTTTGAACTTTAAAACAACAGCAAACTCTAATATTCTGACGAAAAAATAACTATGATTAACTCTGAATAAAACACAAGTTTTTTGCAGTTAGTTTTAGAATGGCCGCTGTGTACAACTCACAGAAAGCAATTTACAAGGAATGAAAATCGTGTTAAATTCAATGCATAAACTCCCCAAGTAAACCATATAATAATTTATGATATCCAACGGTTGAATTTGTCTGAACATATCTCCATGCAAAAGCTATAATAAAACAAAACTTAATTCGCTATCTGATTCAATTTAATATTCAAGCTATGGGGAGGAGTGTGATAAAGTGACTTCATTTCAACTTAAGAATTTGGCTTTTTTATTTGGTTTTTGTATGGAATTTTTTCATAGATAAGGCATATGAATGGGGAATCCACTGAATCTACAATTAATAACTTAAAAAAGTATATTTGTAAATCAATTCCCATATCTGCCTCTTATATACAACAAATATAATATAAATGATTTTATTGTTAAAGTTTTCAGAACTCTATGCTTTGTCTGGAAATGCACTCAAGACTCATAATCTGAAGAAAAGCATTTGGAATTTTATGTAAAGTAATATTTTTAACGATTATGACCAGTCTTTTGAGTTTTCACGTTACAAGCATAAACTTATTTTTGAGAAGGAGATGAGGTAGGGGCCGTTTTAACAGTGCGTGTGGTGAATTTTCATCGACCCCATCGAATAAAGATTTAATATGATTAAAATTAAAAGTAAAAGAACTCCAGCGACCTAAGCTAGCACCTCACTCAAATGTAAAAAGTTAAAATTTATGTATATTTTTTTTTTAATTTTTATTTTATTTTTACCTCATTAAAAATTAAAATTGACCCACTGAAATAGAAAAAGAAAAAACTTATACCCATTCACCCAAAATTTGATGTCTTTTGAAAAAAGCCGATACAAAATTCTTAAAAATGTATTTGGAACTTTATATCACACAAAATTAGTATATGAAATGCAAACTAGAGCGATAATATCAAACTCCACACTTCATTGAAAAATCATTTGCAAATGGTATCAATTTATTGAATTGCACTCGAGTATAAAGAATCTCGGGTTTTATTTTTTTGAAAATAGAGTTATTTTTAAAAATATTTCGAATTCTGGGACTACAATAAAATAAATTGAAAATTTGGTGTGTTGAATTCCGGCACATGGAGAGCCGGAATTGGGCAAGCGGGACCCACCTATTTTCGACTGGCAGGTTGCAAGAATCTGGCACAAGAGGAGCCGAAATTTGGCATCCTAGGCCCGCCCTTCACGCTGTGGTGCTGAAATCTGGCTGCCTCCAATGCCGATATTCGGTACTTTTTTCGGATCAACCACCCTTTAAATTAATTTTAAAAAACCCAAAAATACGCTCTACTCCTCATTTTATCATCCTAGAAATTTTGTTCTTCTTCTCAAACTCTTTCAGTCTATTTTGCAACACTTTCTTTGAAATTCTCATTCTTTTTCTTCTCAAACTCTTGAAAAAAGGAGAATAAAAAAAAAGAAAAATAGAAACGTCAAATACTGGATGATTTTTCTTTTCTTTTAAATTATGTTTAAAATTTATGAAATTGCTCTAAAATAACTCTACTAAAGCTCTAATAACTATAAAAGTGAGCCTGCTTCATACTAAAATCTTTTTAATTATCTCAAGTGAAATTATAGGTCTATTCTGGATAACTAAAAAGTAATTTTGATATTTTTTAATAACTTTATAATTCCGCTTGAGATATTTAAAAAATTTATAATATAGAGCATATTTATTTTTCACTTTGATTTATTAGAAACTTTGTAAAAGTATTTTATAATAATTTTATAAGTTTTAGACATAATTTAAAAGGAAAATAAATTTTGAAAATGAAATAAAATGAATTAGGATAAAAACATCCAATTAAAAAATTTAATCCAATATGCATGGCTATTTTTGTACTCAAAATCAAAATGTCAATGGCAAATCAGTTTCATAGTAAATTTTAAATTTAAATAAGCTATCTAAACAAAACTTTTGAGGTAAAATATAATCTTTTGCATCATTATCTTTTTTTTTCTTTTGAAATTATATATAAATTATATTTACAATATCTGTTAGTAGATTATTTTATTGAACTAATTTAATGTCCAATTTTATTTATTTAGCGAAAAGTAGCAATAGAAATATAAAGGTAAAAAAGAAAATATATAATAAATTCTTATAAAGGTAGAATAAAAAATGGTTCTCAAAAGTAACAAAAACAAAAATAATAGTATTTATAATAAATAGTTATTTAAAAATAAAATAAAAGGATGAAGAAGAACAAAATTTCTAGAATGATAAAATGAGGAGTATATCATATTTTCAGGTCTTTTAAAATTTAAAGAGTGATTGACCTGGAAGAAATACCGAATACCAGCGTTGGAGGCAGTCGGATTTCAGCACCACAGCGTAAAGGGCGGGCCCAGGATGCCGAATTTCGGCTCCTCTTGTGTCGAATTCTGACAACCTGCCAGTCAAAGACAGGTGGGTCCCATCTGGCCAATTCCGGCTCTCCATGTGCTAGAATCTAACACACTAAATTTTCAATTTTTGTTATTGTAGCCCCGAATTCAAAATATTTTTAAAAATAATTCTATTTTCAAAAAACCCAAGAATCTCAAGTAATTGAAGATGCGAAATTCCGAATGAAGCAGTGAAGTGGATTTACAAATTCATTTTACCGTATTTTATAAAGTTCATATGCCCATCTTTCTTCCTTTTTTTTTTTTGGCTGTAACTATACCATCTTTCTAAAATGTTTTTTTTTCCACAAAAAAAAAAAAGAAATTCATTATAACTAATCAGAAAACAAGTATCCCTAGCTTATACTTTATAGTCGAATTTAACCCAGCTTATTTTAGTAACATATAGAATGTAGGAAAAAGGCATATTTCTGCCCCTAAACATTCCCAATTTAATTTATTAAGTTCTCAATTCAAAGTTTTTGTGTTGACTTCCAATCTTGGTTCTTTTATATGATGGAAAAAAATTAAATTAATATTTTTTTCTCAAACAATACGAAAATTAATTATTGAATAACAACAATAGAATAATTGCACTAGATAGATCAATAGAACAAATTTTAAAAATGGAGGTATTGTTGGCTATAATTGCATAATGTTTGAAAAAAATTTTAATTTATTTATCTCCGATCAGTAAGTCCTTAATTGAATAAAAAAACAAAAGCTCAACCGTCCAATAGAATATAAACCATAGTTAAGACTTGAATTTTCATGAACATACCGAATATATGAAGGTGTCCAACTATTTCTAATTATAATTTGAGTCAACCCAAAATTAAACTATAACTAATAATCTAGATCTGAACACCCTTACAATCATTATACACCAATCAACATTACCAGCCCCTAGTTGTAATTATCGATTAGTGATAAGATGGCCAAGTATATTCAATTTCCAATATTGGTTTATAATTTTACTGTCTGAAAACCTTTTCTCTACACAGAAACAAGATGGATGGAGACTCGAATTTTAGACATTAGAATAAACTTTAGTATTGCAGAGCTTTAATGGAGAGTTAATTTCACCCATAATCACTGAACTTGTGGCTAATTTCACAATAGTAATAATTTTTTTTTTCATAAAAATCACTAAAATTTGCGAATATAGATAACAAAATCACTTTGACCGGTTTCCAGTAAAATAAATGTCGAAAAATTCAGCTAACATGTCTGGTCACTACAACATGGACACAACATCTGGTGTGGCACCACGTCAGCATGATACATGGCGATTTCAAACACTATTTTTTGTCAATTACCTGGACTTCTCAATGTTTTTCTTGCCAGAAACCAATCAAAATAATTTTGTTGTATATATTTACAAATTTTAGTGATTTTTATGAAATTTTTTTATTATTGTTGTGAAATTGGTTATAAATTCAGTAATTATGAGTGAAATTAACCCCTTTAATCGGACTATTAGAAAGGAAAAAGAAAAATCTGAAACTACTGAAGAACATACGTGAGTTTTACCCATTGTCTTAGCATTACTATTGATGCTAATTATAAAAAAAAAAGGAAGAAAAAAAAAGGAAGGAGGAACCAAATACTGATGGCTTGACAATATGGTTGAAAAGGAAATTGGTTTAGATAAAAATGGGAGCATATATCTCTAGTTGAGCTGAGGCGGCTTGTAGTATTATAGAGAGCAAGTTGTAGTTAATGCTTAGCCATCTTAAGGAGGAAGCTGATAAGTTTGATATTAATATTTGATAATATTATCTCACAGCTAGGATAATATCTGATTCCACCTTCAAGTTTTATTAGAGAGAGGGGGCTCACTTGCAAGACTCCTTAATAGTTCTTCATTATTCCTTGCTTTGCTAGTTTTTTGTCCTCTTTTTCTTTTCCTTTTACTTGCCCTTTATTTTTACGGCTTTTACTAAAGTCAAGGGACAATACCATCATTTCCTCCTATTGAATCTAAAAGCAACCAGATCTAGTAGCTTCCATTAATTTATTCTTTAAACGGAATAACATGTTATTTTATGAGAAACTCTCTACTTAATTTTAAGTAAAGTATGACCAGCAAAATCAATTTATTTTCAAATCAGTATCTTGGTTTGTTCATCATAAAATATAATACACTAATAAACATCATATTCAAGTGGCTAATATTAAAACAATAAGGTCGATTATGAAAGTTACAGCAACACATCGATCTCTAGCTTTGGTTATTTCCATATAGTGGGTGACATCAGAAGAAGCATTTGGTATCTTATCGCAAGAAGAGCACGCGTGCACCACATGTATGGTGAGGATGCAGATTGATTAATTATAATGGTAAAATATTTTCCTTTTTACAAAAAAAAAAAAAAAAAGTTTCCCAATAATGGATTCTTACGGATATAAATATGAGAAGCATAAGCATAACGTTAAAGCAGAATCGCGCACTCTTTAAGAAAAGCTGGAGAGACAAAGCCGAAAAGAGATCAAGAAAAAAATGAAACTGATGCAAGAGGAAACACGAAAGGGTCCATGGACAGAACAGGAGGACATTCTCCTGATCAACTTTGTGCACTTATTTGGAGATCGGCGATGGGATTTTATAGCCAAAGTTTCAGGTTTGAAGGTGGCGGGAGGCACATAATAGGTATGAGGAGCTACCTTTAACCACCTCATATTTGGTTGTAGGTTTGAACAGAACTGGAAAAAGTTGCAGGTTGCGTTGGGTTAATTATCTCCACCCTGGACTCAAAAGGGGGAAAATGACTCCACAGGAGGAGAAACTCGTGCTCGAACTTCATGACAAATGGGGAAATAGGTTTGACAAATGAGCAAAAAGCTTCATACTTATTGCATATTTCCCTGTTCTGATAATAAAAGATTTCAGTTAATTCAATTCTTTTCTCTACTGTAACCTATGAAGGTTATATGGCAAGTGATTTGATGGTATACGGTGATTTGCAGATGGTCAAGAATAGCTCGTAAATTACCGGGACGAACGGATAATGAGATTAAGAACTATTGGAGGACTCATATGAGGAAGAAGGCACAAGAGAATAAGAGGGCCGTGTCTCCATCATCATCATCATCCAAAAGTTCCTCAGGATCAAATACTACGACAGTGAATTCATCCCCTTTCCCAGAGCCTGAAGGAGCAACCTTTTACGATACAGGGGGGCTGGACTCATCAACTTTAGGAGTTAAAATTACAGAGGAAGTTCAAGGAGGTGAGAAGGGATATACAATGGATGATATATGGAAAGATATTGAAAACACTATTGAACCGGTTTGTGATGGGTTTAGTGAAGAAGGCTGCAGTTTTTCTTGTCCTTCGATCGCATCTCCGGTGTGGGGTTATTGTACAGACGCACTATGGAAGATGGATGAAGATGAGAGTAAGATGTTTTTCCCTTATGAGTTTGGGACTTTAACTGGCTAATTAGAAATTCTTTATTTATATTTCTTCAAAGACGTTATGTTTCTCTGAGGAAGCTCTAACCTGTATAGTATGGGTTTTCTCTAAGCTTTCTGATGTATAATCATCTTATGCATAAATTATGTTCCCGTGTTTTGTGTGTTTTCACTTTTCAGAGAGGTAGAGAGAACCTTATCATATCTCTTATAGGAGATTGTACTGTTCAGTGTTGTATAATAGATCGTTAAATTTCTAATGTGGGAAAGAAGCTAGTTCTAAATTACAATCCCATAATCTTTTTGATTACATATATAAAACATACGCACGCAAAAAAATACAGATATAAAGGCACACAGCAAAAGGACATGGAGACACAGACTACATAGACCAATTATTTTATGTTCTTTCTGTTCTTAATATAAATATATGACTCTTCTAGTTTCTATTCTTTTCTTATGATATTAACATTAGAAAAAAAAAAAAGTTTCATTTTGAGACTATTTCAGTTCAACACTTTCACCCACTAATCATAAGAATTTCCAAGGTTTAAGTAAAGCTTTCTTAGAAGTGACTTGCGTGGATATATGTAGCTCCCAACTTGTAGCTTTGAATAAATATGTTGTTAGCTTTAACTTGATGTTGAGAAAATGAAGTATAGAGATCGGTAATAGTGCATTTAGTAGCCCAAGTTTGTTTGTCAAGTTTGGCATAATTAAGCATAAGCTCTGCTCTGCGCTAAATCCGAAAAGATTTTGCTTTACTAGCGATAGTCCTTATGTTTAATATGTTAATCTTTGCGAAATAAGAAAGTACCTTAGTGGTTAGCCCCATAAATCCATTATACCTAATCACCCAATTAATTATTTCTGCCTGTTGTGCATTTGGATTCTTTTGTCCAATGAAAAAGTGTTGCAGGGAAAAAAAAAGAAAAAAAAAAAGAGGAAGTATAAAAAATGAACTAATGCTTTTATGATTTTGACATGCAACTTACACCGAGAATGGTCCCTCAAGAGCACAAGTTTCACACGGCACTAACCGGACCATCCAACCCCCTGAGCGAAGAGACATAATATTAAAATAAGGCATCTCAAATTCTACTATCTTCTACGGTCCATAGCAACTACAGAGGGTCCAACAATCATAAGGTTTTCAGGTTTTCAAGAGTGCATAAACAGTAGAAATTCTATTCCATTCAAATTGTGTTCCGCCAGTGTCTGGGTCAGACACAACACTGCTAAAGGCTTCTTCCGGTATCTAAAATATGTTCCAGTATTTTACTCAGATAGGCTGATCAATTCGTGTGATTTTTTAAGTTGCCAATTGTCTTTGCGTATTGTTGGATTCATGTGAACCAGAACAAAAGATAGGCTCTCTTAGAGATAGGATTGTTGGATTTGTATCTCTACCTACTCGAGTTAAGTATCATTTCTGATGGAGATAATGCTATCGGCCAGGAGGTCCAAGGCTAAAGGCCCACCATGTGGAGAGCTTTATTCCAGGAGGCCCAAGAAGAAGGCAGATGAGGGGGAAGCTGAGCTGGCCTAGAGTTAGTTAAGTGAGAAATAGAATAAGAGGAGGAAGGACGGAGGGGAGGGGGCATGCTGAGGAGAATTATTTTGTGGTTTCAGTTGTTTGGCTAAAAAGGGGAGAGGGAGTTGTGGCAATTCTCTGCTCTTGGGGGCGTTAGTCTCATTATTTTGTTTTTGTGATTGTTCTGTTTTTTCTTTATTCCTTTTGAGTGTAAATCTACAGAACTTGTGCTGTAATTGGTTCCTTCATATCAATATCATAGCAATATTACATTGTATTCTTTGTTGTGTGGTTGTTTGTTGCTATTCTTTATCAAAATCTTTATCATTGGTCCAACCTGCCGGATCATAACCACGGAAGGAAGGAAACTACAATGGAGACTCGTTTACAATCGGTGATGGTTCGACTGGAAGAAACAGAGAGCAAGTTAGGAGAGTTAAATGCATCTGTGAATTTTCGAATGGAAGCAACAGAGAACAAGGTGGGAGAATTAACTACCTGTGTGCATGAACTAACCAAATCGGTGATGGACATTCAAAGTTGTTTGGCTACCTCTGAGAGGCGATACCAAACAGACAAGAAACAGGATGAAGAATTCCGGACTCAAGTTTTAAATTGGATTAAATGAACAGACAAACAGCCTCTCCAGGAATATGATTTCAGTTCTCAGAGGGAAACAATCATGGAAGGAGGAGGAAGTCGGCAAGGGCAAGACTCACACCGGCGCATGGATTATCACATCCACACAAGCCATTTTGCAGATCCACTGATTTCATTGAAGAAGTTGAAACTTCTGATGTTCAACGGTACAGATCCTAGAGGTTGGACTATGAGGATCAAAACTTATTTTCGATTGAATCAAATCCCAGCTGATATGCGCATTCAGTTGGCTGAGATTTTATGGAAGGGCCGACCATAAACTGGTTTTCTATGTTGCTGGATGTATCACCATCCCTATTTTGGGAGCAGTTCAAAGCTAAGTTAATGAGGCGATATGGTGGAATCCATTCCTCCAGTCCATTTGAGGAGTTGGCTGACCTGAAACAATCAGGGAGTGTGGAAGAGTTCATTGAGAAGTTTGAGATGATTGCTGCTACCGCGCCTGGTCTTCCGGAGCAGTAGTACGTGGGGTACTTTATCAGCGGGCTGAGAGAAGAACTCAAGGGATGGGTATAGGTGCATAAACTGTAGGACAGGGTCGAAGCTATGAGGTTAGCACGCACTATTGAGGTGTCGCTGCAATTCAATGGCGGAGAGTTGAATCCGACGAAGCACTTACAGAACTCAATGAAGGTGAAAGAAGGGCCATACCAGATACAAGGGACAAATGGATCGTGGGCTGGATCCAATAGAGTGAGATACTCACCCACTTTCTCTAACATATCTTCAGGCCCAAACCAAAACAAATACCCAACGAATTTTTCAAACAATCATCCACCATCTCCAACATTGTCTACCGATTCCTCTATATTGGAGCATTGGCGGCCAGGGATCCAGCACCTTACCAAGACTGAGTGGGAAGAACGACGTCGGAAAGGACTTTGTTTTCAGTGTGGGCAAAGTTTCTCGCCACAACACAAATGTCCTAAGGCTCAATTGAAGGTTATGTTGCTGGGAGATGGAGATGAAGTTGAAAACGAGGAAGGATTCTATGAAGTCAAAAACGGAGGTGAGGAAATTCCCGTCGGTAGCGACTACAAAGTTCTTGAGCTGAGCAGTCTCCACCCCAGTGTGGGTATGCCAGGAGATTTCAACATGGAACCGAGCACCATCAAGTTGAGAGGCACCATTAATGAAATTCCAGCAGAGATGCTAGTGGATAGTGGCGCAACACAAAACTTCATTTCATCCCAGTTAGCTGCCGTTTTGGGTTTCCAGGTAAGTCGAATAACAACCTTGGGAATTAGACTGGGAGATGGGAATGTTATTGGAGTGAATAGGCGATGTATAGGAATTCCCATACAATTAAATGATTACCATTGTTTAATTGATGCACTTGTAACTGATATGGGAGGGTTGGATTTAATATTGGGGGTCGAGTGGTTGAGACTGTTGGGGGACACCATCGTCAATTGGGCATCGGGATGTTTGAAATTTGTCGATCAGGGCAGAAAGGTGGAATTAAAGGGCGGAACAATGGGGCATGGGATAAATCCATCACGGCAAGAAGGAATTGAAAGGCAATTGCGACAACTGGACACAAAGAGCGAAGGCGATTTAGTACAACCGTGGGACTCTTTACATCATTTCAATTTGGTACACCAGAAGCAGATGAGGAGTTGGTGCGCCAAACAACAGGTAGTTTTTTCTGAGATAGCAGGGCTCCCTCCAAGTCGGCAGGTAGAGCATGTAATCACTTGGCACCCAGGGCAGGGACCTATCTGTGCGTGTCCTTACTATTACACTGTTTGTCTAGAAAAATTGTGCATTGTTGCTTTGGGTCGAGGGGAAGATGCACTTGAATTAATGGACAGTTTAGTTGATTGATTGCTCTTCTACATTGGTGGCAAAGAAGTTCATTATGAACGATTATTTTTCTTGACACTACCTATTGGTCAACACCATGGTGGTGTTGGGCATGGGACAGATGGAACTACTGTCAATGTTGATGTTACTGCACCTGGAGTTTTAAATTACTCTGATATCGAAAAGACACTTGAGGGGAGCCTCTACTGTGACTTCTCAGACATGGAGAAATTTTTGCACCAACGATCTGCCAGGTATTCATTTGGAGTTGGCAATATAAGCTTTGTATATGGTAGCATGACAATGTATCAGGCACTGTTGATGGATTGGAGGAGGAATCTTGAAGAGACCCTTCCTGGCATCTCCACTTCAGTCTTGAGGACAAGACTGCTTCCCTACCGGGTGGCAATGATGGAGATAATGCTATCGGCCAGGAGGTCCAAGGCCAAAGGCCCATCATGTGGAGAGTTTTATTCCAGGAGGCCCAAGAAGAAGGCAGATGAGGGGGAAGCTGAGCTGGCCTAGAGTTAGTTACGTGAGAAATAGAATAAGAGGAGGAAGGACGGAGGGAAGGGGGCATGCTGAGGAGAATTATTTTGTGGTTTCAGTTGTTTGGCTGAAAAGGGGAGAGAGAGTTGTGGCAATTCTCTGCTCTTGGGGGGCATTAGTCTCATTGTTTTGTTTTTGTGATTGTTCTGTTTTTTCTTTATTCCTTTTGAGTGTAAATCTACAGAACTTGTGCTGTAATTGGTTCCTTCATATCAATATCATAGAAATATTACATTGTATTCTTGGTTGTGTGGTTGTTTGTTGCTATTCTTTATCAAAATCTTTATCAATTTCATTGCCTACGTTTTCACAGTTCCTCTATCAATATGAGCAGTTCTGTTCCTGCTGCAGCTAACACTTTAATACTTCTTTATACTTCATCTTCCCTATCAAGATTAAACTAGATCATATCAGAACCAATGACAAGCTGGCCTCGTTTCTTCATCCACTGAAGGTCCAAACTTAAAGATCAAACACAGAGATCAAAGATAAGGAAGTATTCTGCTTAAAGATCTTAAAATTCCAACTTTGCTCTGCGTCCATAATACTAATCACTGACGAACATAGCAAAAGTGATTTGGCAGTTGGTTTTTTACCCCTTAGAAAAATGCAACCAACATGGAAATTGACAGTTGATTCCTTGTCTTTATTGTCCACATGCAACCTTAAGATTGTTGCTTTATTTATTTATTTATTTATTTTTTGCTGGGATGGGGGACTGGCGGTGTTATTAGTAAAAATGATTAACCTTTATAGGAAGCATAGACCGAATACATCATGAAACCAAAAGCCAATGCTCTAGGGGCAAGAAAACTCTATGAGACCTCAAAGAAAGAAAAACACACTTTTTGGCTAATCAATACGATCCAAACTTTTAGACGCGCTCTATGTGATGAATCTGTATTCTCCTGTCCCTTTCAATAGTTTTCTGCGGGAGCAAACTAAATGTGCATAAGAATTAGATGAAGCTTCTTCTTTGCTCACTTATTATTATTTACTTATATGTTATTTTCACAATTCTTGTGCACTGTGAGCCTCGTTGATTGTCACTGACCCCATTCTTGAGAGGATGTCACGAATTGAAACTCCCTTCATTTGCCCAGATAACAACCCAGGAAAATTTAATACATATCCCTCATTTTCAATGGATTTCAAAACCTACTCCTTTTTCTTTTTCTTTTTCTTTTTCTTTTTCTTTTTTTTTTTACTTTTTTTTTTGGTGCTTTGCATAACGAGAATGATCTAGCAGTACTTTTCTCATCAGCACTTTTAGGTATTACTGAGGTTGAATGAGAAAGAAACAATTAAAAAGGAAAAGAAAAAGAAAAACAGTTACTGATTTGTCCACAGACTTGGTAAAACTAACGGCAAAAGCATGCAAACAGACTTTCTTCCTAAAACAACATACTCAAAACATCTGTAATTTTGTTTCTAATCATCACTTTTTGGTTCTATTTTCCAACTTTATTATTTGGATTCTTCAAGTGAACCTACTTAAAGATTCTACTTGACAGTAGCAGCCAGCCAAAAGCTAGAATATAAGTAAATCGAAGATAGTTAACTCAAACAGAAAAAGGGACTGGATCCACGTACATAGCCTGTACTTATTGAGAGACCAAACATGTTTTAAAGTGATCATCATGATTATCAATCTAACTAACATGTAACCAGTATGCTTACACAACCATGCATCTGGAAAGGCATGAGCGTGCCCACACAAAAATATGGAATTCCCTAAGTATGCGTTTCTATGTTCTGTTCATTTACATTAGGCCAATGGACTTCACAGATAATGCAATTTAAAAAATGCCTTAGCCAAATTCAACTACGACGACTATCCTTCACATTCACATACAAAATATTCAATTTGCACCTCCTGCCTAATTTCCTAGCATTCTGAATAATAACACATAAATATAATGGCCTAAATGTCATCCCTAAGAAGTGAAGACTTCTCTGTAATCAATTTTCGTCTTAATTTAGATACCTCAGTCAACATAAAGCATAATCTTACCTATGTCATCAATTTAATCACATTCAATGCACAGAGAACAGGAGGAACTACAAAATTAGATTAAATCCAATCGATAAACAAAGTATATACAGCTAAAGGAAGAGATACCGGAAGAAATTGAAATAATGACAGTTGCGTAATTTAATTACCTTGACATGCTTTTAGCTGAAACCCTTGCCTGAAAGTATTCTCTAACATGATGATCATCCTTATTATGCCTGCATTTAGCAAGAAGAATTGAATTCTTGCAATATATATATCAATTAATAGTATAGAGAAAATGAATAAGAGCAATGGAATATTGAAATTTAGCATTGCGTAGATGAGATTGATTGATTGCCTGAAACAATGAGACGCACCGGATATTAAATTCGAGTAATTGAATCTATTTGGTTGCGGAGAAACCATTACAAGAAGGATGAGAAGAAAAAGAAAATCATGATTAGATGAAATGTATGTCTTCAAAATTTTCCTTAACATACTCTGCAACCAAACACGCCTTCTAGATTTTAGAATGGTGCAGAACTTATTTTCCTTGCGGTTTTCGCACTAATATTTCGAATATATTAGTTGGGAGGAGTCCGAGAAATTTCGCGGTAAACTTTAACTATACGACAGCAGGGTAACTGTCCCGTCTCGCTTGATAGAAGGGTTCGCGAGGCCCTAACAACGGTGTCGTTTCCTTCCAAATTGAAGTGCAATAACATGCCAGGCCACCCCTTAGGGCTGAAAAAAAAAATAAAAAACTGTTAAAAAGTTTAAACTGATTTTAACTGTTGATAGGTATAATTGGTGTAATATATATATATATATATATATATATATATATATATATATATATATATATATATATATACTGTTTAATTAACTGTAGTTAACTCATTAACCGGTCCTTAATAGACTGTACTCGAATTTTAAAAATTAATTTTAATGAATAAATTAAACTTGAAAAATAAATTAAGAATTAGTAAACCAGTTGATGTCTCATCATACGACCCTCGTCCCTCGCTATAATATTTGAAAAATTCTTAAAAATATATCCCGCATGAGTTTACCATCTATCCATTATTTTCTTAATTTATTTTAATTTTTTTATTTTATGTGCCATTTTTCAATTGATTTAATTTATAAATTTATTTATATATTCAATTTTAATATTTAGTGAAGAAAAACAATTATCTATTTCAGAAATTATTTATACTTATAATAAATTCAGACATTATTTGGTATCCGGTTAGTTTAGGAATAACCAGGGATGTGTGGAGGAATTTATGAACTATCCCCAAATAAAAACATATTTGAATTGGAATAATAATTTCTTAAGATTGCCCTCAAAACTCCCAGGTACCAACTGTGCCGGTTTGGAAGGAGAAAGAGAAAACAAATAGAAGTAGAGGGTTACATATAAAGAGATAAGTAAAACAAGAATCACAAATGAGGCGAGCTTAGGAACAGCTAGCAGCCCATAATGCTGTCACTGCCAAAGATCTATCTTTTCATTTACAATTCTCTTCAGGCCATTGGATGGTAAATTCCTATGCCATGATTCTTCTTTCCTCTTCTTCGTCTCTCTTTATATATAGCCCATCGTTTTACTCTTCCATGACAGGGCAATTGCTCTCTTCTCAATTTGCACTAATCTTATTTCTACCCACTCACTTGCTGGAGCTTATGCATCTGCTGGAGACCTTGTTTGTCAGTCTTTACTATTATTTACTCCTTTTAATTTGGCTTCTCATTTTGAGTTTCTTTTCTAATTGGATTCAACATTTGCTCTTTTTTTTTTTCTTTTGTTGAAGGTTTGTTGCAAGTCGTTGCCTTCTTGGAAGTGATACATGGAGCCCTTGGTAGGTTCATCTTTAGTTCTTGTATTGGGAAAATTGATTTTGATTTTGATTTTGATTTTGATTTTGATTTTGATTTTGATTTTGATTTTGATTTTGATTTTGATTTTGATTTTGATTTTGATTTTGATTTTGATTTTGATTTTGAGCATACTTAAACTTTGTTTTTGATTCTCCAAATGTAAGGTATTGTTCCAAGTGGAGTGTTGTTCCCATTCATGCAATGGGGTGGAAGAACCCATTTTGTGTTCATTGTTCGTAACATTGTTGAGGTTTGTCTCTTCTTCTTTTCTGCAAAATTCTCAGTACAAATTAGACATCTTTGATGTTTAGTCAATTGATGATATTCAAAGTTAGATACATCATTCGGGCTTCAAACATGTGGTCCTCCTAGCCCCTGTTCCTGCTAGCCTCCTCCTCCTTTCTTTCTTTCTTTAACTTCCAAAAAAATTGCAATTAATATTGAATGCTAACGCTGATACAGTTAATCCTTAAGTTGTTGTAGGTCCAGGAATTGCCATCAGTGTTTATAACATTTTTTGCTTGGTCCATAGCTGAGGTGAGTCCCTTGCTATCTTGGGTTCTTCAAATTTGGGAATTCTCTATATACTTTGTGGCTTGTCTGCAGTTGGCTTCAATTTTTGCTTACATCTGTTTTTTATGAGCTCATACAACAAGATATGATGTCTATGTATATAAAGAAAATCTGCTAGGACATGGCTATAGACATTGCATTCAGTTTGGTAGTTGACAAAATTATTGACTCTATGTGAGCTTGTGAAAATGGAAGAAGGAAGTGCCGAACTTAATCAGGCATATGTCCTCTTAACTCCATTATTAATTCATTTTACTTGTTAAATTGCTATTTTGATGCTGGTCGCCTATGAGTAAAAGAAATTTGTAGGAAAGTAGAATGATATGGCTTCTAAACAGCCTGTCGAACTGGAGAGCCTTTGATCAGGCTTTATTTTGTTTCTTGCACGGTTCGACAGCCAGATTTACATTTTATGGGTTAATAAATGTGTAGCTCCTTATCAAAAAATTTCATAAGCATCTTACAGTTTTTTTCCTCACTAGCCCTCAATAAGTTGATTTTCGGTTTTATCTAGCCCTTTTTGTGTTGATGTGAAGTCTTCGCTCCACATAAGCTTCACACCCCAACTATAGGAGGCTAAGTGAGATGAAATTTTACTTTAGAGGGGGCTAGCGAATAACGAAAGCCAAATATAATGGGCAATTTAAGAAAAAAAATTGCTGCAATGAGAAGCAATACATGTGTTAAACATAATTCATTTTATTAAGACTTGAGGTGAATTCTGTTTATGATTTTTTTTCAAAAACAGAAAACGGGTGTCATTATGGACAGGAACATCCTGATACCAGTCAAGGGGACTTGACAACTGATAAAAAAGGGTCTTAGATAGCTGCTAAATTGTAACCTGCTACTCAAGATTACAAGGTTTTAGTAAATGAAATGATGATATCCCATTTTCTGATCTTTTAACCTATTTGGTGTTCATAAATCATTGATCTAAATGACATAACTTGCAGCTCAGAATCCGGCTTGATTTTCTAAAAATTTTTTTGCTGGTTCTACATGCATAGTTAGGAAATTTTTTTCTGCTGCCCTGATATATTATCAGTTGCTAGTATGAGTTGTAGTGAGCTTTTCTGTGTCTGCGTGTTTCTACGTCCCATTTGTTTTCTTTATTTCTTAAGATGAAAACCAGAAAATGATGTCCATTATCTTGAATACAGGTGATTAGATATTCACATTACGCTCTGAACATAATTGGAAATTGTCCATCCTTGGATCACTTACTTCAGGTTTGATAAAAATCATACATGTCGATGAATGAAAATATTTTACTTGGTCAAATTTCTCTGGTTATTGTTATCCCTGTAAACTCATTCTCGCACATAAGCTCATTCAAATGAAAGTTTATAGACACATTTGAATTTATTCTGCAAAAGTTGAAGTCTTCTGAATTTTTGGTATTCTCTAGGTATACTGCATTCATCATTCTATATCCTGTGGGACTTGCTTCAGGTGAAAGTGAGTATAACATTTGTCTTACTTTTATTACTTGTCCTTTCTTACAAATTTTTTACTCATTGGTCGCCATTATGCAGTGTGGCTTATGTATCCAAGCACTTCCATTTGTAAAGAAGAATAACCTCTATGGTGATTTCTTTGCTGCTCTACCAATCAGCTATTTTAACTTTCTCAGGGTAAGTCTTAGCTTCTTCTGAGATTCGGATTGCTCTTGACACTTGCAATCGATATCAATTATATCTAATTGATGGTTTGTTAATCTGCATAAGGATTGTGAACACTGCGAGTTGGAATTCTCATGCTGTGTGTGATGATAAGTTAATTATTGTATTGGATCCTTCTGTATAACTTCAAGACCTTATTGTCATGATAATCATTTGCTTCAGGTTCTGCTTGTGTGCTACCCCCTTTCTGTGGTTTAATCTTTACCTGCATTTGTTAAAGCAAACGGCCGGTCAAAGCTAGGAAAACACCAAGAGAAGAAGTTTAAGTGAATATATTAAATCTTTTAGGTTAAAATTACCTGTATGATTCAAAAACATAAAAATCTCATCAAGAACAAGACTTATGTGGCAAGTATATGAACCTATTTATGTTCTTTCATCTCTGAATAGATATCTTTATATTCTTATTTGTGTTAATGGGTATGGATCTGCAGGTTACAGTTATAAAATTCAGATGACTGATAGTCATTCTCTGTATTTCGTGCAAATGTACCTGTTTTTTTCTCAAATTTATCTGTTAGCATATTGTATCTATCCACTAGATTAAAGTATTAAATATTTGCAGCTTTGTTGTTGGCTTGTGGTTTGCAGTAAAGAAATTGTGGTATGTGATCTCTTCATACTATATACTAGACTGTTCCATATGGCCTATGGCGATGCATTAATATTTTATTGAGAAAAGACCCACAAAATTTTAGATATATATAGTAAAAAGTAAACTTTTATTAAAACATTTCTTCTAAATTGAATTCTGTCAAAGGTTTTCACAGCGAGAATGGTACTATATCGATTTGAATTAATTCTATTTTTAATTGATTTGTATTATATCGATTCGAATTAATTCTATTTTTAGTTGATTGTGCCGTTAGATTTAACAAGCAGGGTCCTTACCTATGAGGATTTTAAGAAAGACTTCAAGTTGGCAAAAAGGGTTCATTATTAATATTTTTGTAACGTTGATCTAAATATTGTGATGAAATATAAAGCAATTACCCTTTTGAGATGTTACAAAAACAAAAAAAAAGTGTAGTTAACATTTCTTCACAGATTTGACATATCTATTGAATATGAAGTAGTTAAATTATTTAGATAATTTAGCCACCGACCCATTATTTTGAATAGGGAGTTGGAGTCAATGCCTATTTTTTTCCTAATGAAAGTGATTTAAATAGCACTGTTCTGATCAGTTGTAGAGTTAATTATTCGATGAAATTGTCATTATTCCCTAATTTTCTTTTTTAATTCAAGAACTTTCAAGTTTTGATCTATTCTGGAATATGCTTTGAGCATAAACAAGTATGAATAAGAACAAGAAAAGAAAATACTTGAATGATTGAAAAAGAAAAAAGACAAAGTTTACAGGAATCAACAATTAACAAAGAGCCAGATCCAAATTGGAAAACAACACCAACTGCACCAATACAACATTGAAATTAACCAACCCAAGTTTCAACCTTCTCTCAGCATTAACAAAGAGAGAAAAATTTTAATCTAAAATTCAGCAGATGGGAGCTGTTCATGTGTGTTTGGGCTAATGAGGAAAGCCTCATAGACAATGGCAGCAATGGCAGCCCCAATAAATGGACCGAGCCAGTAGACCCAGTGGTTAGCCCAGGTCCAGCTGACCACTGCTGGTCCAAATGACACTGCTGGGTTCATGGATGCACCATCGAAGGCACCACCAGCCAAAATGTTAGCACCCACAATGAAACCAATTGCAAGGGGTGCAATTATTCCGATGTTCCCCTTCTTTGGATCCACTGCTGTTGCGTATACAGTGTACACCAACCCGAATGTCATCACTATTTCGAAGACGAGAGCGTTCCGATACAGTAACACCTGACTGATAGGGAGAAGGCTGATGTTGTCTGCTCATAACAAATTTTCAACAAATTTTTAGTCCCCTTTTCACATTTTCGCAATATCTAAAGTAAAATTTTTGTTCTTAATAAGTGTTGTAACAATAATGTTAATTTTTCAATCAAGCTTACTAGACTTTTAATGAAAATTGACCTATTAACCTCTAATTTTTATTTTTTTCTTTTAAGAAGAAATGTCAGAGTCTGATCCGAAACTCATACCTTCCAATATATTTGTTTTATAGAATCTTTAATCGACAAAAAACAGATATAGTGTATGCATGTGAGTGGCATGTACAATCTGAAAAAATGCATATTTTTGAGGGTCTGACTAAGCAAAAGTTTAAAACCGAATCGGATTGGGTAGCACGCATACTTGATTAAAAATGCATTGATATTACTTTTAAAAAATAAAAAACTAATTATTGGATAAAAAAAACTAATTATGTAATAAAAATAATATATTCAATAAATGTAAATTTTAGAAAAATTAATTTTGTGAAAATTGAAAAAAATTTATATTAAAAAAATAGAAATTAAAAATTTTCAGAAAATTTGAATTTTACCTTTTAAGTATAACTTATTTTATTTTATAATGACAAGTATACCTAATATAATTTTTTTTTTTTCTTTTTTCTTACCCTACCATCCAAAATTATACAAAGTAAAAAACCGATTCCACTTTTCTTTTCTTTTCTTATTTTCTTTTTTTTATCACTCAAAATTATTGGAAGTCAACATATATATTTTTAATTTTTTATGTTATATTTATTTTTATTTATTTATATATAAAAATATGTGATTTTAATAGTTTAGTGGAATAAAGAAACGCAAATAAGGGAGAATAATTATTATTTTTTATTGCAATTACGGGCTAGTTCTAAGAATATAAAAATTTTAGACCCAATTGATAAAATAATCTAGAAAGATAGGGGCAAAACAGCACACATGAAAAAAATGGTTAGGTCAATGAAAATTGGTACCAGTCCGCCGGTGGAAAACTTAAGAAGCAAGCAAGCAACGACAGATCCGAGCAATTGGGCAATCCAGTAAAGAAGACTTCTAATAAATGTGATGTGGCCACCAACAAAGGCACCAAATGTGACAGCAGGGTTCACGTGCCCACCAGAAATGTTTGCGCCTACTGCAACCGCCACGAACAGAGCCAGTCCATGAGCCACGGAGGCTGCTACTAGGCCAGCCGGTGTAGTTGATCCATCATCGGTTAGCTTGTCTGTCAATATCTTAACATCGTTAATTTATTATTTACACTTTTATTATGTTGCTATAAAATGTTTCTGTAATTAATTTTCATTAACTTTAAATAACGTTTACACATGGCAAAACATGTTATATTTGTGGTACATTTTATCAAATTAATAAATATATTTTTAATAGATAAAACTAAAAAAATTAAGAATTGACATGTTTTGTTATAAGTTAATACGATATCATATTAATTTAGAGTTATTAAAAGTTATTTATAAAAATATTTTTGTACTAATTTCTTTTACATAAGGGATATATTTGCTTCAAATTAAATGACAAAAACATTTTGTTACCTAAATAAAATGTGATTGATATCTTTTATTTTATCCCTCACAAAATCAATTGAAAATATTGAACTTAGAAAAACAAAAAAAAACGAAAAGATAAAGCTAATTCTTACTAAATGCCATGCCGGAGCCTTCACCGGCGAAAACAAAAATGAGCACCGAGCAGAACTCAGCAAGAGCAGCCTTGAGGGCATCGGGCTGGCTAAATTCGGCCGGAGAACCTACAGCAATGCTAGTGATTGGCATTTTCTAAGCTTCAAATTCAGCTTCGAGCTCTGCTGCCTTCAAAGCCAAATTATATATTTTTGCCTTTAGCTGCTTCTAAACCCACTCAGTGACAGTTATTTATATAGAGGTCTAATGTAACAGACTATGACCGGAATAGCCGGTTTCTATCCGGTTAGACCTGAATTTCAACGGAAAAAAAAAAAAAACTCTGTCATTGTCCAGTAAGCAAGCCTCTTGCCACGTGTACGGCTTGGACCAATCATATGGTGCAGAAATTCTCAATCAATCATCATCCGCCAATAGTGGTAGAGAAGTGGGCCCCTACTGATTGTTACAGTGCTATGCATTACCGTCATGAGGATTTATTTATTATGCTGATGTGGATAATGGTGGTTAGTTGAGCTGGCTTTCAATTTTTTGGGCATTAATTAAGCTTAATTATGTTAACTGAAATTATTTTAAAGGATGAGATAAAATAATAGAATTATTTTTCCCCTAATTAAAATTTTTTTGAATATATAGTATTTTAAGTATTTAAAGGGTACTATTTTAATTTTGTTTATATTAATTTGTTTAGATCGAATTTAAATTGATGATATTAACAAAATATTATGCTAATTAAAGTTTGTTTTGTTTTTGCAATTAGTGGACATCATGAACATGGGGTGATGATAGGTACCAACATTGAACAATGTGGCTATGATGTGGTAAACCCGGCCGCTTGATGTGGAGAAGTGGACCCACAGAATAAATGAATAATATGCTTTGGTTGACAAAATTCCATACAAATTAGCGGTTTTCTATACTATGACGATTAAATTGGTAATTAGCAGAATGCAATAAAGAGGAAAAATTATAGGTGCGAGGAAAAAATGTCTGCTGAATCCCTAGCTTACTGTAAGGCTTTGTTGGCGGTGGAAAAGAGTCCTCCACCAATACCATCGGACGATAAATAGAGGAAAAAATAGAGAGAGGGTGACAACATATCTGTGGATCTCGAAGAGCCCTCTGCTTGGAAAGCTGTTAATCGCGATGCTCCAACTCTCTCTTTCAGAGATGCTTTGATTCGCAAGGCTACGAGGCGATTTGGTGCTCAAATCCCTTGGATCAATTCGGACATCCTGGATGCTGAAACAGAGCTCCATGAAGAAAAAGGGAAGGATTTGGGCTTGGTAGATTCAGATGGGGATTTGGATAGTGAAATCGGGGAGGATGAGGATATTAATGTAACGATTAATGCTGGACTTATGCATTTGGATGTCTCTAATAAATTAGAAACTCAACTTGCCCGCCCATGGAAAAAATCAGTAGTGGTGAGATTATTGGGTAGGAACATCAGCTACAGGACTCTTTGTAATAGGATCGATTCTCTGTGGGCACCGAAAGGGAGCTATAAGGTAATTGACCTAGACAACAATTTTTTCCTTGTCCATTTTGATTTAATGGAGGATTATATCAACGTGTTGGTGGGTGGTCCATGGATACTTTTAGGACATTACTTAACAGTTCAACATTGGCATGTTGGCTTTTCCACGGATAATGATGTGCTCACTTCTGTGGTTTCCTGGGTGCGCTTTCCTGGTTTCCCCTTGCATTACTACCATAAACGAATCTTTAGGCAAATTGGAGCTAAGATTGGAAAGATGGTGAAAATTGACTATAATACTTCAGTTTCTAAGCGAGCTAAATTTGCTCGAATGGCCATAGAACTAGATCTCACTAAGCCATTAGTGGCTCAAATACAAATAAAGGATAAGACGTTTAATGTGGAATATGAAGGTTTGTATATAATTTGCTTCGGGTGTGGTAAATACGGTCACTTGAAGGATCAGTGCCCCAATATGGTGCAATCGGAGAATGTAGTGGAAGATCCTGTTGTAGCTAGTCATATGGCTGTGAATTCCAACACGGAGGTTAATATTGAGAAAGTTGTTGCTGAGAGTTCTGAACCAAGGGATCAATTTGGCCCGTGGATGATGGTGCAATGCCATGGTAGGAGAAGTAGTAAAAGCAGAATTGTTCAAGGGAACAGAACAGAAGCCTCGGCACAAAATTTATATGGGTCAAGGTTCGAGTCCCTCGCTTCTTTGGAGGAAGATGAAGGATAGCAGAAGGAATACACAGTTACACAGGTTGTTCATGATTGGAAGCAACAATTTCTTAATGTAATTCCACGTTCATCAGGTTCGGTCTTTAAAATTCATACTAAAGTGCATAGTAACGAGCTATTTACTACTGCTATTGAAGGAAAACATGCAAAATTAGTCCGGGACAAGCAGGAACTCCCTAATGCAGCTTTATGTGATTAGCGTGCGGTGGGAATGCAAATGGAAAAGGAAAATATTGATGTTAATGTGGAGATGGCACATATAGTGCAAGGAGAAAATGTCGACAAGGTGCGAACATTAGGAGAAGCCGGGGTTGAGGGTAGAAAGATTAATGGTGTGTCGGAGATCCTTGACCTGAAATCTCACATGGCTATCACAGTGCAGTGCCTAGATGACGTTTTGTCTAGGGGGATAGGAATCAGAGTCAAGGATCAAGGTTTAGAGGCACCTTTTTAGCCAAGGGAAGACCGCCAAACAAAGGTGTGTTGAAGAGTATCCTTGCCAATAATGGTTTCCTCACCGGCATCATTATTTAACTCTATATCTTCATCATCCTCATCTGTATCAAAATTTGGAAAAACATACCCTTTATTTGTAACATTTTCATCGTCGCATGTAACATCCCTACATTTAAACCTAGAATATGATGCAAAATTTATTTGCATTTTCCTCCTAAACTCTCTGATTGGACTTACTTCTACACTTTCCAAATCGTCAACCCTTTCACACTGCGGTTGATCCTTGAACTATGTATCAAAATCACACTGACTTTCTCTTGCTAAATACAAGTCATCACCAACAATATTTCTATTGTCAAATGAACGGACGGCATCCCTGTCTACATCGGTATTCATCTGGTTAACATTATTTACCACATCTTGTTCGTCCCCGATAATAATTTTTTCAGTTTCAACAATTATTTCTACAATAGTATATCCAGGAAATTATACAAAATTTTCATAAATTTGATCAATATTATCGTCATCAAGTAAGTCAATAGGCACTCATGACATTAACAACTGATTGATAATAGGAAACCTATATATCACTCTACTAATCCCCACATCTGGAGCTAAATATAATTTAACTGATATCTTGTGAACAAATTCTAGAAATGTTGGTTTACTCCTGACTTTCAATCTCGTCGATCTTGCTAAGGGACTTGAAGTATCATAATGATAACCTGCTATGTTCCATATTGATTACCCTCCAGTATGAATTATAAATATTGCTAAAATCGATATTCTCTAGTTCCTACATTACATGTATATATTTAAAAAATTAATGTACCAATTTACTATTTTCGTCACAAATAAATTACCTTTAAATTTTTAACTCATTCATAAATTCTTTCGATTTTATGCATCTAATTTTTAAATATTTATTCGTTTATTCGTCTAACAAATAAATATTTTTTAATTAATTGAACAAATTAATATTTTTTCCCACTTTTGAAATCTTTAATTTTTTAACTCATTTATAAATTTTTTAACTTTTTTATAATATTATTTATGTTGACTAAGATTAAATAATTATACATGTCTAATTACTTTTCTAAATATTAAAAAAAGGATGACAATATAAAATTTAAATGATATAACTAAATTTAAACTACTAAGGAAAATAAATTGAGAGAAGAACAATGGCAATAAAATGAGAGAAATGCAAAAAAGAAATTAGCAAAATGAATACAAGAAAGAGAGTTTCATTTGAAACTTGCCTTTTATAATACTCAAACCAAATGGAAGGATTTCAAGGCATGTTTTGAAAAAAAAATTACAGAAAACAAGTGAATTAAGCAGGGCACGGGAGTTACTATTTATTTTGCGACGCAAAGTAACTTCCGTACTCCCTGTAGGCTTTTATTTAAAAAAAAATCAATGTACAGAAAACAGTAAGAGTGGTTGCCATTTTCTGATCACAGGCCTCACTGATAAATTCCCTCAATCTGTCGCTTCCTACACCGCAAAATGGCACCGTTTTCAAGTGAGTGAAACGACACTGTTTTGAAAGCATTCCAGGCGTGCCTCCTACACTGCAAAACGATACCGTTTTTAATTGAGTGAAATGGCACCGTTTTAAAAGCATGTCAGGCACTCTCATCATAAACCAAACGATGTTGTTTTGCTACATTGGAAAACAAGAAAACAGCAACCTTACTTGCCGTTTTTAATGAAAAAAAGGATATTATTCATGTAGGTTCCACCTATCGGAAAACGGTAACCTAGGGTGCCATTTACTGACACCCTAAAACTTTAATTATTTTTACTATTACCCCTATTTGCTAATTATTTTCTTTTTTCACACCAAAATAAATAAATAAAAAACCCAAATTATCAATAAACGGGTTAGGATACAATATTAATGTAATTAATATTTGAAGACTTTATAATAAATTCTAAAATTTTAAAAATACATTACAAATTATTTTAAATCAATATAAAGATGAAATGATTGAAAAGTCTACAAATTGATAATGTTTGGGGATGAATGTTACGTGACGTATGAAACTTAGACCATATGATATGGAAATTCATTCACCTCCAAAGTTTTTTCTTTTTTTTTATTAGAAGAAATAAAATTAAAAATTTTTCGTCCTACTTATCAAGTAATGCCACTGTACCAATGAAAGAGACTAACAGATCTTATATTTAAATAATGAATTTCTCGCCATAAATATGAAAAATTTTATTTTGATTTAAAATCAACCACTGATTTTTTTTTTCTTTTGAAAAAGAAAGAATTTTTAAATATTGTTATGTGGATAATCTAATAAAAAATTTGACAATACATCTCGTAACCATTCATAGAATGCATATGTCATGTTCATTTATTGATTGATTTTTTTCATTGGGTGTCATGTCCGAGGTAGTTCATTGAAAGGTAAAAATCTTATTCGTAAGCTATATATGTGAATTAGACATTTAATTTTATATTATCTTGAGCAGATATTTATACACCAGGTAATTTTTTACCCAATTTAAAAATTCAATCTGAATTTATTTAAAAAATATAAATCAAATTTGAAATCAAATTCTAAAGAAATCTATATGATCCAAAAAAATTCAAGATCGAACCCGATGCAAATCCAAAACTCAAAAAATCATTCGAAAATAACTGAAATTTAATTCAAACACGTGATCCAAATTTTTTGAATTAAAGTATATATATATATACTTTCAAAAAAATATACATATATTATATAATGATATTATACTAATAATGTATTGTTTTATTAATATTTTCAGCCCAATTTTTATATCAAATTTAATTGACAGAAAAATAAATATTTAATTGTTTAAATTTTAAATAAATTAACCAAACCCATCTGCCATGCATAAAAATTTTGTTCCACTTTTCAAATAAATGCTCATTTTCCAAATTTTTAATAAATATGAGATTTGAAAGCACAAAATTACCATTAACTTGTTGTATAATAAATTAAATTGCATATGCATATGTCATGCTCAAGTGAAGTTGGATCTATCACCTCAACTACTAGTAAAGCACAACGATATTTTTTTTTTTGTTTGTTTTTTTTTTTTAAGAAATAGTTGATTGTCAATATTCACTAACATCGTCATGTGACATTATCACAATATTTTTTACATCCATTTTGATTAATTTGTTAAACCAAATTGTAGAAATTATAATGCAAGGATTGCTAACAAGAAGTCAACTTGATGAAATTTGAAACCACTGCATACAACAAGAAGATTATTAATTATCCAAATCCATGGACACTATGCCATATATGATAATTAATTAATTAATTAAATTATATTTGGATCAGATCGGAAAAGCGCAAATGAGTTGTTAGAATTAATAAAAAATTAAGTAGGTAATGAATACATAAGAAAGAGCAACTACAGACCGACCATGTTCACAGCCATTACTTTAATATAATAATTTGAATGCAAATGATGATTAAGTCATGATAATAATATTATTATTGTTAATCCAACTTTATAATAATATTGGATTTCATAAGTTGTTGCTTTGTCTTGGAATATATTTGCCATGCTTGCTGGCTTTTTCTTTTCAATATAAAAGAAGTGTCTGACACCTTCCTCTCCTTCTCTACTTTCTATTTATTAATCTTATCTTAATCATGGACGGCTTCGTGGAAAATATTTATTTATTTCCTTTTTCCTTGATTTTATTTTTAATTTCTGTAACAAAGCAGAATATGGCTAAAGTTGGACAAATTATGAATTCGGATAATTCTTGTTGAATTGTTGATAGCCAATTCTGGGAAAGGGATTTCTATCCATGCTTTCATTGGCTACACTAGGATAATCAATTCTTCTCCAAAACAAAGTAATGGCTAAAAAATTAAAATGTAATCTAGGGTTAGAATAAGGTTAATTAGGGACTGAATGTATTTTCTCAGACCATAATATTTTATTTTTTCCGTTCAGAAAAAAAAATAAAAAGAATTTGAGTATGGTTATATATAGACTTGTAAAAAATCCTAAATACAACTATTACAAATCCCATAAATGATAATATAATAATTAATCGAAGTAGAACACTATCAAATTGAGCATAACAAGCACGTTTTATCTTAACAGATTTATTTTATTAATCAAGTATACTAGCAATTTGCTCGAAATAACTCGATGATTGGCAATGGCAATACGAATTATAACGGGCTTTTACCGAACTTGGACTTCTGTTGTCGAAAATCTAAAATCAAACTATCTAAGCCCATGAATAGGCCTACAAATTTCTGTATAATTCTATATAAACATAGTCCCCTATATTTACCATGATTTTCTACTTAGAATAATTTTATTTTTTTTATAATTTAAAAATAATAAATTGATAAATTCCTTAACGCCTTTGACTTATGCATATTTTTTCAAATTAGTTTTATTATTTTTTAGTATTTACATCTTATCTTTAATTCTTAGATTGAACTTTAAAATTTTTAATTTCTTTTCCGTTTCTTGGATATGTTTCATTAGTTAGACAGCCAATTCCGAATATGCCTTTTAAGATGCTTTCAAGTTTTGCCTGAAAAGAAAACTTTGCTTAGCAATTAAGGAGGGGCTTAGGATCTGTTTTTATTAGAGGAAATTACGGAGAATGGGATTATGGTAATCCATCTAATCTATATCTATAACAAGAGGGAGAAATTTTTTTTGACTAAAACGTCCTTTTATTTTTATTTATTTTTTAAAAAAAATTAATAATTAAAATAAAAAAAAATATAACATTATTGTTATTGTAATTTCCATGTAAATATGGCTACTAGACAAATTAGGAGCTTTTTTCTACTTGACTTATATAGTTGTACGGGAGTGTTAATAGATATATATAATTAATTAAAATAAAAAAATATAACATTATTGTTATTGTAATTTCCATGTAAATATGGCTACTAGACAAATTAGGAGCTTTTTCTACTTGACTTATATAGTTGTACGGGAGTGTTAATATATATATATATAAATATATATATATATATATATATATATATATATATATATATATATATATATATATATATATCGTCGCATATTACTAAATAGAATCGTGACTTGCCATTTTTACTTGATAGGACATTTTAACTTAAAAACAATGGTAAAATTTGAACTAATTTAATTTCTTTATCTAATTTATGATGCATGTTTGTACAAATTAAATTATTTCATTATTTATATAAAAATTATTTGCAATATTGATGCTAGTAAATTAATAATCCATTGAAAATGCTTGTTTTTTTTTCCTCCTACAAAAGCATAGGTATTAAATTTTGACGGGTTTTAAAAAATGGTGTTACCATTATTCTATAATAACTGAAGTTATTTTAGAGTTAATATTATTTTTAATGAAATATTTCACAGATATTCTATTCTAGATTTAAAAAAAGAATCCCTCCTTTATAAATCACGAAATTTTCGTAGGAAATGCCTCTACTCTAGACGAAGCAAGTCGGGAAAATAAGAGATCAATTCCAATCGGATCATTTAGATGCAAAACCTGCAACAATGCTAGCCCGGTAGACCCAAGGTTCAGAACTCCGACGCTCAAGTCAGCTATCAAGATAAAGGGAAATAAGTAAGTTAATTGTGAGAAAGACTGAGAAGGATCTCATTCTAAGAGTGAAACTTGTTATTTAAAGTCTGAAAAGATTTGGAGCAGCGTGCGCAACGGTATCACTATTCTGTGATAAACATGGTCTATTTTTGCAGGCAGCGATGATTGGACAGTAGCGTATTTCAGATCCTGTCAGTAAAACTTTTAATCCGATCGGACAGCCTCTATTGTAGGAATTTCTTCCTTAATTGGAGGGATCTTGGTGGGCTTCTTCTTGGGCCTCTTTTCATGATATTGGGTTTTGATTTTGTTTTTTTAGGGTGTTATCACTTTTTAAAAATTTGTCACTTTATTTTTTTTATCTGTCATTATTATTATTATTATTAAAATTAAAAAATAATAAATAAATTTAAACTTAGTATTAAATTACGTGATTAAAATTTAATTATTAAATATAATTGATTTCAATTTTATTGAAAAAAATAAATTGAAAAGTAAACAAAATTATATTAAAAATTTAAAAAGGACAAATAAATAAAATTTAAATTTTATTTAAAAATGACATATAAAAGAGAAAAGAGGGAGTAATATTTTAGTAATTATAAGTTATTTCTGTTTATTATTTAATGGGAGATTCTCTAGGACCATATAGCAAAGGAATTAATAAATTCAATTCTTTCTGATTGGATTACCTATTAGGTTAGAATTAAATTAAGTAAATCCATCCAATTTGATATTCTTACCATTAGGCACTCATTCTTTGACAGAATCGATAAAACCTTTTTCTTTAAGAATAAATAATGGAACAAAAATCACAATCCAAGTCAAAGATCCATCATTTTTCTTCATGTTGCACTTTGCACCTTCTATTCAATTTTCCTTCCATACCCCAAATACCCAATTCTTTCTTCCTCATCCCCAAAAAAAATTATAGAAAATTTCATCCTCATTAATACTGCATACTTCACCTTTCAATTAAAGGCAGACTATCATTGCTTTCATTAAACCTTTCTTTGAATAGAAGTAAATAAGAGTAGAGTAAATAAGAGTAACTTGAGTTATTCTATTTGTTTTGTAAAAAATATAAAGTGAGAGTAGAATAGAGTAAGTAGAAGTAATTAATTACTCTATATTTCCAAAAATAATTATTCATAATTTGCGAGTAGATTGGAGTAACACCATATTTACTCTAAATTTTAAAGAATTACTCTCAATTACTCTATATTTATTTTAAATTTGTCAAATAATAGAGAGTAGATAAAAGTTATTCTCAATTACTATACTCACATTTACTCTCACTTAA
Organism: Excoecaria agallocha; assembly: GCA_037975025.1. Classification (NCBI taxonomy): domain Eukaryota; kingdom Viridiplantae; phylum Streptophyta; class Magnoliopsida; order Malpighiales; family Euphorbiaceae; genus Excoecaria; species Excoecaria agallocha. The sequence goes on from CM075812.1 coordinate 54,847,041, forward strand.
TTTATTTCCATTTACTTCCATCCAAATAAAGGCTAAAACGCATCGAAATATATAGTTTCTTAAATATTTAAAAACACATTAAAACTTTTGAGTTATAATTTTCGAAAAAAAAAAAGCATTTCAAAGTTTCAAGCTGTCAGGCAAAAAATTGTTACGTAAACTTGGTTTATATTTCTTTCATGCTTATTGATGATGATCCAGAATCATAATAATAATAATAATAATAATAATAATAATAATAATAATGACTTGAAAAAAAGATAAATACCGAAAGAATTTTGATAAAAAATTTTGATGGTCGAAACAGTATACTTGATAAAAAAAATAGAGAAACAATATATGAATTTAGAATTTAGAAGACTTATTAATTTGGTGCAATTGAGAGACTTCAATAGTGTTTGATAATGCTAATATTAAATGAGTCTGGTAGTTAATGCTTGTAAGAACCTGTAATGCTACTGCATGCATTGATTAGCAATTTCTATAGGTTATAAATGCATGATATTTAAATGACATAGCAGTCGGACATAAATCTAAATAAATTTCTAAATTCACGATACACCAAGTGAAACGGTTAAATTATCACTTGTTACAATGGGAAATATAATATATTTGTAATCATTATAACATTTATAAAGAAAAATCAATATTTCAAATGTAACATATATATAATATTATTCATATATGGAAACATGAGTGCAATTTATGTAGGAAATTTCTCCTCGTTTCTTTGCGGTTTTAATGTTTTTATTTTAAATAACATTTTAAAAAATAAAAAGTAAAATCATGCAAATGCAAACCCCACCAAATCTAATAATTGAGAGAGCTACATTGCCGTATAGAAATAGAATAATTGCAAAGAGAGGAGACGAAGATCAAGAAGCTTCTGTTCTTCCTTTCCACTTTGCCGTCACACATTTACTCCTCAGCCACCAAACTCTGACCAAAACCCATTATTTCAAACATTCCAACTCCAAATAAAATCTTATCATATTCATCCAAATAAAGTCTCACCGTAAGTATTAGCTAATTTCACCTATTATTATTGAACTTGTGATCAATTTAAAAATAATAATAATTTTTTTTTTATAAAAATTACTAAAATTTATAAATATATACAATAAAATCACTTTTACTACTTTCTAGTAAAAGAGTTGTTAGAAAGTTCGACTGATATGTTCGGTCACCACAACATGTACACATGATATCTAACGTAGCACCACATCAGCATGACATGTGACAATTCCAAACACTAGTTTATGTCCACATGTATACTGACGTGGCAATCATGATGTGTGTCATGCTGATGTGATGCCACGTTTGATGCCATATACGCATGTTATGATGACCGGACATATCAGTTAGATTTTTTGGTGTTTTTCTTGCCGAAAATTAATCAAAGTGATTTAATTTTATTATATATATTCGTAAATTTCAGTAATTTTTATGAAAAAAATATTACTGTTATAAAATTAGCCACAAGTTCAATGACCATGGATGAAACTAATTCCTTCGAGTATATGTTGGATTTCTGAAAAAATAATGAGATTATTAAGGAAAAAAAATTATACTATTTACTATGAAAAATTAAATTAAAATGTGCATGCAAAGGCTTCGTTAGTTTTGATTAAATTGAGTTTAATTTTGTCAATTCATTAGGAATTAGGTTAAGTTCCCACTAATTAGAGGTAGATATATTATTAGGTCATAAGTAGAAACTAGGGTTTTCTACATAGATGTGATGATTCATGTTGGAGAATCCTATGAAGTGGAGTTGAAGATCAACATGTTTTGCTTTTCTTTTGCAGTCATTAACTGTACTTACAACAGAACTGTCTGGATTGGGTTTTGGCTTTTTGACCCTAGCTATTTTGTAATTATGAAAGTTATTAATCGCATTTGAATTTAATTACCTAATTAATTAATGTATATATGATTAAAAAATAGAAATTATCAAGAAGGGAAGAATTCAAACCGATATAAACGCTATTTGATTTTGCTACCTTGAAAGGAACCTTGTCATGTCACATTGTGCATGTACTTGTATATTTAACTTCTTGAAATGCACCAAATCCTCCGATTGATAATCAGTGTTAATATGGCAAATGGGTAATCGTACGGTGCACATTGATGTGCACAGTCAAATTTAATTAGTACCCTTGATAATGTCATATTTTTATTTGCATTACAGTTACTAATTATTATTTTTGATTTCAATGTTGAAAAATTTTATTTCGTTTAAATTGGATTAATGAGATTATTCATAAAAGAAACCAATAACAAATTATTCTATAAAATTAAAAAAAAACTTATTATAATTGATATTTACGCAAAACTGGCACTAAAAACCTATGTTAGATGAAAATCTAATGAAACTATTAAAAAATCCAATTTAACGAATTGAGTTGATATGAATTCACAATGAGATTTGCGGAAAAAAAAAAAAAAGATTCACAAATAAGCCAACAAGTGGGCAAACAAATAAATGGAAGAAGACCTAAAATATTGAGAATTTAATTGGATCGATAGTGATGGAGAAATTCTATTCTAAGAGAAGAAGTCAGTGTTTTGTTCCCCTCAAATTATACCATTGAAACCCAATTAATTTTAGAAGGAAAATAATTCGAGCCATAAATTAAAATTCCACCGTAAATCGTACATCAACAAAATGACCAACATCATTATCACACTATCAACTCATTAAAAGTCATGATGCCCAAAATACTTATGAAATTTATTAAAAGTCACAGTCTTTAAGATATTTATAAAATTAGTCCTCTTACCTCTCATATAAATAAACATATTTTTATTTATAAAAATTAAAAAAAAATACAATTTGTGTTCTTAAAATAATATAATTTATTTCTATTTTTATTAAATGTATATATAAAATTATATAAAATAATATTCAATATTTATTGACAACAATAAATATTAAATAAAATTAAATTAAAAAATTGAACAATTAATTTTAGTATAAAAAATTATAATTTAAAATAAAAGTCTGTTTTTCTATTTAGCTTTTTGTTGCTTTAATGCTGTTTTGCACTTCCTCTTAGAAAATGGATGAATGGGATATTAATTGTCTAGTCAACGCTTTCTTTTTTATTTCTTAGAGAATGGCCCCAACAAAATTATGTTTTATTTTATTTTTTTTAATGTTTTTTTGGTCAGCAAAAGAAGATATTTATTTAAGTTTTTTGTTGATAAAGGAGAGATTAGTACTGTTTAAACATTGTGTAAAATGATGCACCTCATAAGTACTTAACATGAGTATTTCAATTGTCGATTTGCTAATTGCGATTTGAAAAAATAACGTTCACTTAATTAGTTGACAAAATCAACCTACTAACCGGTGTCGCCCACAACAGTAATTCGCCGTTTGGAGACTGCTTTCCAATTGAATATATATATATATATATATATCTTCACTAAATTACATTATATTATTAAATTTAAAATCATGTTCTTTGTGAAAGTGCTAGAAATAAGAGTTAGGATTAGTGAAGAATTACGTACTTCACTAAATTGCATTAAATATTATTAATACGAAATGTTATAATTTTTGAGTGATGAAGCATAAAGAAGTTTGTTTAAATTTGGACTATTTCATCATTAAGTAGTTATTTTTTTTATTTAAATTCTCATTAAAGTTATTTTTGTTATTTAATTTAGAATATAGGCTTATTGTTGTCTAAAAAAAATATTTACCCACTTTGTACTTATATATATCATTGTTTAATAGTTTATTTTATGAATTAATAGTGCGTGTTAAGTTATTTTTTTTTATTTTTTAAAATTTTCATATTATTTCTACAGAGACATGTGATATATCATAAAAAGTGTATAAAAATCAAGTGCACGTGACAAGTAAAAAGTGGCATGGATTAATTTTATATTTTTAACAAATTTTGTTTGATATTTTTGATAATATATGGATATTAATAACACTTTTGACAAATTATTAAGTTATTATAAGCAGGAATGACTATGGAGTATTTTCAAATAGTCGATCCGATCAAATCCTAAGTCCTAACGGAACAAATTTGGATAGTATTTCAGCAAATTTGAAATGAATTCGGATATTGATTTTATTATCAATGTTGGTTTTGATTTATGCATTTGGATTACAAATTTATTTTTATTTAATTAAAAAAATAATATTTATACTCCTATAATATATATAAAATTTAATTTAATTTTATGATATTAAAATATGATTTATAAATTATACAATGTATTTATTAATTAAAATCAATCACTGATATTAAAAATATTCAATTAAATATATAAATAATTTAATCAATTTTTTTTTATTTTAATTGAGTTTCGTATCTAGTTTCAATGTTATTGGATATTCCTAAATAATTTAGGGCGAATATGAACTATATATATATATATATATATATAAAATATTAAATTTTGATATTTACTTAATTATTTGGATTCAGATAGTATTTTTGGCGGATATTTTACCTATTGCATGCCATCCCTAATTAAAAGGATGACATAACACTCTATTGGTTTAATAAAACAACACGTTAATCCGTAATATGTTAATTAACAAATTTATGCATAATAAAAAAGATTATATTGATGCATTTTGATTTTGTCTTCCACCGCAGAGAAGGGTTTGAAGTCAAGTTAGCCAAGGTGAGGCACGTGCAACCTACCAATGGCAGCACACTCTATCATGTGCCACCGCCGCTCATTTTACACGCCAAGTGTCGTATTAAAAGGGTCATAGATGACACGTGTCAGACTTTGCTTCTGCGGGTCTTCATACACGTGTATCTAATCAATGGTCCCCACATGACTTGTACCTAATAACCATGTGCAATTCCGCAACATGACAATCCCATTGGCCTACACTAACTCCTTAAAGTCCCACCTCATTATAAGGACAACTCAAGTTATTTAATTATGTTTTTTTTAATAATATTATGCAGTAAAGACAAAAAAATCTTCAATTTTTAATTTGAAAAAAAAAAATTAGTTAATACTTCCCAATGTTTTCATTCTAAATTCACCAACTTTTACATATATTTTTTATTAATTTTTTTTGGTCCGATCAAATTTTTATTGATTTTTATGTACTTTTTGTTATAAATAAATATATATTCTTTTTTATTTTAACATGGTAGTTATAATTCAACTGCAAAAATATTATAATCAATTTAATCTAAAAAAACTATATACTTTTCTATTGAAACTTACAACAAGATATTCCAACATAGTAAATATAAAATCTCATCAGATTCTTGCAACTATATAACATTATTATAAACTAATGCATTTTGATATTATAATATAAAAGCTATCTTCATAACTGTAATTATAATTTTAAAGTTCAAATGTCATGTCTTAATGAAAGTGCCATAATAAAAGTTAGGAGAAAAGTATTTTTCAGTGCTCAGCATGGATGATCATGGGGCGGAGTGGGGAATGCCTCTACACCTACTGTCCCGCTCAAGGATGGAGATTTTCCGTCCCCGTCCCCATCCCGATAGAATAACAGGAGAAAATTTTTCCCATCACTGCCCCAGCAAGGATCCTCGATCCCGATGAAGATTCCTGTCGCCAATCAATTTTTTTTAAAAAAATCGATTATAAATAAAATATAACATTTAAAAATTAAGTATAATTGAAATACAATACTTAATAATTAAAAAATTTAAATTTAATATCAAATTAAATTAATATAAATTTTAATAACTGATAAAATTAAAATTAAATATAATTTAAAATTAAATTATATAAATATAATTACTAAATTTTAGAACATAAATTATGTCCTAAATCTAAACAAGAGAATATTTTTCTCCAATCTCCTTTTCCACAGAGAAAATTTTCGAAAATTTTTCACCTCATTCAGGATGGTTCTCCTCTGGAGACAGAAATTCTCATTAACTATTTTTGAATTATATTTAATTTTTCAATGTTTATTTTAATAGATATTGAATCAAATAAGAGTTTGATAGAACAAAAATTAATAATTAAGAATATAATGTGTATTAGATATAATGTCGTTGTTTTATTTGATTTATTAAAATTATATACTTCATGGGTGCTATAAATAAAAATTGAAAGAGCAGTTTGGTTAAAAGCATATTGGAAAATATTTTTTAAAATTATAGATAATTTCATTATTACTATTAAATTGCTTAGCTTGTGATAGTTGTATTAAAGAGATGGACGGGACAATGTAGCACCGTCTAATTATAAGGGATATATTAAGTTTATTATAATAATAGTATAGTTATACCATTTTGAAAGGTGCATGTAATTGGGTCGACAGGTAAAGTCGTTAGCCGTTGGGCAGGTAAAAGGGCAATTGGTCTGAACTTTTTCGGACCATTCTTCAAAAATAAGTTTGGGTGGATTACCATACTGCCCTTATAATGCGGCTGCAATACATAGCAATAGCCCAATAGCATTATTGCCTATGATATTATTTTAGGCATACATTTCCTTTTTTCTTTTTCAGAAAATAGTTTAGTGCGTCCAGTGCATTTTAATTTACGCGGTTGAATTAAAAATAAAAAATAGCATAGTTTAATTTAAAAGTTATAGGCGCCACCCAATGCATACACTATGCCATGTTTTTTCTATATCAATTATTTAAATTATTTCTTGCTATCGATTAACTTTAAATATTTAGGATACAAGAAATCTTTATTGAACACTTTTTTTTTATAGAAAAAGAAAATATAATATTATAACTAATTTTACTGTTAGAATGTTTTTTAAAAGAATGTTATTGAGTATTGCAATTGGAGGTAGTCATAATCTAGCTAATCAATTTATAAAATTTTTAAATTCAGTCTATTAATATTAATTTTTTAAATTTATATTAAAATTTAAATAAAGATTCTATTTAAGAATTTCAGCTCAATCCTCTAGTCAAATAAAATATCTTTTAAGTGTAATTCCTATTTCCGATAGGAATTTATCCTAACAAAGAAATTAAATCATATCAGAGGTAAAAATTGTATCTCTATAAATATGTGTAATATTTAGATATTTTTCTTTTAACCAATTTTCTTAAATTGTTCCTAAAATACTTTCGTTGGAAATTTTTTCAATATTTTTTTTATTTTTAGATATTCAAGCGATTGTAAAAAAAATTTTATTTCAGAAAATAGCCCAGTAATTCGAATTGTTATCAATATATATATATATATATATATATATATATATATATATATATATATATGGAGTTTTCTATCAAGCTACTTTTAAAAATATGAATTATTTATTTCTTTGATATACTTAAAAACTTATTACTTTGCTTTATGAACTAAAACATTATTAATAACATCTAAGATGAAAGTAAATTCTCCTAAAAAATATGAAAAAATCATTGAAAATATCTTTTACAATCATATATTTTGAGATTTCCCTCGGTCATGTCAATTAAGTCCGCTGACTTGAATAATTAGTAACTATTTACAAATTAAAAATTCATGAACCGACATTGTGCTAGAATTTAAGGAAATGACCAGTATTACAACTATTCTGCACTATAAGTCTAGAAAGGGGAAGAAGTTAATAACCTTGGGTCAATTTAAAGATAATTTGGCTAAATTTTCTCAACCAACTTGTAGCACAAGTTTTTCTATGAATCAAGTCATCAAATAGTTAACCAAATTAAAAATTAAACAAAATTAAAAAAGAAAAATGCAAAGGCTAATATTATAGGAAAAAATAATTGCCCAGCACACATACACACACGAACATAATATAAATATTACTTAGCATAAAAAAGATAGGTGGATACATTGGCATTGCATTAAGAAACGAACCACACGTTAATATTATTTATTGATTTTTTTTTAAATACAACGTTTTTTTCGTAAAGTGGATAGTTTATATATCTAATTAGAAATTTTGTCTGTTTCCTTGTTAAAAGTGAACCAACGAAATTAAATATTCAGCAGCTATATAATATAAAGAGTTACTTTTTTTTTTTTAATTACTAATCATATACTTGAAATCTAATGTGATAACTTTGTATCCACCGGTTGCACATTCCATGCATGCAATTTCATTCCTAACTGTTGGATTAAGGAATAATGACGTAGTTTATAGTTGATCTAATGACTAAGGTTGAAGTAGTATAACACTTGCATATTACATGAAGTTAGATTAATAATTTATTAAGAAAATATATATCTGCATTATAGAATAATGGGTTTTTTTTTTTAATTGTGAAAGAGTGCTGAAAACCGGTTGGCGAGTACAAAGAAAGAAAATTCCCTACCGGTTGGCGAGTACAAAGAAAGAAAATTCCCTAACATTTGTCCAGATTAACATATCATCCATGTTCATTGTCTCTGTCAGAACGAGGTTTTTTCAGGTTGTTTTCTGCTTTAAAACAAAAGTAATAGTTTACAATTTTTTTTTTTTTGACATATAGCCATGAATTTTGTGTGTGTACTTAATGTTAATGTCTAAGGATAAGGGCCATGTGCGAATGGCAACCAAAATTCTTGTTCAAGTCCTGCTTCGACTGTACATCTAGTTTTCTATATTTCACGTGTGATCAATGGAAACACAGCATGGGGAATCACATGGAGCGGTGGTAGATACATGAGAAAATTTTGGAGTGTGAAGTATGTATAGAATTACGGTCCAATTCGATAAGTTTTAATTAGAAATTTTGCGGATTAAATTAGTGAAAAAGAAATGATAAAAGATAATATAATCGTATTAAGAATTAAGAGAGATTTGATATTAGTAAATATTCATATATATCGTATATGGTCGTATTGTATCCAATGAGTTAAATAGTTATTACTGTTACGGAATAACTAATAATGACAAGTTATTAATAATTTAACGTCTCATAGTTATATTGCATTTTTAAATGCTAATAACATTTACACAGAAGTTCGAATTATATCCAAATTTAATGTAAGTAAAGAAGAAAAATTGATTCTGATACATTGGAAAGTTCTGAATTGAAGCACTACCTCCCTTTTCATCCCAAAAAAAGTCAACTATAATATGGTTGAGTTCAGTTTTCTCGAGCAGTTCATTATGCAATCTAGTACATCCCTAGAAATATAATATAAGAAAATACTTCCATCTTCTATTATTTAACTATATATATATATATATATATATAATTTAAATATTTTATTCAGCAATGAAAAAAGCTCATGTAATATTTTAATTAGGCATCTTTGTAATTTATCCATTTAAATTATTTCTCTTTCAATGTTGTCATGCTATTGTCGGTTAATTTTATGCCTGTGTATCTTTCTTCTTCCACTACTTTTTTTTTTTTTTTTTGTAATTCTTAAGACTCTAATTTAAAATGTTGCTTACAAAATACGTATACAACCATTTTCTACATACAGATAAATTAGATAATATATAAATAATTTTTTTTTTAATTTTATCAGTATGCTTTGTTTTTTCTTATTTAAAATACATATTCCATCAATACTTCACAAAAGACAAATGAGCAATAATAATTGAACGTTTTTCCCTTGTTGGATATACTATTCACACTAAAGAAACTATAAACATGGAAGTAACCACACTTTTTTTATTTTAATTTTTCCAAAATTTTATTTACAGCACAAAGGATTTTGCAATTTTATTCTTTGGAAACATATAATTAATTTGTTGTGATCTAGAAATCTTAACCTATTTTGATATCCATATTTATCGTTAATTCTTTTATTGAATTAATAAGATAAACAAAAGCAAGTTTGGATTAATATTATCACTTCTCTTCATAACTTAATTTTCATTATAAGAGAGTGATTTTTATTTTTTATTTTTTAAAAATTTTTTGGACATATAATGCTTTTTATAACATTTAAATTAAAAAATATTCAAACGATTAATATGGTTTTTGAAGCATTTTGCTCTGTTTCATTTTCTGTACTTTAGAATTAATTAAATTTAGAAATAATGTCAACATTTAAAAACAACTTAATGATATAGTTTTATAAATATGTTAAGCGGACCTTTAAATTAAGTTATTGTTATGAAATAAATCTTGTACATTACATTATTATAACAAAATCTACACGCTAAATCCTTCCATGATAATTGAGTATCACATAACTCTGACAAAATCTAAATAATATCAACTTAATTAATTACCAAAAGAAAGTAATTAATTTGAGCAAAACATTTTTTATTTATTTTGAGAATAACAAGTTACAGTACTAATTTGACACATTAATATTTCTTTTCTTGGTTTATTAAGTAATAACAATCGAACTCATAGACCGGCTCAACGATCCAGTATTAACCGAGTACATAGCTTCATGAAGACCCGTAAACTGACCAAAGGTTCTAGCTACCCGGGCAATAGCTCGGTTAAGAACGTGTTCCGAAAATAGCTCCATCATGATGTACAGACAGTTACCAGTAACCCATATTTTCCTCGAGAATTGCCGAAAATAATGAAAAACTCCTCCCACTATCTCATGAAAATGTGTTGATTTCTCCTATAAAAAGAGAAAAAACAAGTATAAAATAGTTACTTAATTTTTTGGCCAGAAATTTTTACTCTTTTACACAGAAATCCTAACTTAACCGTCAGAGACTTCCTTATCGGAAACCCACCAATCCTTGTTTACTTTTTGCAAGTGATCGCAAAAACTTGCTTCGCAGTCGACCTGTCATCATTTGGTGCGGTGAGCGTGGATCGAACACCTCTTCCCAGACCTCAACCTAAATACTTTCCAACAAGAAAACCAAACATCCAATTCTATGTAACACCTCATACCCGGTCTGGTATACAAATCAAATACGGATGTCACAAACCGGTATATTGAAATATCCCACATCGGTTGATAAGGTAAACGAAGTGGTCCTTATAAGGCTATGGATACCTTACCCTCGTGAACGCGTTTTGGATAATTCGCCCAGGAACAAAACTGTGAGGGCCTCGACCCAAAGCGGATAATATTCACGAACGGCTATCTGGGGACGTTTAGTGGTATTAGAGCCGGTGTCGGATTGGTGTGCCAGTGTAATACTGGGCCCCCAAGCCAGCAAGAACGTTGGGCCTATTTAGGTGGGGTGGGGTGGATTGTAATATCCCACATCGATTGGTAAGGTGAATGAAGTAGTCCTTATAAGATTATGGATACCTTACCCTCGTGGACGCGTTTTGGGTAATTCGCCCAGGAACAAAACCGTGAGGGCCTCGGCCCAAATCAGACAATATTAACGAGCGGCTATCTGGGGACGTTACATATATACTCTAAATCTCATTATATCAATATAATTTATACTTAAACTCACCTCCTAATTTCTTTATCCAAGATTTTGCTAAAAATTTTGGCAGAACCTCCCCTAAATAATCACAGCTTCCTGTAAACAAAATACAAAAAAAACATCACTTCTAAAATCAATCACAAAGTCCCACATCCTTAATCAAAATCCTACACAAAATTTTGCCCATCCTCCTCAATTTCAAGTAAGCTAATCTACCAGTCACTATATCACTACTCCAATATTTTGATATTTTGTTCTCAATAATGTTTATATAAAATATTATCACATATCTAAGCTAATATCAAAATCTTAAATCTCACTACAAACTTACAAATTACACTTAAATTATAAAATCTTAACACCTGTGTACATGCCAAATATTTTTAAATACAAAAATAACATAAATACTTTGCTCTTTGTTCTTGATCGTTCACCATTCTAACTACAACAACCTCTGAATGCTCTTTCCATTGCATTGAGAATCCGGAACATTGAATCAACCTACACGTGAAAAAAGAAAAACTACGCGTTAAGCTAAAAGCTTAGTGGTGACTACCAATTTTATTTCTCAAATATATATTATACAATGTATTAACATTTTCAAACACTTATCAATTTATAAAACTTATAAAGATTGTAGGTTTCATACAAACACTAAATAAACAGATGAATGTGATTTCTTTTGCAATTCCATACTCTCGTACATATAAGCATTTATTATAGAAAATATCTCAACTTAATCATAACTTTCGAACTCAACAGACCATTTATTAATTACTTTTAATCAAAAATTTATAATCTATAAGATAACAGTTGTCTATTAATATTTAATTATTCTTAATTCCATTTGTAAGATATTCTAATATATATATATATATATATATATATATATATATACACACACACACACACACACTAAAATTCAATATCTAAAAGATACACATGTATACCACATTCCAATAAATTGCTTATTTTCAGTGTAAACATCAAAATATATCTATATATAGTTCCACATATATGGTTTGTGTATCACATATATTGTCGATGTAGATAGTTCTTTCTGTTTTAATTATATAAAATTTTCAGAAATAACTGAACAAGTTTCCTTAACCTACTACTACACATTAATACATCTTTATATTTGTTTTTCAATTCATTTAATACTCAAGTAAGCTAAGCTGTCATTTCGAGTGTCCATTTCTAATGTCATATTAATATCTTTTATAATCCAAAAATCTTATTATTTACCCAAATCCTCATTTATAATATTCACATATTCATTACACTTTATATATATCATAAGGCATTTCATAATTTTCTAAATTAACTTATTTCGTTTCTTACTTTATTTCACTTTTACACGTATTTATAACACTTTAATACTATAGTTATCCTTTTACTTTTTTCACTTAAATTACGATTTTACCCTTAGTTATCAACGGTAGGCCACCATGAACCTGATAAGTGGATAAGTAAATCCAGTCAATAGGAATGTTCATACCACAGAAGGGGGTATGCGACTATTCTCGGAGGAAGATGGGGAAAGAACAGGAGACGCAAATGGCAAAGCGACGACGAAAAAGGGGCCGGTGATGCAACGACTAGCGACGGGGAGACGCACCAACGATCAGCATCGTTGGTCGACGACGAGAAGAGCAATAATGCCCCCTCCCTCTCTTCCATTCATCAGCGCCCTCTCCCCCCTGCTATTTTTTTTTGTCTTTCTAAAGTTTTTGGTGGCCACATCTTATTACCCCCAAAATATCTCTTTTATTTTATTATTTTATTTTATTTTTTAGATAATTATCTCTTTTATTATCATCATCATTATTATTATATACTTAATTTATGCTATTTATGATTTATAAAGTAAAATGTATTTTAATGTAACACCACTAAATTCAAAAATTTATAAATAATTGCTTAGTCGACCTAAACTCTCGATAAAATCATACTCTTGCTCATCTAAATCAAATATTATTCATAAGTTAGAAATATTTTCGGTTGACTCAGAATCGGAACGTTACACCCCACCCCACCTGGAACACAACAACTTCTCCCGCAACTCAATGACACTACCTCTGCTTCCCCAGCCATGGCAATCCCAAATATTACTCCCAGCATTATCCCTCAGACTGTTCAATCCCTCATTGCCGTACTATTAGCCATCATCGCTCAAGCTCAACCCCAACCCTTACCTCTGTAAAACACCAACCTACCTCGGGCTTTGCATCCTCTTGCCCGGGAGCCCTACTCATCAGTACTACCCCAAAATCCTAACTCCACCATTACCCTGACTACCGAACAATTTAATCGCCTCTTGGATGATCAAATCCAAAGGCAACAAAATTGGACTACCCTACAGTATCAGGGCAGTTTTCTATCACCCCTCTCTTGGGAAATATTAGCTGCCCTATTTTTTAACATTTGCCTTCCTCACCTTAAAACCTACAATGGCAACACCAATCCTCGGGCTCATATTGACTAATTCCAGCACACTATGCTGGTGCTCATAGTGGACAACTCCGCCTTGTGCAAGATATTCCTACAAACCTTAGCAAACTCAGCTCAGATCTGGTTCTAAAACCTGCCATCGCATTGTATTGAGAATTTCGAGCAGTTCAGTGACATATTTGTCCTAAAGTTTGTGGCCGTCATTTTTCCAAACAAGGTGTCCACAAACTTGAACCTGGTGCAACAAGAAAAGGACAATTCACTGCGGGCCTATGTGGAGAAGTTTAATGATGTAGCCATGGATATACAGAATCTAAACCTGGAGGTCACCATTAACGCCCTTATCCAAAACATGAGGTGTAAGGATTTCAGCAACTCCTTGAGCAAGAAACCCCTAAATAACTTTATCGAGCTCATGTCACGAGCACACAAGTACATCCGTATGGATGAGGCTCGACATCTTCGCCATACCTCTCATAGAGTATAGGCATCTGAGAAGGAAGGGGGTGAAAGTGCAAGAGCAGCTCGGGAAGGGGGAAATCACAGCAAGACAGACCCAAAGAAATACCGGGATGGCAACTGACATAACCGATCATATGCAATTACCAATCCTCGCTTGGACAATCGAAAAGATGAAAGATTCACGCCCCTAATAGCCTCTCGTGAACAAATATTAGATTGGCTAAAACAAAATGGACAAGTCAATTGGCCGAGACCCATGAGGGAAGACCCGGATAGAGATCAAGACCTTTACTATACTTTTTACAGAGATAAGGGCCACGAGACTGAGGAGTACAGGCAACTCAAGTGGGAGATTGAGCACCTGGTTCGGAAAAGGTACACTAACTCTATTTGCCAAGCCAAACGAAAGAGGGAAGAGGTAGAGGTCACCTTCTCCCCAACTGAAAAGAAACAAAGCCAATGGTGGTAGGCGGGCACCCATAGGGGTCATACATGTGATTGTCGAGGGCGAGCAACAGGATTATTCCCGGAAGAGGAAGGCCAAGGAGGTGATGTCCATTGGGCGAGGAGCGAGCTTGGCCACAAATATGATTCAATTTTCAGAAGTGGATGGGGCACATATTCGGCACCTACACACAGGCACTTTAGTTGTTGAAGCGGTCATTCAAGACTTCTTGGTCTAGCGAGTATTGGTCGACACAGGAAGTACTGTCAATCTCATAACGGCCCAAGCATACAAAGCATTAGGGATGTCAGACCATAGACTTGAAAAAGTCAATATCCCTCTCATTGGTTTGTCCGGAAGGCCTATCTGTGTAGAGGGTCTAGCAACTCTATTTGTACAGCTCGAAGATGATTCAGTGGTATATGCTTACTGAGTAAATTTCATGGTGGTCAATGTTCCATTGTCTTACAATGTGATATTCGGGCGACCTCTACTATTCGAGGTGGATGCCTATGTCTTCATGAAAAATTTTATGCTCAAAATACCCACTGACGAGGTTGTGGCCATTTTGAGAGGGAATCAGAAGAATGCTCGGGAGACATACTTGACCATGCTCAAAAGGGCCAATCAGGGTCTGACCTTGGATACAATGGATGTACCTAAGAAAGAGGATCGAAGGGCAGAACTGGCAGAAGTGTTACAAGTAATCGAACTGGAGCCAGGGAAGAACGTTCAGATATCGGCTGGAAAGACCAGGGCGGAGAAAGAAGCTCTACTCTCAATGCTTCATGAGTTCATCGATGTTTTTTCCTTGTAAACTTCAGACATTCAAGGGGTCAAGAAGAACTTAAT
This sequence comes from Excoecaria agallocha, assembly GCA_037975025.1. Classification (NCBI taxonomy): domain Eukaryota; kingdom Viridiplantae; phylum Streptophyta; class Magnoliopsida; order Malpighiales; family Euphorbiaceae; genus Excoecaria; species Excoecaria agallocha. The sequence goes on from CM075812.1 coordinate 54,862,501, forward strand.
AGTTCACTCATCGAATGTTCGGCTAGAATGTAAGCCAGTAAAATAAAAGAAGAGAAATCATGTCCCGAGAGACAGTTGGCCATCGAGCAGGAGACCATAACTTTGCTGGAGAGCGATTTCATCAGGGAGATATTCTATCTGGACTGGCTAGCCAACATAGTACACATCAGGAAGAGCAGTGGAAGATGGAGAATGTGTGTTGATTTCACTAACCTAAACAAAGCATGCCCGAAGGACTGCTATTCACTATTGAACATTGATACACTGGTGGATTTTACGGCAGGATTCGAAGAGTATGCCTTTCTCGATGCCTCGGTGGGCTACCATTAGATTCTGAAGGCCCCAACAGATAAAGAGAAAATAGTGTTCATCACTCACATAGAAACTTGCTGTTATCAGGTCATGCCCTTCGGATTGAAGAACGCATGGGCTACTTATCAAAGGCTAATGAATCAGCTGTTCGTCGAGCAATTAGGGAGAAATATAGAGATTTATGTGGACGATATGATCGTCAAGAGCCAAACCTCAGTAGACATGTGTACTGAACTAAAGGAGACGTTCCAGAGACTCCGGGATTCAGGCTTGAAGCTTAACCCTAAAAAATACACCTTTGGGGTGCAGTCTGAAAAATTCCTTGGCTTTATGATATCGAAGCGGGGGATCAAGGAAAATCCAGAGAAAATCAAGGTAATTATGACCATGGATCCGCCTAAAACAGTTCAAAAAGTTCAGAGATTGAATGGGAGGATCACAGCTTTGGGCAGGTTCATATCTTGCTCGGCCAAACGACGTCTGCCGTTCTATCGAGCAATCAGAAACCTCAAAAACTTTACATGGATAGAAGAATGCCAGCAAGTATTTTAGGCCTTTAAGTAGTTTCTCTCAACCCTGTCGCTGCTCAGTAGGCCACTAGCTGGGGAGGTTTTGTACATCTACTTATCTATCTCAACTGGCGCAATGAGTTCGATTCTGGTCAGAGAAGAGGAGGGCCAACAATTTCCTATTTACTACACGAGCAAGGTACTTCGGGGTGCCGAACTCAATTATCTAGTCTTAGAGTAGCTGGCCCTTACACTCATCACAACAACAATTAAGCTCCGTCCATACTTTCAGGCACACACAATTGCAGTGCGTACAAACTCAAACTATAGGAAGGTGTTATAGAGGCCAAAATGCTAGGGCTGATTGACAGAGTGGGCCACTTGCCTAAGGGAATTCGATGTTTGGTATGAGCCACGAACATCCATGAAGGCACAGATATTGGCAGACTTTGTGGCTGAGCTACTTAAACCAGTTCACGAGCCGGTGAAAGTATCATGGAAGTTGTATATTGATGGGGCCTCAAGCTCAAATGACGCGAGGGACAGAGTATTTCTGATAAGCCCGATGATAGTTGGAATTTGAGCTATGGCACGCCTGATCTTTCCAGCTTTCAATAATGTAGCAGAATATAAAGCCCTACACTACGGGCTGCAGTTGGCAATAGAAGTAAAATCGGACATCTTAGAGATATTCTTAAATTCCCAATTGGTGGTCAGTCAACTGAAAGGAAACTTAGAAGCCAAAGATCACTCCATGATCCGCTATAAAGAACTGACTTCTGCCTTACTAGCCAGGTTGGAAGAGAAAGGGGGAACTTGGTTGATCACTTAGATACCCCGGATAGAGAATGTGGAGGTAGATACTCTTGCTAAGAGAGCTTTTCTCAATGGTCCGGTTGATAATACGGACATCACTTCTATAACCATTTCGCATCCAACTTATGAAACTTTTCAGGTTCAAGTACAGGAGCCGATTGAGGGTTGGCACTTACCTATTTATCAATACTTAATGTCAGGAACCCTGCCAGATGAACAAACCCAAGCTCGAAAGGTAGTTCAGAAATTGAGCTTATATGCAGTGTTGGATGGCAAGCTTTACAGGCGATCTTTCTCCAATCCATGGGCTTTATGTATGAGCAATGAGGAAGGAGATTATATCCTCAGAGAGATTTATGAAGGAATTTGCAGAGTTCATGAAGGTGCACAGTCCATAGCTCAAAAAGCTCTCTTACAGGGATATTATTGGCCAACCATGGAGGCTGAAGCAAAAACCCTAGTGCAAAAGTACGATACATGTCAAAGATTTGCCAACATCCCACATCAGAGCTCGGTAAAGCAGAAGCTGATCCACAGCTCGTGGCCTTTTGCCTAGCAGGGGATTGACATATTGGGTCCTTTCCCTCGAGCAAAAGGGCAGCGATGATTTTTGTTAATGGCGGTAGACCACTTTACCAAGTGGATGAAAATCGAGCCACTTGCAATCATCACACCGACAATCATCATCAAGTTCTTGAATAAAAACATCATCACGAGGTTCTGTATCCCCCACTCTATTATAACTGAGAATGGCAAACAGTTTGATTGTTAGGCTTTAAAGAATTTCTGCTCAGAGCTGAAGATCCAGTTGAACTTCACTTTAGTCTATCATCCACAATCCAACGAAATGACCGAAGTGACAAACAGAACTATCTTATCCAGACTCAAGAAGCAGCTCGAAGATGCCAAGGGCTTATGGATCGAAGAATTTAACAATGTGATATGGGCATACCGGATGTCACCTCGTGCAGCAATAGAGTTAATACCCTTCGCACTTACATATGGTACTAAAGCGGTCATCCCCTATTAGATAGGAGTACGAGGCATCCGAACATCTTTTCCTGATGTAGAGAGCAGCGTCGGTCTCTTGTATAACTTAGATCGGCTCAAAAAAAGTAGGGAGCTTGCCTAGATACGATCCACAGCATACAAACAATGCATGACAGCTTACCATGATCGCAGGATCAAGCCGAAGTCTTTTGGGGTCAGACAGTTGGTACTAAAAAAGGTAGTATCTGCTGAAACAGCAGCAGAAGTAGGCAAGCTGGATCCCAACTAGGAAAGGTCGTGAATTATCCGGGAAGTAAGATAGAATGGAGCATACAGGCTAGAAGATGTCACCGATAAATGGCTTCCGCACTCCTAGAACGGACTTAGCCTCAAGCCGTACTATCAGTAGCTCGATATTCTTCACGCCATAACAAATCTTGTACTGACTCTCATTTAATCATCCTTAATTTTTGTTCGTCATTATCATTATTTCTTTATTTTTATTGCAAGTTATCGCCATGATATTCTAGCCTAAATGCAAGTCTTGCAGATGTTTCTGCCTGCTAGACAGAAGTTTAATGAATGAAATATTCTATGCAAAATACTTAGCAAATTTATATCATGATATATCTAAGGGCTCGGCATTATCGCCAAAATTGTCCGATCATTTAAGTAAGTTCGACACACTTCGCCGTAAAACTTGCTAATATATGAGGCTAACCACGCCTATGTCTAAGGGCTCGGCAATATCACCAAAAATGTTCGATCATTTAAGTAAGTTCGGCACACTTTGCCACAAAACTTGCTAATAGGTAAGGCTAACTGAGCCTATGGCTAAGGGCTCGACAATATCGCCAAAAATGCCCAATCATTTAAGTAAGTTTGGCACACTTTGCCGTAAAACTTACTAATAGGTAAGGCTAACTAAGCCTATGGCTAAGGGCTCGACATTATCGCCAAAAATGCCCGATCATTTAAGTAAGTTCGGCACACTTCGCCGTAAAACCTGCTAATATGTAAGGCTAACTACGCCTATGGCTAAGTATCTCAACAAAATCGTACTTCGGTAAAATCAAATTTGGTATTTTCATAGCCTTGGGGTCGGCATATCAAATGCAAGGTATGCACTACGTCATCCTCCTTACTTACACCCTCCTTTTTTTGGGATGTTTTTTTTTTCCAATATATTAAACTCGGTTTGAAAATTAGAGGCTATTCGGTTAAGTTTTCGGGCACTCACCTCGCCACACATGGGGGTGCTATTTGTTCATATATTCTTGGGAAGATATGCCAAACAAAAATTAAAGACTTAGAATAAAATGAAAACAAAAGCTTAAATTTTCATTAATTTAAATGCTCGGTTATAAGGATCCACTCTTCATCTGGATAAACATCATCCAGAAAAGACAAATCTAGTTCGGCGTATTTCCCCTTTACAACAGATGAGATTTTAGCACTAAATGCCATACACTTCTCTACCAGCGCCTCGGCCTCTTTCTCTTCTTGCTCGACCTCTTTCTTCTCCCATTCGGCCTTTTTTCGCTTGAACTGCTCGACCTCAACCTGGAGAGCAGAGTGGGACTCCTTTTTTAGGTTTAAAGCGGCCTCCAGCTCAGTCACTTTCATCGCAGCCTCCTCGAACTGTCCTAGAGCCTTTCGAGCTTTCTCCTCGATCTTAGCCATCTTTAATCGAAGAGCATCAAAGTTTGAATAAGCCCATCGATACTTCACCATGAGATCATTCATCTTAGCTATAGTGGCGTCAATCAGTTTGGATCCCTGCCAAACACATAAAAGATAAGGCAATAATCTAGAAAACCAACACCATTCAATAGTTTGAGCTACTTATTTCGATCTGGTGTCTCTTCAGATGCTCGGCCAAATATTTTGCACTGAGAGAGGTAAGAGGACCGACCTCCTTTGGCACGCAGGAAGTAACATGCACGAAAGGGCTGAAGTTCGGGTCGCTGGAGAAATATTTATCCCCCTTAGCCTCCCAAAACTTGCAAATATCATTGAGCAGCAAGTAAAGATCTTTGGGTTGCTTCTCGATCAGGCCTTGGGGCTCAGAAGGAAAAGCAAGCTCGGTCTTTACAATTAGAGTCCCAACAACTTCAGCAGCTATTAGCACGAGCCGAGCCTCGAGAGGGGGAATAAAAATTGCTTCCTCGATAGCGAAAGGCACGCTTGAAGAACCTTCGGCGAGCTTCTGTCTCTTTGCCCTCATAATCTCCGTAGCTCGGTCCATCTTTCTCATAACTGCAAGGAAAAAGCAAATTAAAACAGAAAATCAGTATCATTGAACAAGGGAATATAACATGTTACCTTTTTTTTTTTAGGAAGAGGTCCCGAGCTATAGGGATCTAACAAATTTCTCAAGTTCCATTTGTCCATGGTCAGTTCCCTCCAGTGGGCAAGGATGAGCTCCTCTTCATCGGATAACCACAAATTGTTGTCATTTCGATTCGTAAACCTCCCCCAAGTTGTTCGAACTTGAAAATCAGCCCGCACTCTTTCCACCAAGAAGAATTGATCTTTTCACTTCTTTAGGGACTTCGAATTCCCAATCGATACCCCATAGTCAGATCGAGCTTGTATGTAATTGTGGTCTTCGGTACCAGCTTGAAGACCGACCACTTGAGTTGCTCAAAATAGGTTTAAAGTCAATTTTATATCCTATTCCACCGCCCAAATCCGAAGAGCGGTAAGGTCCGCCAGGCATTGGGGTGAAGTTATCCTATGGCCATGTCGAAGTACCTCGGTACACTCACTTCAAAGCTCGTCAGGGGCAAACGGACGTCGGCCTCCAATTGTGCCTCATAAATGGCAATCTTTCTCTTATTGGCGAACTCTGTGTTCGTCCTTTGTGAGGTGCTGGACTTGCTAGCAAAATAGTCTAGCTTAGAGGTCAGTTGAGCAAGGAGCAAACCGAGCTCATCCTCCTTGACCGTTGAACTTATACTACCCACTTTCGGCAATCGGCGTGAAGCTTTCTTTTTGGAGGAGGTAGCAGACTGGCCAAAGTCGAAGGGCTGACTTTCTTCTTCCGAAGCTGATCCACTACTCATACCAGAAACGCTACCCGAAGGGACATCCCCACTGTCCCCTACTCTTTCACTCGAAGCAGTCGTCGAGCTCATGACAAAAGAGTTAAACAAAAAAGAAAGAAAGGAAAGAAGGATGAAGAAAGGAGAGGGAGGACAAACCTGATGAATATAGGCGAAAGTGGAAGGAAGATTGGCAGAGAAGAACAAAAACTTCGAAGCTCCAACTAATGGATTCGAAGACGATGGATGCAGGGGAAAGAAGAAACAAAATGAAAATCAAGAAAGTGAAAAGCGAAAGGGAAATGGAGATTAGGAGAAGGTTTATATAGGAAAACTAAGAGGGATCCAGACCATACACGTGGCAGCAGATCCGAGTGTGGGATAGCTCATTAAAGGCGGTGCACCATAACCGAAGCGCTTTTAGCCGCTATGTATGGTAAAATAGGAAGCCATAATGACATTCAATAAATATGCTCACATAAAAGCTGACATCATCTCGCTAACTTGCAGACGAACAGGTAGAGTTAAAGGCAGGTCTCCCATGCGCCAAAACGACCCGATTTTATATGGCTTTTGATACCGAACTCTAAGCTAGAGCTCGGTAAGAACCAGCTCACTCGGTCCAGTCGCCGCGAGCTCCGATCTCACAATATTGAATAGGTCCATTTATCACTCATTTGCCAACTGCCGACATAAATGTCGCCAACTGGGGGGGACTTATGATAACAACCGAACTCATAGACCGACTCAACGGTCCAGTATTAACCGGGCACATAGCTCCATGAGGACCCATAAACCCACAAAGATTCGAGTTACCCAAACTCTCTAACCAGGCAACAGCTCGATTAAGAACGTGTTCCGAAAACAGCTCCACCACGATATACAGATAATTACCACTAACCCACGTTTTTCTCGAGAATCACCGAAAATGGATTAGTGGTCGAAAATAACGGAAAACTCCTCCCACTATCTCCTGTAAAGGTGCTGGTTTCTCTTATAAAAAGAGAAAAAATAGGTATAAAACGATTACTTAATTTTTTGGCCAAAAATTCTTATTCTTTTACATAAAAATCCTGACTTGACCGTCGGAAACTCCCTTATCGAAAATCCACCGGTCCTTATTTACTTTTTGTAGGTGATCGCAAAGAACTTGCTTCGTTCTACCTCTCTTTAGCTCATATAGTTGAAGAAAGTAAATTTGGTTCAAAAATAAGGATAATTGTGGAAAGTAGACTTTTTTTTCTTTAATTAAGGAAAATAGGCCAAAAAAAAAAACTTGAAACCGCGTGGGGCCCGTTTACATTTCCGTATTTGCATAGATTGAAGCCAGGAAAATTAAGTTGGGCTTTAGTCATCGACCATACGCTAATTTCTTTAATAATTATTAAAAAATAGAGATTAAGAAAGGTAATTAAGACAATTATTTTAAGTAATAGACAAGGATCCTTAAAGAGTGGGTTATGGTTTTAATTTAAAACAAGAATGCAACATTAGAGTAGAAACTGGAATCTATTTTCTTGTGTAATAGGAAAGTCTTGTAATTTAATTATGGTAGTTTCTTGATTTGTATTTTTTATTTTATTTTATTTTATTTTATTTTTCCTGTGGAATTTTATTGCAAAGCCATCTCTTTGTTTGTCTTTATGTGTCACCTTCTTCTCTCTATAAATCACTCAGTACTCACATTTCTGCAACTCCCCTTAGATTTTTCTTTCAAAGACAATGGAGGATTTTGGTTCTCTGTGGAATTATCAGGAGGTGGGCTATCTCTTCTTAAGTGATTCTGTTTTTAATATGTCTTTCATTTCATAATATTCTTACTGGACATATATGAATTCAACTCTTCTCTTAATTTATTTTCTTTTTCTGAATCCCTTGCATGATTTAATTCTTCTTTTGCCCTTTTTAAGAAATATCCTCTCTTTCTTTTTATTATTATTATTATTATTATTATTATTATTAAATGGTTAGGCTTGTTTTTAATTTTTATTATGTGTTTCTCTTGGAGAATGTGAACAGTGGCTTATTCTTCTAGGAATACAGAACCTGCTTTGAGTTTGAAAACAATTGTCTGTGATGATGGGAAGTTTTGATATTTCATGGCACAGAGACTTTCTAACACAAGTGTCAAATTAGTTCGTACTTTTTTAATGCTTTGAATTGAGACTAAGGAACAAATAATGATTTTAAAATAATCAACCTCTTGACTAGTTACATTAATGGAGGAAAAAATTCCTGTTCATCCAACGGATTTCTTGGAGTTTTTATTCAATTGTAAAAAATGGGGATTTCCCCTTATTCACTGAAATTTGAATTCTGTTTAAACAGAGCGTTGATGAACTGAAGCAAAAGCTTTTGTACACAACCGTAGAGTTAGAGACACTGAAAGTGGAAGCGACTGAGCAGATAAGGAAGCAGAAAGAGGATGTGAAGCATTTGATGGAGCTTTTGAAAATGGCGTACAAAGAAAGAGATGAAGCTAATGATCAACTGAACAAGATTCTTAACAAGTTAATGCCTTGTAACTCCACTGAATTGCATCCAATTCTCGCTCCTGTGAAGGCGAATTCTAGCATAACGGAATCCAACAGTCTATCCGATAAGTACAATCGCCATTCCCACGGTTCTTCCCCAGTTGATTCCTTCATAGATGCTGTTACTTCACCCGATTTTTCAAGCATGAACATGGCTGATTCGAGCCGCGTGAATTTTGTTAGCAAAACATATGGTCAAGGAGAGTACAATGGTTCGTTGTTAGTGCCGAAGATAGATCCAGCCGATGCTGCAATTGATAGTCTAGTACATGGAAAAGTTCTGCCAGAAAAAGGAAAGCTAATGCAAGCTGTTAAAGAGGCAGGTCCTCTGCTTAGAGATCTTATGATTGCAGGGCGATTACCGGAGTGGAAAAATCCTCCTCCTTCACAGCCATTGAAGATTCTGCCTGTATCTATCAAAGGTTTTGATTGTAATGAGAGACTGGCTGCGAATTCGAATCCTGTTGTGAAAAATCCACTCCCTTTAGCAGCTTTTCCTGATATTTCTCGCAGTTCTGGGAAAATTTGTTCGGCTTCTGTGTTGAGTTTTTGTGGTGCTGGTGGTGCTTCAGGCTTAGGCGGTGGTTGGCAATTAAATTCTGCTGTCAAGAGGCAGAGATTTCACTGATATTAAGAAACTTTTAGTCCTATTTTTTCTTTTGTAAAAATAACAGATTTCAGTCTTTTTTTTACTGTAAATGAGATATTTTTGTTTCAAGGTTTGAAATGGCTTAGCTAGTCATTTTTCTCAAGAGTATTACATTTCATGCCAGTTCTTAATTTATTTCCTCTTTTTTATGAGAATTTTGCATAAGATTTATTAATGTATATACACCAAATCAATGAAAAATTGCACTAATAAGTTTTTTTGTAGCAATTCATAGTTGGCTTGGTGTATATATATACAATAATTTTTCCATAAACTATTATGCAAGAAAATTAATTTTTACTTTAGAAAAAAAATAATAATTCATAATATTTAATTATACCTATAAACATCACAGCTTGAATTTCTACCCGCAGAACGTCAAATTCAGGAACAGGTGTGTTGAGTTGATTAAGCAAAAAGCCAATTATAAGCAATTAAACCAAATTTACGACAAATACGCAAAAATGGTAACAGTTTTTGATCCACAGTTTGAAAATTGACAGGCACCTAATTGTAAAACCTCGGTTATTAAATCGACAGACAACTAATCCAATAGGATCTTCTTCTCAATCATATCAACAAACAATATTGTTTACTATAAGTTTCTACATTGATTTAATCGTACCTGTCTAAAGAAAAACAGTTGCTTAGCCAGCCATTGACCTTTCAATATTAACAGCAAATTTAGTTTCATTCATAGCCTTACCAGCAACACTGTTAACTGTATAGCATGCCTTCAGCTCCAACTCCATTATCATTACCTCCACAACTTCCATCTGAAGACTCTACGGAATGGAATCCTTACGTGATTGGGCCGCTTATCGCTGTCTGCACTGCTGTCCTGGTTTTCAGTTACTGCAGATTACTAAAACGGCTTTGCTGTGCGCTGAATGCTGGATCTTATTCAAGAACTCGAGGTCAAATGACACGCTTAACTGGGGATGTTTTTCTTTGTCGCAGTAAATGAACAGAAAAAGGGAAATCGCGTTCTTACACTGCTGGAACAGTTTGATTCTTGGACTTTAAAGGAGGCATTGCAAATGAAGACAATTTGCAAGATCCGTAGTGGTTTCAGTTTCATAGCCATGGAAGCAAACAAGAGCTTTTAACCCAATAATTATCCCCCATAAACAACCATTATTATGGCCAATTTGGCATTTCTTTCACCAATCCAGCTTTGGATAATCTGAAATTCCTTTTTATTTTTATTTCTATTTTATAAAACTAATTTTTCCAACTAAACACCATAAAAAATAAGGAAAATTGCAATCCAATCCTCCATCAGCTTGGATTTTCCTAATTGAACGAATCATTCAAATAAAATACGCAACACAATCACAAATAATGTCTTTGTAGGTCAACCAATGATAATGAGCAAAGTTGAAATTCCAAGCCTTAAAAAGTTTTCAGTAATATTTAAAGAGGATGTAACATAACCAGACAGCAGTGCCATGAGTTTACAAGTTTTCAAGTAACCAAACTTCCGGCTCAATCACAACAAAATTTACCTTACTCTGAAACAAAACAATTTGATGATAACTAGAAAGATGTTGACAAGAACTATTTAGATGATCCCAATTTTGTTTGCAACATCCAAAGCATCGATGTCTGGTGTCAACCTGACATATGCTTTCTTTGTTCCATCAGGCCTGGATAAAAAAAAAATATATAATAAAATCAGATTAGTTTCATAACATATGCAAAACAGAAAGAATAGAATCAAATTAAACCTCGATTCACATGCCCATATGTTCCAATCATAAGAGAACCATCAATCAATTCGATGAGAAACAGACTTACAGATAAACAGTTACTCATTTTACCTCGATGACAACCTAGTAACCACAATTCCACAAATGCAAGATTAGACCTTTGGTCAATCACAGGCATATATGAGTTTAACACGCACCTAATCAAGGTATTCACTTTCTTGGCCTGAATATCATACATCTTCTTGACTGCATCCTTGATCTTTTTCTTGTCCGCACGAATATCGACTATGAAGACCAAGGTATTGTTATCCTCGATCTTTTTCATAGCTGATTCGGTAGTGAGAGGATATTTCAAAATCTGATATTGATCAAGCTTGTTTCTTGGAGGAGCACTAATGCGAGGGTACTTGGGGTTCCTCTCCTTCTTCAATGTCTTTGGGCGATGAAATGTAACCTTAGTCCTGATCTTCTTGGCTTTCTTCTTAAAGGTTGGTCCAGATTTCACTGCTTTTGCAGCCTTGACAGCTTGTGCCTTTGCATCAGGCTTTTTTGAACTGTCAGCTGATATATAGAACACATACTAAACAATTAGTGGAAGAAAACATGGATCGGACCATAAAACTTCCCAAATAAAGATGAAAATCTAGGTGAAATTCATTTACAGAAAAATCAACTTTCACTAGAAAAGTTGGGCTTATATCCACAGGAGGTAAAGCAAAAAACCATAAAAAGGACAGAAATAAATCTGCACAAATGATTCCAATATAAATACTACTGCTCATGAGCACTTTGTCATCAACAAATGCTTTCCAATTCCTTCCTTTGAGCCTATGGATATAAGGTAATATCAATCTACCGTCTAACTGATAGATTGATATTGTTCATATCAATGACATAGATTTTTCAGAACAACAAGGCACAATTTAAATAAACTCATTACATAAATTATATCTCAAAAACCCATTTAACCAAAGACATTACATATAAGAAATTAATTGAACCAGCAGCATGAGTAGTTATGAAAACATTATCAAGCTAATGTTAGCAAAAACAGGTTCAAAATAAATGAAAACAAAGACGAGATATTCATAAATGCGAACAGAACACCAATAGCATGTGGATAGGGCAAAATCATTTTTTTTTAAAAAATTTCCCCTTTTAAAGAAACCATGAAAACCCAATTTCACTCAATCAATCTATCATTTAATTCTAATAAGTCTAGAGTTATCAACAACTGATCAGATTTTGCAGGCATGGCCACCGGATTTACTCAACTATTAACAAAAACAGACAATAGATAATTAAATGGAGCATAACCTAAAAAATCAGATATCCATGTTCGAAAGAGAGCTACATAAATGCTAACCTTTAACCGGTGCCATTGCTGCTAGTGAAAAACAGCTTCAAATTAACCGTTCTAAGTCACCTGCAACCCCAGAAAACAAAACGCACAAAAAATGTCATTTATGTCCTTAATTACTCAGATAGAGAAGACAACGAGAGAATATGACATGGGAAGGAGGAGAGACCTGAGGGTGAACAGCAGCTGAGCCGTATGTAGGATTAGGGTTTGAGAGAGGTGCAAGTGAAAGAAGGGTTTATAAAGCGAAGAGATATTTGCCTTAATGTCCTGCATTTTTCTTTTATTTTATCTTTGGGCAATAATGCGGCCGTGTTAGGCCCAATTTATTGGGCTCATTGGCCTTGAGTTTCCACTTCTATTTTTTTTTTAATATTTCTATATTTAATGGTAGCTTTATTTCATTGCGACCATTTTTAATATTTTTTATTTTATTTAATGTGAAAATTTTTAAATTTAAATAAACATTAATTATATATTTTTATTTCACTTTTATGTAAAAAAAATAATTAATATATTGATATAAAATTGATGAAATAATATTTTAATAAATTATAATAAAGATTTAATTGAATTAAGTATTAATTAATAATTTTTTGATCCATATGAAAAACTAAAAATTATTACGTTGAATGAAATAAAAAATAAGTATAAATTAATGAAAATTTAAATTGTGATGGGCTAGAAATTTATCAAAATTAATTGTAGATGATAACTAATTTGTAAAATTTGAATTATTTCAATTTAGTAAAAGTTTATGCCAACCAAAATTATGGGTGAAAATTAAAAAAATATATGTATCTCCGAGAAATGAATTGTATATGTAAAGAAATATCTACTTTTAGCTACACGATAAAAATAGAGAAAAAGGGAAATTTATCGTTAAAATATTAAAAATTGTATAAATTAATTTGTCCTTAAAGTTTATTTTTCAAAAAGAAAATTTAAAGTATTGAAAAATCTTACAAATTTGTCAGTACTCAATACTTCGAAGACAAATATGAGCAATTTTTCATATTTGTTATCAATATAAAGGTCTATGTTTTCCCTCGAAAATTATTAAAAGGAGTTCATATTTTTTCTTATAAAGGTTATCTATACCATTTTCAATATTTTTAGTACATTTAAAAAAAATAAATATCAAAATTATATTATTTTTAATATTTTAAAGGCAAATTTAATCTATAAAAATAACATGGAATGCATTTTATGTTATAGGACATTTCTTGTTTTAATATTTTCATTTATTCATTAATTAATCAAACAATTACAAATGAAAAACATTAATTTTTTATGAAATACATTATCATTGATTTGACTTTTATAAGAAAATAACAGCTTTATTTAGATAAAAAAAATTCAAATAATAAATGAATGGAACTAGAGGTGGCAAACGGACTAGGTTGGGCCATAATGAGTTAAAAAAGTATGGATTATAAATAGATAAATATTCAAATGAGTTGAACGAATTTGAATCAATCTATAGATTTAATGATAAATATGTAGAATTAGAGTATTTGCAGAAGAAATGATGAAGAAGATAAAGAATGACCATCACCGCTTGTAGATGGAGGCTGTGGACGACGGTCGACCAAGGAAAACTGAAGGGTGGGAAGCAGGCGACGACTTGACGGTAGAGAGAGAGAGAGGCAGCGAGGGTGTAAGGGACATAGCAAATCATGATTTTGAGAGAGGAAGAGAAGTAAACTAGAGTGAAAGAGGAGCGGACTGAAAATTTTGAAAAAGTTCTATTGGGCAGCTGATACAAACCCAAATGGCTTAGAGAATAAGATGAAAATTTTTTGAATTGATTTAATGGATATTTTGTTGGATTGGATTGGATTGGATCGGACTTGAATCTTATTTTTGGATAAATTTAAATGAAATTTTGAGTTTAAGCCAATTTTGCCCGGCATAAATGGACCTAAGAGGGGGGGCCAGGGTTGGATTGAATTCTTTGGCTAAATTGAAAGCTCAACTCATAATTGGCTGCTACTGCTGTGAAAATACAGTAATATGAGGCAAATCACAAGTCATATGTTGACCTTAGAGTCAAACTCTTAAAGTAGAAATGATTTATACATTTATACCGAATATATATTTTATAATAAAAAAAATCTTGCAAATTGCAAATATATGAAAAGTGAAATGGAGTTAAAATGCTATTTGTTTAAAATGAGAAAAGAGAATTGTTGCTTGAAGCTATATTTTGTGTCTAAGAAAAAACTCAAAGTGTTCCTAATAGAGTTGGCAATTTTTCACCATACTTGAACCATCCGAAAATAATGAGCTGAACTTAAAATTAAATAAAAAAAAAAATCAAATAATTCGAACAATTTAGAACCGAACGGATATTATAAGATATTCCAAAACAGAAAAAGAATGAAAAGAGTTGATATTTTTATTTGACATAATAAAGAATAATAAGAGTAAAAATTGATGCTGTGTATATCAAATATATTTAACAAAAATTTAGAAAAAGTAAATGTTTTCAGTCCTCTTCCAGCGAGGCACTGTCATCAAATACAGAAGGTAATGATGGTTGAATATCAGAACCATAAATATGACCCATTTTAGTTCGTTTAGTTTCCAAATACTTCTTGTTTTCTTCTGTAATTGGTGTCAAAACAGGAACTCTTCCAATTACTGCTAATCCATATCCTCTTAACCCACTGAACTTTGCTGGATTATTGGTCATTAGCCTCATTGTTCTAACCCCTACGTCCCTTAGTATCTGCCAACACCACATAGTTAGGCTTCTTCACAAAAATAATAATAATATATGGGCAACGTGGCTAAAACTAACCTGGGCACCAATTCCATATTCGCGAGCATCAACAGCTAGACCCAGTTCGATATTAGCTTGAACAGTATCATGACCTTGATCTTGCAAATTATAAGCTCGAAGTTTATGGCCTAGTCCAATTCCTCTTCCTTCATGACCTCTAAGATAAACAACTACTCCTCTGCCAGCTTCCTCTATCACTTTCATTGCTAAATCCAATTGGTTTCCACAATCACACCGAGCCGATCCAAATATGTCACCTGTTAAACACTCTGAATGCACTCTCACTAGTACATCTTCTCCTTCTCCTATATCTCCCTGTAATTCACTGTACGTTATATCATCACCTTCAGATTTTCAATTTCTTTATCATAATTTTTGTTAATTACCTTTACTATTGCTATATGCTCCGTGCCATCCAGCTTTGAAATATAGCAGTATGCTTGAAATAGACCCCATTTTGTAGGTAGACGAGAAATTGCCCTTCTTTCTACTAATCTTTCCCTCTTTCTTCGGTACCTACGCAAAACTTTGCCCCTGTTTAGTATATTTTTGCGTCCGCCCCACATAAGTAAGAACTCTAGCGTAGAATTTGTAGAAGTATTACCTTATTAAATCAGTTATAGAGACGAGTGGTATGTTGTGGTGCAAAGCCAAGTTTGTTAGAGCGGAAAGAGAAGCCATGGAACCATTGTCAGGATCAACAATCGCCGAAAGAAGAGAAACAGGGCGCAATCCAGCCAATGTTACCAAATCTACAGAAGCTTCAGTGTGGCCAGCTCTCCTCAGAACCCCACCGTTCCTATACTTGAGAGGAAATACATGCCCTGGCCTTCTAAAATCTTCTGCTTTTGATTCTGCCGATGACAGTGCAATTACAGTTCTTGCTCTGTCTGCTGCTGATACTCCTGTTGATGTCCCACTTTTTGCATCCTGAAAACCAAGTAATAATGTATTAATTTCAGAGGAAGAAATTAAAATGGTGGAAATAAGATTAAATTGGTACCACAGTGATAGTAAAAGTGGGGGCAGAAGAATCTTCATCTTCAGTCTCAGGGGACATTAAAGGAAGCTTAAGCCTTGTAAGATCTTGCTCTGTCATGCCAACAGAAACAATCCCTGACCCGTGTTTCATCATAAATGCCACATCCTTTGAACTTGTAAGACTTGCTGCCATTACAAGGTTCCCTTCAATTTCTCCATTTTCATCATCTACAACTATCACAAACTGAAACATTGCCCAGTTATCATATTAACTTGATCATATGATCAGAACTATGGGATTTTGAGTTCGAGTCTTGACTTACGTTTCCTTGGCGGAGAGTATGAAGAGATTGATCAATAGAAGAGTAACCAGGAGATGGGCAATCAGGATCACCTTCAGCATCACTAACAAAGAAATCAATGGTTTCATGAGTAATTTCAGCATCAAGTGTACCAAATGGACTAAACACAGAACCATTTTTCAAAGAACCATCTTCAGACAGATTTTCAGTTCCAGTAGCCAAACATGTTGAACTCAACATCTTTTGCCTGTATAACCCATGGGGAGCCGCTAAAATCCTATGAAATCTGAAACAAAAGACACCATTAAATTCCATAGACAAACCATCAAATTAATATACAGACTTGACGAAGAACTGCAGTTGATGATATTAAATACCTAGAGTTGAGGAAGAAATGGGGAGAAGAAAGGTGAGGGAGAAAGCAACAGTCCATGGAAGAGAGTTTATTTTTAATTTTCTTTGTTTCTGTGTTTCTGTTTGAAGATACGAGAAGTTCTTCTTCTCTTTGGTAATAAATTCCTCCATGAGTTTGGAAGTTGCAAGAAACTAAGAAATGGAAAGAACAAAAGCCCACCTCTAGTTTTGGATTGTGTTTCTATTTATTATAGTAATTATCCAAATCTTTTTAACTAATATAACTGCTTCTGTCCGGTTTTTTTTTTTAAATTAAAGATTATTTTCTGATTGAGTACTTCACAATTAGACAATGAAAAAAAGAAAAGAAAAGAAAAAGACAGAGTCGTTTGTTTTACTTTTTGCGGCTATCTCCAACTAAAACAGCCAACTAAATTAAGAGTAACCATGCAATCATTCTACCCAATTATCCAGCTTATCGTCATTTTGTACAAATTGCGTGTAATTAATGTTTTCTTGTACTCTAACTCTAATAATTATACACTTTAAAAATTTTCTAATTACATACTTATTATTATGAAATATTTTTTTTTTTACTTTTCGAAAATTAAAAAAATTCATGTCGCTTGCTGGTAGCTCAATAATTGCAAGATGGTAATCCCCATCCTGGTTCTCTTTTAAAAACTTTAGGATATACAAAAGAAAAGAAAAATGAGCATGAGGGCATGACTATCTATTTTGATCCATATAATTAATATCCTTTTACCTAAATTCAATCCAATTCGTATATATTTAATCCGACTTGTATGATTTGAAAATTTTTAAATCGAATCAAGACCAATCCTTTAGATCATGGGTTGACTCGCGTAATCTATTTGTTATTAACTTTTATCGATTTTCCTTTTAATCACTTGACCCGTAATTTTATTTTACCATTTCACTTCATTCATATTAGATTACAATTGCCGAGAAATTGAATGGAAACTAATATTCTCAAAAATTAACCAATATGTTACTAAACTCCAAATTAGAGGTGGTAAATTGGTGGATTTGGATTGAGCCATAAATTGACAGATTATAAATAGACCAAAAAATATGGATCATAAATGAGCTTATATTTAAATGGATTGTATGGATTTGAACTGATCCACGGGTTTAATATATGTCGGTCCAGATGGATCACATGTAGCATAAATGTGATGACTTATTTTTTAATAAAATTAACATTTTTATATAATAACGTGATACAAAAAATACTACAGTTAAAAAAGTTAGTCTAAATGTGTTGAATAACCTAAATAAATCGGGTGATCCAGATGAATTACATGTAACCCAATATGAATAAATCCATTTCATCCATTTTTTAATAAAATTAACACTCAAGTTCTAGCAAAAAAACATAATGACCTATATATATTGTGTGATCTAAATGGATTGGATGGCCCATATATGTTGTGTGATCCAAATGGGTCAAATGGCTTAGATGGACCGCATATAACCCAAACATGAATCAACCCATTTAATCTATTTTTTAATGAAATTAACTCTTGATGTAATGTGATATATTAATAGTAAAAAAAAAACATAATAGACCAAATATGTCGAGTGGCCCAAATGGGTCGGATGGTGGCCCAAATGGGCCAAAATGCGCACTAATCCATTTTTTAAATAAAAATAACCTTGCATATAATAATGTGATACTAAAAAGCTACAATAAAAAATGTTCTTATATTTAATAACATAAATATTGAATATACAAATTAACTAAAAGAAGGTTATTCACTCATTTAAGAACATATATTGCCTTGTATTTAACAAACACCCTACTATTTTTGTAAAAACGTTCTAGTCTCCAGTCCAAATCCTAAAGTACTCTAGATTCTATTTTTGTAAACATTTAAAAAAATCTTCAAAGTATGAAATCCTATACTTCATTTCAAATAATGTACTCACTTCAAATACAAAACTTTGTAAGAATTAGAGACACAAGAGAATATTGTAGCAATGGCCAATATTGAACACATATTGGTCATATAAATTGAACTACAGTACACATATTCCTGCAAAAACCCCATGAATGACTTCATTCTGAACAACTCTGATATATTTATTCCCATTATAGGAAAGAACTCGACTAATCAAAACAAAAATATTAATTAATACTTAGAAAAATGCTTTAACAGGTTTCGGTCTTCTTATTCTTTTTGGTCACCAGGGGTTCCGACAAGCCAACCCCATACACCACTGGAGCCCTGCATCTGTTTTGCGTTAAAGGTAACTTTCTCAGAAGTAGCCTTTTGCTACTGCAAAAGTTCTAGTTCTTTTTGTAAAGTCTCCATTGTTTGAAGCTTTTGTCTCAGTTCTGCCACATCAACCTGTCGATACAAAGACCAATTAGCAAGTGAGGTTCCATATATGTTTATCAAGGGGTCCACTAGGCATGAAATAATATCAAGGGGAGATTCTCACAATTGCATATCTCAATAATAAACCCATTTGGGTCATTAAAAAATAATTGATCTATCTTTGTTCCATTCTCATCTTTTACTGTTCTCTTCTTGTACTTCACTTTGTGCTCCTTTAACCTTCTCTCCATTTCTTGTACGTGTTTACACTATAATTGACATCTTCATAAGTTCAACCTTCTCTCCATTTCTTCTATGTCCTTACATTATAATTGACATCTTCATAAAGAAAGAAAACGTTTGTCAATTAATCCAGTTAAATTAAGGAAGACATATAGTTCACTTATGTGTATTATCTTTCAAAATACATTTAGCTAGAACAGAGATGGAAGAGAGGAGATAGCAAAGACAACTAAAGCTTACTATGTAAATTTATCAGAAAAGCAAAAGTAACCAACAATTATTTCTTAATTTAGATTAATTGACAAGGACAAGAATTAAAAGGGAGTAGATTATAAGATCTCAAACTCAAGTTCTCAATACATATATTGTTGGTTTTAGATCGGTTAAATACATCACATTTATGAGTGGAATTTTAATTTTTTTAACCAATAAAAGGATATTGCCATAAATATACAATATATGTGTTAAAGATAATAATGAAAATCACCTTTGAGGGTTGTTGAACAGTTGATTTTCCTTCTCACCGGATTGTCGCAAATCACAGTGTCTAAATTAGAACACCTCTAACAATAATCCAGACTAGAGAGGATCTAAATGAACCAGATCTGATGGGAAACACAAGGACCACGAAATTTCCTTGAAGCTAGCAAGGAAATCTAGATAGGCATGGAGAAATAGATAAGGATAACACTTATCTTATCTAATCCCACATGTGTTAGGCTTTTATATACCACTTTAATGGGTTTAGACCTTTTAAATTTAAAAGCCTACTTTTAATGGGATTTGGCCTTTCAAACTTCTGGGGAAATACTAAATGGGCTATTGGAATATAACTAATTGGGCCTAATTAAAATCAATCTAGATCCTTTCATAAAATACCTTACACTTAACCCACAAAAATGGGCCTTTGTGCACACACTTAGATTTAATTACCCAAATCAATTCCAAATCCAATCAAATTAAATATGTGGCCTTTATAACTATTATGAAACATATTTAATTTATTTTAGTTCAAAAATTAGGCCTCTAAAGCCTTCTATCTAGGTTCTGTACATAAACCTTTCTCCAGAGGGCTTTTAAGTAGAAACTAATTTTTTGGGCCAGTAGTTATTTCTCCAATGGACCTATTAATATTATTCCAGCCCTATAACAATTATAATCTAATAATATTTAATAATGAAATATAATGTTTCAATTAGATCCATTATTTTAGAATATTTCCAAAAAGTTTCGTAAACTTTTATGTGTATGCATAATTAATTAAACTCTTTAATTAATTATTTTCTTATTTATTTTTCTTCTCCCATAATAATATTAAATATAATTATCCTTGTCATTCTTACCATTTTGTTTCCTACTCTATATGTGTGTGACCTATTGGGTTCCTGTATATATTGGCAGTATAATATGTAATTAAGAGTTCTACTTAAACTGGGACTTTTCAGCAAGAATCCTAGTTGAACCATGACTCTTATGATTTAAACTCTTTTAAACCATTTTATCAGCCCCCAATTGATATTCATAATATATTATTATACAAGTCATGAGCGGCCTCTAGCTAAGTATCATGACTACCCAAATGTCAGAAAAATTAAGTGGTTTTGATTATACCCTTCCATAGAATAGTTACCGTGCAATAACTCTTTTCACCATACTTATCTCATTTAGGTTCTGAGTATGGATTTATATAAACTCATATGAACCTAAAAAAAATGAATGTTTTATTAATTTAACCATTGTTCAAAAATACCCCATCATGGATCCCTATCCACGTTGGCATCTTACTTTGGCCAGAGATTTTTTTGAACAAGACAATTATAGAATATGCGAGATAACTTTCCTTTATAAACCTGGGATGGTGAATCCTTTATTGATTACTCAACTACCTTCAAGTAGGTCATGATATACCTAATCTCCTAACTATGTTCATCCTCTGTTGGAGGCAAGCAGTTATAGAGTCAAAGTATACCACTCATTATTTAAGATAACTTTGGTAATCTCAAGTCTGAGGATATTTGCACCACTGCTATAAAGAGATTCCTTATTGACATAGATTTAATATCCATATGAGGATTCTCTTGGTAGGTTTTCAATGAACTTGTTCTTCTAATAAGCATCTATATGTTAGCTTTGATCATCTCTCATGATCACAGTTATGAGAACCGCTGCTTGAACCTTTCAAGAAGCATAACATATGCTAGTCTATCCATATTAACAATGTCCTATCTTGTTAATACCATGACTAGAAATTTTTAGGTATTATCACATTTACATGCAATAGGCATCTTATATCATAAACTCTTTTATGATTACCTTTGCACTGTGTTTATAATACCAAGGACTTCATTTATTAATTTAAGATAAACAAACACTTGTAATTAAACATAGCATTAATAAATGAATATTGCCTTCTCATAAATAAAATAAGTTCATACGTATGAAATACATCCCTATTTATATGGGCTCTATGGCATACACTTTAACAATCTTCCACTTGTACTAGAGCCAATCACACATATATCTTAAGCCCATATTATTTATATGGTGATCGTGCTTATTTTGGAAAAGTGCTTTAGTGAGAGGATCCGCCACATTATCATCTGTAGGGACCCTTTCTATCTTTATATCATTTCTAGCTATTATCTCTCTAATTAGATGGTAGCGTTTGAGAACATGCTTGGATCGCTGATGAGATCGTGGTTCCTTTGCTTGTGCAATGGCTCCATTGTTGTCACAATACAATGGTATTGGATCAACAATGCTAGGTACCACTCCTAGTTCAGATATGAACTTTTTGATCCATATTGCTTCTTTGGTTGCTTCTGAAGCCGTAATGTACTCAGCTTCAGTTGTGGAATCGATAATTATTTCTTGTTTGGAACTCTTCCAACTAACTGCTCCTCCTCCTATTATGAACACAAAACCAGATTGTGACTTACAGTCATCCTTGTCTGATTGAAAACTGGCATTAGTATACCTGCTTACTTGTAAATTACCCTCTCTATATACCAAGAAAACATCCTTTGTCCTTCTTAAGTACTTAAGAATATTCTTAACTGCTACCCAATGTTTTTCTTCAAAATTGGATTGGAATGTGCTTGTGACACTCAAAGCAAATGCTACATCTGGACGTGTACATAATATAGCATACATGATAGAACCAATCGCATATGCATATGGTATTCTATCCATGCTCTCTCTATCTTCTAGTGTTTGTGGACACATAGATTTAGAAAGGTGTTTTTCATGCACCATGGGTATAAAACCTTTCTTAGAGAGATCCATATTGAACCTTTTCAATACTTTATCTATGTATGTACTTTGAGAAAGACCTAACAACCTATTGGATCTATCTCTATAGATCCTAATTCCCAGAATATATGATGCTTCTCTAAGGTCTTTCATGGAGAATTGCTTGGATAACCATATTTTAACTGATTGAAGAAGAGGTATGTCATTTTCTATAATTAATATGTCATCCACATATAGAATTAAAAAGACTATTGCACTCCCACTGACTTTTTTTATATACACAAGGTTCATCCTCATTTTGTGAGAAGCCAAACTCTTTGATTGTCTCATTGAATCGAATGTTCCAACTCCTAGAGGCTTGCTTCAATCCATAGATGGATCTTTGAAGCTTGTATACCTTTTCACCATTCCCTAATGTGAACCCCCCAGGTTGTGTCATGTACACATCCTTAGTCAGATTTTCATTTAAGAAAGCTATCTTCACATCCATTTGCCAAATCTCATAATTATAATGAGCAGTAATGGCTAAAAGTATTCTTATGGACTTAAGCATCGCTATAGGAGAAAATGTTTCATCAAAGTCAATTCCTTCTCTTTGACGATGGCCTTTTGCTACTAAGTGAGTTTTATAGGTAACTATTTTACCTTCTATGTCGATCTTCTTTTTGAAGATCCATTTGCACCCAATAGGTTTTATCCCTTCAAGTGGTTGAATCAAAGTCCATACTTTATTCTCATACATAGAGTCCATTTCGGATTACATAACCTTAAGCCATAAATCACGTTTTGAACTATTCAAAACTTCTTGATAGCTCGTAGGCTCATCATCCTTTACTATAGTTATGTTCCTATCCGAGTCAATGTGAAATCCATATCTCTTTAGGATAGAACATATCCTAATAGATCTCTTAGAAAGTTGTGTATAATTAGGTTCAACCATAATCTCATCATTATAAGATTCAATTTCAGGTTCAATAGATTGATGTGCTTCAATTTATGGGTCTCGAACTTCACCAAGTTCAATTTTACTCCCACTGTCTTCTTGTAGAAGAAATTATTTTTCTAAGAAGACAACATGCCTTGAAACAAACACCTTTTATTCTAAGGGATGGTAGAAGTAATATCCATATGTTTCATTTGGATATCCCACAAATAAGCATTTGTCAAACTTAGCATCCAGCTTGTCTGACATTATCCTCTTTACATAAGCAGGACAACCCCACACCTTTATATGAGAAAGTGTGGGTTTCTTGTTATTTCACATCTTATATGGAGTAACATCAACCGACTTACTAGGAACTCTATTTAAAATATAAACAACAGTTTCCAATGCATATCCCCAAAAAGACTTAGGTAAGTCTGCTCGGCTCATCATGGATCGAACCATATCTAATAGTGTTCGATTTCTCCTTTTCAGATACACCATTATGTTGTGGTGCATATGGAGGAGTCCATTGAGATAAAATCCTATTATCTCTAAGATAATCTTGAAATTCTTGACTTAAGTATTCTCCACCTCGATCTGATCTAAGTGTCTTAATACTCTTGCAAGTTGTTTCTACACTTCATTTCTAAATTCTTTGAACTTTTCAAAAGCTTTAGATTTATATTTCATTAGATAGATATATCCAAACCCAGAGTAATCATCTATGAAGGTAATGAAATAGGAGTTGCCTCCACTAGCATGTGTAGTTATTGGACCACACACATCTGAATGTATCAACTTTAATGTCTTACTAGCTCGTTTTCCTTTACCTGTAAAAGGTGCTTTAGTCATTTTCCTAATAAACAAGATGCATATGTGTCAAATAATTCATAATCAAATGATCCCAAATCATCCGACTTAGGTAATTTGGCCATGCATTTCTCATTTATATGGCCTAAACGACAATGCCATAAATATGAGGTGTTTAGATTATCTTATTTCATTCTCTTAGTATCCATATTATACACTTTTTTGTTTAACTCAAGAATAAATATACCATTTTTAATGATAGCTTTAACATAAAATATATTGTTCTTAAAAATGAAACAACTTTTGTCCTTAAAAGAAATGTCATAATCATTTAATAAACAACTGAAAGAAACAATACTCTTAGATAACGTGGCACGCTATGTCACACACCTTGCACACGTAAATCTAATTGTAGTGACACTTCATCAGCTGATGTGTCATATTAGACACGTCATTAGCCATGTCACTATTGCCACATCAGCAGGCCCAAGGAAGTTAACACGTGGCTAAAGATTTCAAAAGACAAATAAAATTTTTCCCATACTTAACCTTCTTAAATATCAATTGACATATGTATTATCAAATTTTTAACATGTAAATTTTCCAATTCTGGAATTTCTAATTTAGTTTATTATGAACCTATGAAGACAAAGGGAAAAATGCAGATTTTATGACAAAATAATACACCAGCAACACATTAATATTCTTAATTTTAGACGTGGTAAATCACCTTTGCTTTTCTATGCACAAAGGCATATAGAATATAACATTTATAGCACCCATAAAAGGGAGTAATGTAAGGCCCTAAAATATACCCTAATAGGATTAGTGTATAGTGAAGGGAGAGATTGAAAAGGGTTCAGTGTAAAAGAATTATTAATCATGTGAATGGGATGTAATCGGTATTAATATAAAAGTGAAAGGCAGTTTTGTAAATTGTCACTTTAGGGATAAATGTGCATTACTATTAAAAAAGTGGGGATAATGTATTAAAATGAGTTAGTATAGTGTGTGAGTGGTAATTAAGAGTAATAAGAGGGAGTAAAGTGCAAGTTCTTAATGGATAAACAAGTGACCCAATTAGAGGTAGGCATATGTCTCATTCTAGAAAGGCAAAGAAAAAGCAAGAGAAAGAGAGGAAAAGAAAAAAAAAAGAAAATTCGTCTTTTGATGGGTTGGTCGGCCACCTAATGGCCAAAATAAAATTCCAACAATTTTTCTTCCTCTCAATGCTACTCTTGTGCTCATGGTTTTTCTTAAAAATGGGCTTATGTAAATTTCCTAATTTAAGCAAGAGCAAAGAAAAAGAGAAGAAGGGATTCTAGAAGAGTAAACTTGGATCAATTTTAAAGGTATAGGAGTTTCTACTTCACTTGCATTCATTTAAGTTGTTATAGGGTTATAAATACATTGTAATATAATGTTATTTGATGTTAGAGTTGGTATATGTTGAATAAATATATGAAAAGAGTGATTTATGCCTTAAAAGATGATATAGTGAAAATCTGCTTAAGGTTTACTTGAACCAGTTTTAGTGTAAAGAGCACAACTCTTTATGTAGATGCCTAAATGAAGTGAATCCAGTTGGAAATGAAATATAAGACATATAGCAAAAACTTTGTAGAAGACATAAAAACTTGAATTTGTCCCTAAATCCCTCGAAATTTAGCTTGAATTGGAGTGATGTCTGCTGCCCTATCATCTACAACAGTCCACACTATTTTAGTGATATATTGAGATTTATATATCAGAATTAAGTAATTTTTAATGTTTTAGAAACTAGAGACATAGAGAAATAACTTTGTAGAAGCACATTTTTCCTAAAATTATCGTTTATTATGTCTAAATTGACATGCAAGTTAGATACTGAAAGCATTTGGTAAGATTTCATGAGTAGAGAGATAAGCTCTTTGTCGTGGTTGTGACCCATGTCGCACTTGCTACAAAATATGCCCACTCCTACCAAGAAACACCCTAATTGATGCCAATGTGATATTTAAGTGTTCCAAACATGATCACAATCCCTTTTGACACTTTTGGGCCTAATGAGGTCACATTAAGCATGAAATTAAAAGAATAGATGCATATATGATCCTTTAAGTATATAGTGATACAATGTGATAAATATGATCAATGATATGTCTAGTGAATTGATACCTTATGGTATCTAGCTATTGGCACTTATTGGTGTCTAGTGAATCGATACCTGGTGGTTTCTAGTGATTGGCACCCCCAATGGTGTCTAGTGATACGATACCTATACGGTATCTAGTGTTTCCAAATGTCCACACCTATACCAAGTATAAGCTGCAAAAAAATGATTATGAGTGAATGGAAGTAGTGCTAGCGACGGGTATGATATAGAGATTATAGATTTATTCATGGCTATTATTGTTGAAACTAATGATTTATACAGTTTACATACATGTATAATATAGTTAATACATATGCAAAATTAAGTATACAGTGACGATAATGAGATATGCTTGAGTGATGAATGAGTTATGAAATATATGGTCAATGTGTTATCTATTAGTTAATACAGAGTATAAATATATGTTTAAAACTACGTGGTTCTGATTCCCAATTTTGGGATACGTAGGAAGCTTGGAATATAAATTTTGAGTTCGAACCAAATGTTAGATGTAAATGTTAAGTATTCTAGTATTAGTGATCTTATAAAGAAGTGGCGTGTAAGAGTAGCTTGAGTGTTATTAACAATGTTAAAGTACTAACTCCATATAGTAGTTTAAGTGAGTGTGTTCTGAATAGAGTGAAATCAATGACTAGTGGAGGGAGCTAAATCGAAATAAATAGTCAATTTGTTTGTATACTTAAGAGGGCTTCTAGCAAGAAAGTAAATATGTCCTTAGTTATACAATTAAATTATTATTATTATTTTTTATAAATAATTGGTCTTATATATTGCATGAGTAGGTTTGAGTTGAAGATGTTCTGGAGGCTAGATCTTTGGCACTCGTGAAAGATTCCTCGAATATGTAATATAGACTCTAGAAAATAGTATATTTTTGTACATCTCTTATTGTATACCTAATTAAGACTTAGTGAAAAAAATATATAAGTAATTAAAACTTTGTAACTGTTACAAAGATCTTAATTTAGTGATATGTATCTGGTATTAAGTTTGAATAAATTGTCGTAGTGAAGCTTGTATTAGCTATATTGATTTATTGATATCACTATAGCTAGTGTAGTATCCCGAATACTCCTGAGGGGTGTGAGGATGTTACAAGTAATGCACCAAAAGGCACATAAAATTCAATATTTATAGGCAACAAAAAAATGGATGAATGCACCAAAAGGCACATACAATCCAACTTGTTCAAACTACTATATTAAATACCCTGAGCAGCATTTAGAACATCCAAAAGGAAGGGTATTTAACCCTAAAATACTGCAATGACAAATAACTAAAAATAAATATAGAATTTAACACCTAAGTTAGCATTTACATAATGCAAGAAGACTTCATTTAGCAGTACCC
This sequence comes from Excoecaria agallocha, assembly GCA_037975025.1. Taxonomy (NCBI): domain Eukaryota; kingdom Viridiplantae; phylum Streptophyta; class Magnoliopsida; order Malpighiales; family Euphorbiaceae; genus Excoecaria; species Excoecaria agallocha. The sequence continues at coordinate 54,889,935 of CM075812.1, forward strand.
CTTCTTTTTTATGCCTTCTTCAAAGTTTTTACTACATAATCCTCAAAATATCTTAATGACTTGTCTCCCTCTCCTAGTAACTTTGGGGACTGCAGAAGCTCCTTTTACTTGATCTGCTCTCCTCTTCCTTTGAGTAGGTTGGTTTTCAGTATCGGTAACTTAGGATTGCAGTTGAGATTCATTAATGACAACACTTTCCTGGGTTGGTTGATTATCCTATAACATAAAAAAAATATAACAGACATTTAGGACCCAGAAAAAAAAGACTGAAGCTAAATATTTAAGAAGTAAAGTGGCAAGTAAACAACTACTAACAAAACAAAATTAAGATAAAAAATCTGCAACATTACTTGGACAGCAGCTGTTGTGATAAAATTTCCAAATATTTCATTATATACTTCATTGATTCCTTATAGATTACAACTCATATAAGAGATTTAATGAACAAACCAAACAATAATTTATTAATGAAAATAAATTCTTAAATTGGTTTTACTTACATGCTCGTCTTGATTTAGTATTTCCTGACTAGTTTGTGTCTCATTGTCCACAGTATGCTGTTTTGTAATCCACTTCGAATGGCCTCTTGAGTTATGTCCACTTGTGCCGTATATTGAACAAGTCATAGTTATATTCCCTTTCCTTGAAACCCTTTGCCTACCATTTAACCCTCTATTATGTCTTTCTTGCTCAAGTTCTTCGGGTTCCTTTCTCTTATTCCTTGCTTTCCTGCCTCTTTTTCTCTTGACAGTAGGAGGAGGAATGATTTCACCACCATCCTCAACTATTGGTCAAAACTCTATTGGATTGGTTCGGTTGATGAAAAAATCATAAACTTTCATGTACGTTTCCATGTGGTAGTACTGGTGAACATAATCTTCAAGATTTTCATTATTGTGAATAATGGCAGATAATGCATTTACATAGGGCAATCATGTTAAATCCCACCTCCTATATGTGTACTTTCATGCTTCCATATCCACTATGTACTTGCCTCTTGGACCATGCACTTCTACTTTTAGATCACCCGAGAAATTTGGCTCAAAAAATGCAGCTTCATTTTTCAATTTCAGTAATCTTTTCTAAACCTTGGGACATATCTTGCCATTGTCTTTCTTCATTGATTCTTTCTTCTTATACATTCACTTCATGAGCTTTGATTTTATCATTTCGAGCATAGTTATGATAGGTCTATCCCTTGCATCCTTTATGCACCTATATGTAACAAAAAAAAAAAGAAAGAAAACAAGTTAGTCAGTTAAAAATGTTATAAACCTTTTAAAATATAATATGATAGTTGGATGTACCTATTAAAATATTCACACATATTGTTTAATAAGATGTCACACTTGGGGTATGTGCTGAATAAGTTATGGGATGGTAGGGTCTATTGGAGTGTGTTGACTATGCCTTTGCACCGGCATCTTCATTTTCAATTTGTTGTAGAGCTGCTTTGAATTTTGCATCATATGATACCCTTATTGCATTCCACAAGAGGTCCTTTAAAGTTTTTCTTTTAAATTTTTATCTAAAATTCTGGTACATATGCCTAACACAGTGCCTATGTTCTGCCTTTGGGAATAGGTCTCTAATTGCTGCTATCAATCCCTATATAAAAATAATTAAGTTAATTAATCTCCATTATATTAAAGTTAACTAAAACAAAATATACAAATATTTAAATTACTGTACCTTTTGTCTGTCAGAAATCCAAACAATATGTTGAGTATTTCTTATCTCCAAATCATTACCCAAATTATGCAAGAACCAGCTCCATGTCTCAGTGGATTCATTTTCCATAACGACAGCATACACAATAGGAAAAATGCATTCATTGGGGTTAATGCTGATTGCTGTGAACAAAAAGCCATCATAATTCCATTTCAACCATGTTCCGTCTACCCCAAGTATTGGCCTATAGCCAGCCTTGAATGCTTTCTTCAAAGGTGATAAACATATATAAAATCCTAGAAATCTACCCCCATCTCTCCATAGATGCACACTTAAACCAGGATTACTTCATATAATTTCATCCGTATAATCTAGTAGCTTTAAATACTACATACTCTCATCACCAAAAATCCAGGTTATGCCATTTTTTTGCCCTTTAAGCTTTAATATAAGTAATTGAGTAACCTAATTTTGCTCTCATAGTGCATATGATACCCTCTATGCTCCACACAGGATCATCCCTAACTCTGTCATAATATTGACAAGCTAACCATTGTGAAGTCAAGTGAAAATTTTTGAAAGTTCTTCACAAGTATGATTAAAATTTGAGATTTTAATCTGCACAATGGGATCATTCTTACTAACTCTACTAGCCCATAACCTATAAGGATAGCCTTTGGCCACGCATTTACATATAACTCTACTCCTATCATTAGTAGAAAAGTGACATAAAAACCTATTCTTGATGCTTTAAGCTCTGTAAGCCCTCTTAAATTGATCGAAACTCCTGAACCTCATTCCATGTAACAGTATTGGGTTTTTCATGCGCTTTTCTTTATTGAACTTTGGATATCTTATCCTAGGCTCGCCATTTGATTCTTCATCTCCATAATAGAAATCATCTGATTCAAGATAATCAGATGAATCACTAACAGCTTCATCTACTTGTGGTAAAAAATCATCAGTATGAGGTATTCTGGAAACTTTCCTTGGCCTACCCATCAATCTAGGTGTACCAGTTTCATCAGAGTCATCATCATTTTCATCTAGGTTGTAATTTGGATCACTGAAATCATCTATATCTTTTTGATTTGTTGCACATTAAAATTAAAAGTCAATTAAAATAATACGAAATTACAAAAAATAATAGAACCAAGTCCAGGAGGAATAAAATAATAAGAAATTACTTAATATAATAAGAAGTTACAAAATTAAAACTAAATGTTGTTTATAATGCATCATCATATAGGAAGTACACAAGAATCCTTTCTTGTTCGGCATCAGATCGACATATTGTTATTTTTTGTTAAGTAATTAAAATTAAACCTTAATAATATTGTTATTAATATTAACAAAGCTGTAGATAAACAGCCAGGAGTAATATAAGCACGAAGGCAAAGTAAATAACATAAATACTTCCAATAGATGGTGCTAGAAATGATACTTGCCAAACCAATTAACTCGACTTTGCAAAATGGTATGAATATAATGAAGCCGAATAGGTGTTGCTGGAAGTAGCTCAACAGTTGTCTTAAAATTAAAGAAGTTACACAATTGGCCTCTTAAAAAAATAATAATCACCTTTCATCTTTAATAATCAATACCTTGCATCCCTTATTCAAATCTTAAATATATTTCAACTGCTAAAACACACACATACAAACAAAACATTAAAAGGAGAAATTAAAAAATATTATGTCATTAAAATCATTAGAATAAAACACACACAGAGAAACAAAACATAAATAAAAGAGATTCAAAAACAACACAAATATTCTATCATTAAAATATACACTAGCAAGCCCGCAAAATATATCAGCAAAATGTATGGCAAAAAAAAAACTCATAGCCAAACAAAACATCACACCAGACATAAATAAAATACCAGCCAGACATGAAAAAAATACCTTCATTTCGTACATCAACACCTTCTTGACCAGTAGTTGTAACCCCTTCATGACCTGAAAAATTCAAATTTTGCTTTAAGTATACAATATCATAACAAGCAGATATAATGCCAAAAAAAAAAACTAAAGTTTTAACTTTAGAGCATAGGTCAGTAGCAATATTACCATCATCAATACTAGCATTGTCCTCTCCATAATCATCCGGTCCATTGTTATCATATCTGTCTTCATTATGACAATTAGGACAATTGTCTTTGTTGTCGTCATCTTTGTCATTTTCATTAGCTTCTTCAAGTTCTTTTTCCTCATCATCATCAATGTCTTTATACGCTTGTAATCTATCCTCATTTTCATAAATGACTTCGTCATTTAATGTATCACCACTTCCAATTATTCCATCAGGGTTCACACTTGGTTGACCCATCTCCATATACTCTTCATGCCAGTTCTCAAACATCTCAAAAATATCTTCCTCCATTTTCTTGCTAGCCTCTTTTATTCCAACTAACCTTGCTTCTTCAAGATCCTTAGCCAACAAAACTTCAGTTGGTGCTCTTTCAAAATACCTTATCAATTCTTTGAAATAATCTTATTTTTTATGTTGTGGCCCAGCTACAAAGTAGTCTTTAGTAGACTGATGAATCACTGTGTCCGAATCATCATCGTCATCAAAATGGTTAACAAAAATGTCAACCATCTTGTCTTTATCAACTCTTACACAAATATCATACGCATTAGATTCAGTATCTAGGGGTATGAAAGCATCTACCAACATCTTGTAGAAAAACCTAACAATGCCTTTACCTTTTACCCTCATGCACATCTTATCAAGCATTTTCAGATTCATTACTTCTGTACTGCACCAGTCAAAAAATGATATATGTCTACCTTCATGGCATTCCTAAACATTTTCCTATTATTAACAGAAAAATACTCGAGATTCAGCTTTTTCCTTGAATCAAAGTAGAGAAGAGAAACTTTTTTTTATAGCGGATCAAATTAGTCATGTGGCAATCCGTTAATCCTAACTAAATTAAAATTTTTTTATTAGACTTTGTATAAAAAATTATATATTATATTTGGATCAAAATTTGAAATATTTATTTACCAATTATCCAAGTAGCAAATAATTTTTTTTATGTAAGCCAATAATTAATTAAAATAGAAGAAACCATCTCCAACATATACATTAATTGGGGTAAAAACCAAAGCATGCCCAGCTTGCATGAAGCCAAAACAAAAACAACACAAACTGAGAAAGAAAAGAGGAACTCCAACCTATATAACAACCCACAAACAATCAGAAACAATGCAGACTAACCCATATAGCAAACTCAAAACAACCAAATTGATTAGATTATGGCTAGAAAAAACTCAAAACAATTCACACCAGATCAGGTCATTGAACCAGAATTAAAACTGGTGGAAAACTACTTAGACAAGCTTGTTATCAAATATCCAAATATGAGATCCAGTATAAGAGCTCATTACAGTCCCTATAGCCACACATTATAACCCAACAAAGTATGACATCAAACCAATCGCACGTTATAATATCATAACTATAACACCCAAAAGCTTTAGAATACCAGGAACAGAACAAACAGTTTAGCTTCAATAAATAAGCTTTTAATGGAAATCAACAAAATGTATATAAAAAAAAAAAAGATCAGCAACCCCACAAAATGTGTGGCAAAAAAAAAAAAAGCCAAACAACACATCACACTAGACAAAAAGAAAATACTAGACCAAACATGAAAAACATACCCACATGACTACTTCCTTTAAACAAATAGTAAAATACAAAGGTTGTTTCTATAATGGAGACATGTGGGTTTAGATCCAGCCATTTATATTAATTTTACACACATGCTTTCAACAACAGAGAAAGCTTTCAACAACATCGGACAACGAAAGTGAGAAAAACGATAATTATTTTAACTTATCTACCATACAAATGGAACCCACAAATAATCGAAGTACTTACCGTAATTAGGAGCACTTTCATAACCCCATCTCAAAACTGGGTGGTCTATTTTCACCTATCACTTTTGCTAGGAAAACGACAACTCCACTTACTCTCTATATCTATCTTTTCTATGTTGATAAAGACACCCACTTCGATTTTATCTCAGATCTAAACAAATAAGACATCCTCGCTTCGGTTTTCTCTTAGATCTAAAGAAATATATTACCCCTACTTCGAATTTTGCTCTCGATCTACTACTTTACCCGGGTAGAGAGATCCATTTCCTCATATCTAATGCAAGTAATTTCTGAAAACTTAGTTTTTCTACCCATTTAAGATCTACAATTTTTCAGTGAAAAAGATAAACAAAATTACCTTGCACCTGGATTCGGAAGAGGGAGTTAAGAGTCGAGCAAAAAGAAGTGTTTTTTGATGATTGGGAAAAAATAGGAAAGACACTTAGGGTTTTTTTAGTTGAAGACATTAAGTCAAATGGGTTTCTCCTTTTACATGTGTCATTTGCTCATTTGCCAGTTTGATTCCTCAGTTAATAAGTGGGCCTGCTGATGTGGCAATGGTGATGTGAAGGAATATGGTGTCTAATATGACACGTCAGTTGATGATGTAACTCTACAATCAGATCCACGTGTGCAAGGTGTGTGACATGGCGTGCCATGTCATCAATTTGGTTAAGGTCCTCACCAACATTCAGTCAACATGACTTTTATGTCAGCCGGTATTAAGTTTAGTGATATTTTCGTTACAAAAAATAAGTCAGTCCGTTTTGGGTAATATGGCCTAAATTCAACGACTGTGTGTAAAATTGACCGAGTAAAGTCAATTGAGACGCAATTTACATTTATACTAAAGTTAAGTAATCAAAGCAATTAATTAATTAGATTTAAAGACAAAAAAAGGCATATCCCTGTTCCTCCTTTATCATTGAGAAAGAAAGGAAACCTCCATTTTTGAAATCTTTAATTTCTTTATTTGCTACATTTGCTGGATACCAAGTAGAATATATCAAACGTAAAGATCCAATTTTTGCAATCCCAATTCCCAACCAATTAACAAGACCAAATCTAGATTTAAATTAAACCAATGAACATAAATCCACTGATGAGAAAAAAAGGAAACTAATTACTTCAATCTTTGGCCCTAAGCTTTTTTCTGATATAGGAAGCAACAAAAAAAGTAAATTAATTAACTTAGAGAAATTCAAATTAACTGACAAATGCAAAATTGATGGAGAAGTTCAAAATTACCAAAAATAAAGCACCAAAATTGTTCCATCCAGAGTATGCGTATTGTTGCATTGAAAATCAATGGACGAATGAAATTGGAGAGAAAACAAGAAAACAAAAAATTGTACATACCGATAAACAGAAAATTGATATGCGACGGAGGCTTTGATAGGTGGCCGGCCAAGGAAACTTCGGTGATGGTGGTTGGTGAGCGAAGAACAGAGCAGAGACGAAAGAACATAAGTATCGATGAATTATGACTAGAGTTTTTGAGTGTAAGAGATGGAGATGTGAAGCAAGGGGATAAAAATAGAGGCTTTTGGGTGAGCTTGAGAATTAGGAAGAGGTCCATTGGCCATCTGTTCCTGACCCCAACGGGTTGAGGCCATGATGGACAATTTTTGAATTAGTCCAATAGACATTTCGTGGGTTTGAGTTGAATTTGGGTTATTTTTTTTGAACGATTTTAGGTGAAATTTTGGATTTAAACCAATTTTGCTAGACATAATTGATATATATATGTAAAAATGTTATATTATTAGAATTATAAACAAAAATTTGTAATTTAATTTTTAAATTTTAACATTTTTACATGTTAAAATTTCGATCTTTAAAATTTTTATATATTAGATTTTTAAATTTTTGAAACTACCTATTAAATTTTAAATTTATCTATTAAAATATATTAAATTCCAAATGAATGTAAAGAATAATAGAATTTAATTAAATACATACCATTTCAATTGAATATCTGCTACGTTGAGTAATTTTAAAATTTTAAAGATTTAATAAAAAAAATATTGTTAAGATATGAAAGAATGTTTTTTTTTTCAATTATATATTTCTTTATATCTAAAAGACAAAGGTTTAACTAGGGGTAAACATAAAAAAACCGAAATTTAGGTTAATCAAAAAATCGATCTGAAACCGAACTAATTTAAGGTTAACCAAACCAAAAATGTAAGTTTACAGTTTTTACTTTAAAAAATCGATGATTAACCAAACCGTTAATCGATCTATATATATTTTATAAATTATATTTTAAATTTTATATTTATATTTTTTAATATTTATATAATTTATAAATATTATGATATATAATTTTCTAAAATATTATTAATTAACATATTTTTAATAAATAAACATTAAAATTATCTTCTTCTCCTCCTCCTCCTCCTCCTCCTCTTATTATTATTATTATTATTATTATTATTATTATTATTATTATTATTATTATTATTATATGTGTATAATTAACACTGTATTGTTAGTTTTATATTAAATATATTTAATTATTATAATTAATTATGAAAATTTTATTTTTATTTTGATTTTTTTAATAAATATTATATTTAATTTGTATTTTTTATTTTTAAAATATTTTTAATTATTAAAAATAACATTATAAATTGTATAATTTATTAAATTTATATATAAAAAATTTTTAGTGGTTAACTAATAAATTAATTTAAAAAATATCTAAAAAATCGAATTAAAAATTAAAATTAATATAACAATTAACCGAAATTAATGGATTGATTTAATAAATTTGTTAATACACACCTCTAAGTAGGGATGAGCATGGACCGGTTAACCGGTCCATTAGCAAAAAAATTAACCAGTCCATTAATATCGATTTTTTAAAATCACTAACTATTAACCAGTCCGTTGTATTTGGTTAACCAGTTCATCGGTTTTGGTTTTTCGATTTGGTTAACCTATATTTTTCGGTTAACCATTAAAATTTATAACATAAAATTATTAAAAAAAATTAAACAAAGTTCAATTTAATTTCAAATGTGTAAAGTAATTTAATATAAAAATTACGAAATAAACATAATTTACTAGTCAAAATTCATGTTATATAGATTAATAGCTGATATTATAAAATAGATTTGATATTTGTTGAAAATTAGAATATGCTTGATTTTAAGTTAAATAAAATTTTGAATAATATTAAATGTTATAACATAAATTCTAAAATATAAGAAAATGTAATTACATGCTATTAAGTAAAATATGAACATTAATATATAATAAAAAAATAATATATATAAAAGTTAATCGGATACTATATATAAATATTACTATATAACTAAAGAGAATGATATAATATAAATTTAGTTTAATATAAAAAATAATATATATAAAAGTTAATCGTATACTGTATATAAATATTACTATATAATTAAAGAGAATGATATAATATAAATTAAGGTATAAAAATAAAAATATAATTTAAATATATTTTAAAATATTATTTTATGTAAATTTTAGAGAAAAATAGAAAAAAAATGAAGATATAAAAATTATATATATATATATATATATATATATATATATAAACCGGTTAACCGTTGACTAACGGTTAATCGATACCTAAAAATATAAATCGTAACCATTAATTAAAAATATAAAAATTAAAAATTATAATCGAATCTATCGAATCGATTAATCATAAAAATCAATTCAATTTCGAATCAATTTTACGGTTAATCATATTTTCGATTGTTTTTTGCTCATCCCTACCTCTGAGTTTAAGAGGTGAAGAGAAGCGTGGGTGTTCAGAAAATCTAACGGTGCTGCAAAGCGTGGGTGACTAGAACATCCTACGGTTCGCATTGCAGCGTAGTTGGTTACACCAATTTTGAAGAGTAATCTCAACTCTCAAATGAACGGAGAAATGCATGCGTTGACCATCAACAAGTATGCTGACGTGGCAAAAGGAAAATAAAAAGGAAAAGTTAAAATGTTTTTTAAGAAGTAAACCAAAAATACAAAAACAAAACAGAGAAAAAGCCGCCGGAGAAACCGAAACTTCGGCCATCTCTCTGTCATTTACGTCTCTCTCCGCTGAACGCACCACCCCCACCATACACACTCGTTACTCTCTTTCCTTTCCAGCTCTAATCTGCAAACTCCCGCCACCCTGATCCCTAATCTCCGCCCTCTCACTGCTCCGGCCACCGATTTTTACACTTCCAATTCTCACCTTATCTTCTTGCGCTTATCCGGTTTTGTGATTTTCCCTGTTTCTTATTACTAATTTTTGTTTTAAAAAGGGGAAACTTCAATTAGATGGGTGTTTAATATTTTTGGTATATGGGGCAATGGCCGATTCATTGTCATCAGCTGGTGTTAGTGAGAATAAGCTATGGAAAGGGGTGTTTGCTGTTAGTGGAATCATGACAACTCTTGTGATCTATGGTGTTCTGCAGGTATTTATTTTTAATTTTTTTTATCTGTCTTGACATTTTCTTTTGAACTTGCATATACCTGGGTTTATTGCGCATTTTATATTTGTTCATGTGCAAATGAATTAGCTTTTTTCTACTTGGAGAAGATTGTTGAATTAGTGGCCAAAATTCTTCGTTGAAGTATTTGTATTAACATTTTACGAACCTTTTTTTTTGTTCATCTAATCCTTGGATATGTGATTGCTTGACTATTTATGTGATTGTTTGACTATTCAACTCACTTGCAGTATGTAGGGATTGGGATGAGTACTGTTATGGTATAATTAGAAGGGAGATTGCTTTGATCACAGTGAACAAATGGTAATTATCCAAATGCGTTAATTGAAATTTATTCTGTGCAGGAAAAAATAATGAGAGTCCCTTATGGGGTAAATAAGGAGTTTTTCAAGTACTCACTATTTCTTGTTTTTTGTAACCGCATTACAACTTCTGCTGTTTCTGCTGGAGTTTTATTGGTAAGAAGTTGCCGTTGGTAGATTATTGTCTTGTATTGTTTAATTCCAGCTTGGATAGGATTCAAAGAATACGACAAGTAGATAAAAATCTCACATTCTGCGCTGTATCTGTTAGAAAAGCAGGATTGGTTGAATGGAATTTTTATTTTTGTAATTTTAGGGAAGTAAGAAAGCATTGAATCCTGTTGCGCCAGTTTATAAATACTGCCTTATATCAGTATCCAACATATTGACCACAACCTGCCAGTATGAGGTATGTTATAAAATTTAGTATTATTATTTAAATTTAAATCAACTTGTCTTTCTGTTAAAATTTCACTATGCAAATGTTTTCCTTGTAAAATATAGTTCTGCTAAGTGGTATCTCTATCATGAAAATCTGTTTGTATCATTTTTGATGACAAGTGCTTGCTCACAGGCTCTCAAATATGTCAGTTTTCCAGTTCAGACACTTGCTAAGTGTGCTAAAATGATTCCTGTCATGGTAAGTCGGGTTTACAATCACTATATACTGTCATTTCAAGTTTTTTTAATGTGCAAAGTTGCTATGCTCTTCGCTTTTTCTTTTTCATTCTTCATTAAATTTGAGCCAGCTTATCCTGTGAACAGGCACAAAGGGGAGCTGTGGGAGCCCCAACTTCTCATAATGTTTTTATGTATGCACATTGATTATGAAAAAAAAAAAAATTAGTTTGTTGTCCCCCACACCAAAAACAATCTGTGTTTTTCATGATGAGTAGTTTGAAATTTGAAAATTACATGGCTGGTTGAATGCCACCATATTAGTGCAAAGACTAATTAAAGATGGACTAATTTTTAAAAAAATTTGGTCAACAAGATTATCATATAATTAATTGTTTCTTGATATTTGAGGGAAGATTATTATTGAAGAGATTGATTAGATTGCCAATTGTTAGGATAAAGCTCCAGTTAATTCTAACAAAATAATTGAAAGATTGAAAGACATCGGTTGGTCATCATTAGAATATAGTTGAGAATTCTTATAGAGAAAGGTTTGTGAAAGATATTTTATTATTTGTGAATCTCTTCTCTCAAATTCCATGGTTACTATAACAACAATACTAAAGGAATAAAACTTCATCTCTTTTTTGTTAAAAACATAAAGAGTGGTACTAAATTTTGTTTCAATTTCCATAATGGTATAGAATCTTCTTTCATTCTTTAAGATAGTTTGATCTTCGTTTAAAATTCTTCTTTAGAAAATTTTGCAGAATTAGAAATTTTAATTTCATAGTTATGATATCTTTTCTTTAACACTGGTTAATTCATCATATTAGAGTCTACTAAATTTGCTTGCTTTATGCCCCTGGTAGAATTTTCTGCATCTGCCTTGCTTATGGATCTCATTACACATATTGCCTCTGCCTTTCATCTTGGATATTTTCCCTAGTTTGTCCTGCTATTTTTTTCTTTAACTATAGAGGTATAGTTAAACATTATGTAATGATGTGCGGCTTTACGAATTAATTGACTATTGCAGTGAAAGAATTTCATCTTTGTCCCCTTTTTTGTTTTGTGTACTTCTTACTTGGCTTTACATTTAGTGTTGAATTGTGACTTGATTTCATCATTTTGCACAGATCTGGGGCACTGTCATTATGCAAAAGAGATACAAGGGAATGGACTACTTGATAGCATTTGTAGTTACTTTGGGCTGTTCAATATTTATTCTATTTCCGGTAATAACTGGTGTCTTTATCCTTACATCACATTTATTATTAATGAATTCACATCTGTTTTTGCATTGTTCATCCTTTTCAAACTCCATAAAATGTACTGAACTCGATTTGTTTTTTTTTTCAATTTTAGGCAGGAACTGATATTAGTCCATACAGCCGGGGAAGGGAAAATACTGTTTGGGGCATTACCCTGATGCTTGGTTATCTCGGGTATTTATTTGAAATGAATTTCTTATTATTATAAAGATGCTACATTTATTTGTGTTCCTACTTTGTTTATCATAAAGAAACAGACATAAAGCAATTTATTCTGCAATCAATCAATTATATCAATTTGCTGAATATGAATCCCCTCTCCTAATAGAAGGCATGTTCTCTAGCATGCTAATGCCTGATTGGTTCAAGCAAATGATTTCGGGAAGTGTTGATATGACAATGCGTTGTAGATTAAGATTCTTGTTGGTGTCCAACAGGTTTGATGGCTTTACAAGCACATTCCAAGACAAGCTATTCAAAGGTTATGATATGGAGATACATAACCAAATTTTCTACACTACTTTATGCTCTTGTGTACTTAGTTTCACAGGTGAGTTCTTTGTATGATGCGAAATCTCTCTCTCTCTCTGAATATTCTGTTTTAACTTTTGCTATCTGTATTTTTGCTGCATATTATGCTTGATTTATTATGTTTATTCCTAGTGGAGTGATGCCATGAGAGATTGTTTAGGGGATAAACCATATCATTCACTTCTTATCCAATTATATGACAGGACGTAAAGGAACATGTTATTTATATTCCATTCAGGTAAAATTTGCCTGTGCTGCATACCTTTGGTTGGTAAATTAGTTCTTTAAATTTTATGTCATATGTAGGACTTGTAATACAAGGGCATCTACTTCTAGCCATAGACTTTGTCTATCGCCATACAGACTGTTTCTTCGACATTGCATTGCTTTCCACTGTGAGTAATCTTTATTTAGCTGTTATAGTTCTATAATTTCTAGCACTCATAGTCCTGTTGGCAAACTTGTGCAAACGGGTTTTCTCGTCTCTTTCAATTTAACTTAGCCATTTATAGTTACCATTTAGTGACCCTTATCCTTGACCTAAGGAAAAGCTACCACCTAACACACGATCCAACTTCTTTCCTCACAGGTAGCAACAGCAAGCCAATTCTTTATTTCATACACGATACGCACTTTTGGGGCTCTAACTTTTGCCGCCATAATGACAACAAGACAGGTAGAGTAGAACATTTCCAAAACGGAATGTAGCTTTTCATTCTTCTCCCTTCCACAAATATGCCTCTGATTTCTGACAAATTATCCTCTTTATTTGTCTTTGCCATTCAGTTGGTGAGCATCATGCTGTCATGTGTTTGGTTTGCTCATCCTCTTAGCTGGGAGCAATGGATTGGAGCAGTAAGCCTAATTTCTAGCCCAATTTAAATTTGTTATTCTTATTATTTTCTTTTATGGCCTGGAGAAGCTAATTTTGATACAACGATCAGGTTATTGTTTTTGGTTCTTTGTATGCAAAGAACTTCCTAAAAACCTCACCACGAAAAACCCCACCCACAGAAAACACAGAAAATGGAGCTTCGAGTCCGGAAAAGCAGTTGAATCCTTGATGTTGGAATACTCGTGTATTTTGAAATTGTTGCTGCCTCAAATTTTACTGTGTTTGGCAGCTGTTATTGTAGATGTGACGTATTGACTAAAAGACTGAAAGGGATGAGTTGGTCCTAATCCAGATAACATCACACACCACAGGATCCTTGCAGTGGCAGTAACATAGTTAATAGTATTGGAAAAGCATTATTTATAAAGTCCAATTTTTGGTGTAGGGAGAAGAAACCATAGATTGATAAAGTTCAGAAGAATGTTTTAGTTTTTTTCTTTTCTTGTATTTCATTTTTATAATAGAAAAAAGTTGAAGAAAACAATGTATAATGAGTGCCAAATTTTGTTGTTTTAGGCTTATTGTTATCTTTTCAAAAGAGAAATATTAATTAAAGTAGTTTTAATATGTATCCTTGTGCTTTGAGTGTGGGGAGGTGATTCAGTGGTGCAGATATGCTGTGCCGTGCTGGTCTTGTAGCATGTAGATCGGTTTGGTCATGGTGGTTAGCTGAGACTTTCCATGATAAAACTTGGCCAATACCGAAATAAATAAATAAATGAGGAGATAGCCCAGACTTCTATTACTTTGGGCCTTTATTGCTTGGATGTGAGGAAAGGATTTTAATACGGAATGGATATCTTTTATTTATTTATTTATTGACTCAAAGAATTGGGAAAGGACTCTAATATCGAATCGAAATCTTTTATTTATTTATTGACACAGACAATAATCAAGGTACGTTTACTTGTGGGAAATGATTTACTTAACTGCAACATATAATGTATTTCTTCCGTTCTTTTTTATCAGTTACTTTTGAATAAAATTTAAATTCTATTTATCTGTTACTTTTATATTTTCAATATAATTTAATTTATTTTTTTTAATTTATTTTTCTTTCTCAATAAAGTTAAAATTAATCAGATTTGATAATTTAGTTTTAATTACGTAATTTAATACTATATTTAAATCTATTTATTATTTCTTAATTTTAGGAAAAATAATAAAAGTGACTGATAAAAAAGAACGGAGAAAGTATCTATTATGTAGGTAAGATAATGCCAACTAATGTTTCAATACACTGAAAATGTTTGAATTTAAATATTTAATTAAATATAGATTTATTTATTAAATTGCTCTTTTAATTAAAGTTTAGAGAAATAATTGTTTTTTTACTAATTTTAGAATGACAACACGTGCAACTTTTTAATTTATGTTAGTGGATTAACGGACGTAATTTAATTTAAGATAACATATTATTTAGTGGGGCATAAATTGTACCAATTTTTATGCTTTAAAAGTATTATTGCATTAATTAAAATTTAAGGGTAATTACATTTTTAAAATTTTATTGTTTTAAATAATACCGGGATAATAGATAACGATTTCATTTGAAATAAAGGAACACAATTTTATCATAATTCTACAGTTCTAAACGTTTTATGTTGTTTAATTTTTTCAAATATCAAATTAATTTTAATAGTTTTTATATTGAATTATTTACTAAAATTTCAAATTAATGAGAAAAAATATTTATTTCAAATAAAAATTTTCTTAGAGCTTCAGCTTTATCTATAAGCCAACTCTGTTTTTTTTTATCCATTTTCGACTGTATAATTTATATATTAAACTTCAGTGCAGCGGTAGAGCATCAAAGTGGCTGTAGTTTAGTGGTAAGAATTCTACGTTGTGGCCGTAGAGACCTGGGCTCGAATCCCAGCAGCCACAGAGCCTTTGTTTTTTTTGGCGTCTTCCTTTTCAGTTCTTCCCTTTCAGTTTTCTGATATCCGAGAGAAAAATTTTTGATTGAGATGGACTGTTTTTATTAGTACAGTTTAACACTATGGTTGGTGTTTGCTTTCACCTTAATTTAGCTGTGCTTTTTCTATAGCAAATTATATTGCACGGGTCCATGAAATGTTGCATGCAAAGAAGAAAGGAAGGAAATTAGGCAATGTTGATAAATACAGGTCAGGTTAATGTATTTTTGCAGCAATTGCAGGGTGAAGCGTGGTAGAGGGAATATTGCGCAGTCAAGGTTGAAGAGGATAGGTTCTTTATGTCAGCAGCTTCATCTTCTAATTGTTCACACAGATCAAACAGGAGAGAAGATGGAAAATGGTATTCAGTTGCTGAAAATGGTGATTCTGATGAAGGACTTATTGATTCAAGGTTTGACTTTCTAAACTTTGAGATTAACCTTTCCTTAATATTGGCTCAACTGGTACTAGTGTTTTGCGTTGAATTGCAGGGTCAAGCAGAATGGAGAAGCTAAGAGAAGGCGAATTCATCTTCTATCCAATGCAGTGGAAGCAGGGAGGATGGTTGTTTTCGGAATTAACACCGAAAGCCTCTCTGAAAGAGTACTTTGCACTATAGCTAGCTCAACAACAAATACATACAAAAGTCGCAAAAATGGCAGTCAACAACTTTCAACTCAAATACCAACATTCTATTTCTTTCAAATACTGCAAAATATGAACAAGTCAGTCTAAATATTGATATTATAGCGTTAGATATTGATTTCAAAGGACCGAAAGTTCTGAGTTTCAGCTCTACTGTTACTTTCCTCTATATAAAGACAAAGTTTATTCCACTTATGAATTAAGTGGCGATCACTTAATTTTCCATCATCATATTGATGACTCAGTTCAAAAGAAAAAGGAAGAACAGATGCCAGTATCCATGGATTTTGTTATCATACTTGCTGTGTTTGATTATAGGTTAGTGAGGCTTTTGGCCGAGCACTAACCACTAAGAGATTATATACGCACACCTGTCGCGAGAATAAATTATAAGACTTGGCATTATTCAGTTTGGACTAGTTCCTGTAAAAATTTGATCAATTGATTTCTTTATGCTCGTCACAGTATTATTCATTAATTTAGAATTAACATGATTTAAAGTCACATGGGCATCAATTAACTTTATATATTCTTACGAATACTCAACATAAAATGTTTTAAATTACAAAAGTGTATCATTATATGAATAATTATATGGATAATAATTTGGATTGTGTAACAAAGTTTATAATTTGGGTAAGATACAACTATCATCTTATAGATAATTTCATTTTATTTATCTATTTATTTTCGTATACAAAACAGATGTATCCTATCATGGTTGAACCAAGAAATAAGAATAGGAGTCTAGAAGGATGCAAATAGATAATATTTATAAAAGTTATTTATAATTCAAAATATAAAATGAACAACTTTATGATAAAAAAAATTAATAATATAGATAAATGATAAATAATTTAGAAATAATCAGTATATCACAATAATCTCGGCTTGAACTAGAAAATATCTGATTCTGATATAGATAATCTTTTTTGTGACCTTTTCCTTTGGTAATTCTTTTTATTTATTTATATTTTTGCCTTTCTAACGCTCTATAAATACACCCCAAGTGCTCGGCTTTGTCAATCTCTGCACAAAGCATTATAAAAAAGTTCTCACCTTTATCGTAAAAATCTGATCTTTATCATTCCAATTTCAAGTTACCAGTATGAAAATGGATATTGATCTCACCCCAAAATTGCCCAAGAAGGTTTATGGAGGAGATGGTGGGTCTTACTTCGCTTGGTGCCCATCTGAGCTTGCAATGCTAAACGAAGGAAATATCGGAGCAGCCAAACTTGCTCTTGAGAAGTATGGCTTTGCCCTTCCTCGTTACTCTGATTCTGCAAAGGTTGCGTATGTTCTTCAAGGTAATTGTCCTTTTTTTTGTTCGGTTGGTTTAATCTCTTGGCCTTTGCTTATGTCTTGTTTCTCTTTCTTTAATCATTCTATTTGTTCTTTTCCAAAAAATAAAAATAAAAATAATCTTTTTCACTATGATTGATTTGGGTGTTTTTTCTATATTAAAAAAAAAAGATTATTTATTTTAGCTCACTGATATTCGGATCTTCAAAAGCAAAACAAGGGCAAGAGAATTTGATCAATTGGCGTCTGGTAGATTGAATGAAAATGATATGTTGATTCTATGATTCGCTAAAATATTGACTTTAATGTCAACTTAATTAGCCAAATACTATTGTTTTGCCCCCTTAGTGGCCCATATTTTTAAGCTAGATCTGACTTTGAATTAAAAATTAGTTTTGTCTGCAAACTGATGTCATGTTAAGATTATGTGCAGGAAATGGTGTGGCTGGGATTGTCCTGCCTGAGAAAGAGGAAAAGGTTGTTGCAATCAAGAAGGGAGATGCCATAGCCCTTCCTTTTGGTGTAGTTACATGGTGGTATAACAAAGAGGACACTGAATTAGTTGTTCTGTTTATGGGTTGATACTTCAAAAGGCCACAAATCTGGCGAATTTACTGACTTCTTTTTAACCGGAGCCAATGGCATATTCACCGGATTCTCCTCGGAATTCGTGAGCCGAGCATGGGATGTGGATGAGAAAACTGTGAGTAGCCTTGTTGGAAACCAATCAGGCAAAGGCATTGTGAAGCTTGCTGATTCACATAAAATGCCTGAACCCAAGAGTGAGAACAGAAGTGGGATGGTGTATAACTGCGAGGAAGCTCCATTAGATGTTGATATTAAGAATGGTGGGAGAGTAGTGGCGTTGAACACCAAGAACTTACCTTTGGTCGCTGAAGTTGGGCTGGGTGCTGATCTGGTTAGATTGGATGGAGGTGCTATGTGCTCTCCTGGATTTTCTTGTGATTCTGCTTTGCAGGTTACTTACATCGTTCGTGGCAGCGGCCGTGTTCAAGTTGTCGGAATTGATGGAAAGAGAGTCCTGGAAACTACTGTTAAGGCAGGGAGTTTGTTCATTGTTCCAAGGTTTTATGTTGTTTCAAAGATTTGTGATCCTGATGGCATGGATTGGTTCTCTATCATTACCACTCCTAAGTAAGTTAGTTAGTTAGTCTGTTTTGTACTTGAAATTTGAATGATTGAATTTGGTTATAACATCACAAAATGTTTGAAATTGCAGCCCAATTTTCACCCATCTGGCCGGGAGGACTTCAGTGTGGAAGGCATTGTCACCTGAGGTGCTTGAAGCATCTTTCAAGGTGCCTTCTGATGTGGAGAAGCTTTTCCGGTCGAAGCGAACTTCCGATGAGATTTTCTTCCCACCACCCAAATGAGCTGATCAGATTAGAATTGGTTTTGTTTTAGGGTTCAGTCTTTCAATATTTCCAATGTTGATAAGAGTTGTGTAGGTTTGAAGACTTTTCTATGGTATTCTCCTCCTAAATGTTGGTATGGTTCCTTTTCAATTTCAATTAGTTTGCAAGTAAAATTATTCTGAAATCCTACATTATATAAAATCTCTAATTATAATTGAAATTGATTCCATCACTGGTTCAAGTTAAATAGTCAATTTTCCAATCTCAAGTCCAAATCTTGAATATATTTGTATATATATTTGCTTATAGAATTCATTTTTCGTGCTGGCGGTGGTCTTTAAGTCTGAACCTCGTGGAAGCCATCGACACCATTAGTTAAATGACCACTCAATTTCATGCAATTCGCAATGCTCATATATTTCAACTATACGTTACAAATTGCAATTAATTCTGTTTTAATCATGGTTTTTTTATGCCATTTATATCTATAAGTATAATGTTACCCTTAATCTTTGTCCGACCTCACATATATACTTGCTATAATCTCTTAAACATACTAAATGAGTAAATTCCTTTTTTTTTTGTCTCGATTTTCAATTTTAAAATTTACATTTAATGTGTTGCAAACTATAATTTATACACTCATAATTATTAAAAAAAATAAATACAGAGTCACATGTTTCGCTTGTTGTTTTTGAATTGAATACGCTCCAAATCTTCAATTCATTATTCTCATGCTCTATACCAAGCGCAATTAAAATGGAGACTTGAAGAGCATATAATTTTTCTACCTTAACTAAATTATTATTTTTCATACATCTGACAATTAATCCATTTCTTTACAAATATTCATAATATGATAACTTCTTGTCTAATTGGATCTATATATCAAATCAATTATACTTTGCTGTGTATGCAAATTATTACTATTATTTTTGTGCATGACAATATGCAAATTATTAAGAATTTTTTGACAACTCACATTAACTAGTAAGGAATCACTACACTCATCATCAGAAATTTGGTCTTTTTCATCATCTACACTCATCTTCTCACGTCTCATTATGATTCTCAAATACCTTATCAGTTTCAAAACCAAAGACTCCATTTCCAAGCCATTTTAGTGCAGGCATGTACTCAATAGCTATATCCGATACTTTCGAAAAGCTTAATCCTCCATTAACAATAAATAGAAGTATGTCTTAAAATGACAAATTAAACTCTCAATAAATCAACGCATCAAGCTTCAATAAACCACAAATAGAAACCAATATAAGCAAAAATTGCAATCTGATGAAAAAGCCAAAA
The DNA here is from genome assembly GCA_037975025.1 of Excoecaria agallocha. Taxonomy (NCBI): domain Eukaryota; kingdom Viridiplantae; phylum Streptophyta; class Magnoliopsida; order Malpighiales; family Euphorbiaceae; genus Excoecaria; species Excoecaria agallocha. The sequence goes on from CM075812.1 coordinate 54,910,153, forward strand.
ATGAATTTCTAGAAGTAGAGGTATAATGTGAATCTAAATGAAGATAGGATTCTCAAGTAACAGTTTCACGGGTCTATAAACTCAGAAAACAGAAAATGTAAAATCGAATTTACTTATATTTTTCTCAACAACCAAACAATAAAAAAAAAATCGAGCTCTTCTATAAACCTCATATTTAATTTCAACTCAAACACTAACAAAATCAATGAATCAATCAATTGAAACATCTGAAATTACTAAATTCCCTCTCGGTTAAACACAATTCAACTTCATATAACGTCAAGCAAGAAAAAAGAATGCATCAGCGAATTTAAATTGAATAAGCAAAAACTTATGTCATATTAGATCAAGCAGCTACAAAATGAAAAGAGAAATGGTACCTTTATGGAGGTCCGATAAGAAGGTAATAACGAGGAAAGCGATAGCCAAGGAGGTCATCTATTTCTTCTTCGCTGTGGTTGGGTAGATCGAGCTTAGATGAGAGAGAGAACACCGAAGCAAGAGATAAATTTACAGAAAATGACTCAAATCTGGATGAAAAGATGTATCAATACGACAGATACAATATAATTTTGTCAGTCTGATCAGATTTGCTGGCAACTTACATATTTAATTTGACAAGCTGAATGTGTTCGTGGGACTTGTCTCGTATGGGCTGATGTTTGGCTAAATAAGCCTTGGATCTCATGGGCCTTATAGTGTTATATGTATTATTTAGAGGAAATTACCCCAATTGCCAACTTTGTTTCTTATTTTTCAAAAAATACAACCTCTTTCCTTTATTTTTCATAAATATAACTTTTTAAACTCTTGCATACATAAATACAATTTTTTTCCCTAAATAAAAACTACACACAGATTCTTCGACGATTGTTCCTTCTCCGACGATTGTTCCTTCTCTCTTCGTCGTCGATGATTCCCTTTTAGTTTGATTTTGTTGATCGGTTTGCATGGATGGAGATTTATGGAAGAAATTTCGGTTCTAATTAAATTGGAGATCGGAGATCCCTAAGAAGCGTTATGAAATTGGCCTCCCCTTTATCAAATCCAGCCTTCACCGTCTCAATACAAAAGGTATGTATAACTTTTGGTTCTTTTTAACTTAGATTATCTTGAAAATTTCAACGAAAAACCCAAGAATACATACAAGCTAAGTTTTAATTAGTTTTCTAATTTAATTCTTGAAGAGTTTCTTGTTAGTTACATTGGTTAAATCTTGCCGCCAAATTCAACTATTCCTACAACAACCAATTTATACATATTTAAACCACGATATAGTAGGCATTTGGCAAAACTGAGTGTTCTGTAGTGAAATTGTAGGTTTGAGTTCATTATTTTTGTTTGTATCAGTTTTGGATACATGGCTTGATTATTTGTTAAAAATACTTTGTGTGAATCAATTGTTTAAGCATGACCTGATTATTTGTTTGTAGCAACCAGTTTTTTCAATGCTGTCTCAAGACTTATTAAAAATATTTTCGGGTTTCTCACTTTGTTTTTCGGTTTTGTTGTTGTGTTCTGTTTGGTGCAGAGGTATTATTTCTTCACTCTGTGTTTTGGGTCTGTCAGTCATCTTTATGTTTATTTGACAGAGTTTTTATAATATGCACTTTGTTTATGATAGAGTTTCTTTATGTTTCTTTAGCAGAGTTTTTATAATATGCACTTTTGTTTTTTTAATAATATTCACTTGGTTTCTTTGGCAGAGTTTTTATAACTGTATTTTGATTGTGGTTATATTGTATTTTGTAGGACATTTACAATGAATGGAAGCATTCCAACTCTATTGCAATATAATGGAAAATGGAGTGAACAAAATGAATATGAGGATTTTCAAGTTGTTGGAATACTAATTCCATTAAATTGCAGTTATGATAATTTGTTGGATATTATAAATAATGAGCTGAATGATAGTAATATGAATAGGATGTTAGAGATCAAATATACGATTGGAGATGGGTATCCACCACTTAGAATAAAGGATGATATCTCACTGCTTTTCTATTTGGAATTGAAGATCAAAGAGCCATGTTTCAAGTCATGATATCCAATATGTATTACAAAGATTGAGAAGTACGATACAGATAATTTACAATATACTTCAATTACACATAATATGTTTCAAGTCATGTTAAATAAGTAAAATTCCTCTTGGATACATAAGTAGTGTTGCAATTAATTAAGCTCCATTCACATCATTATTTACATAGAAATATTTCAATAGCTTGATGTACCGCCTTACGTATACCCAACAATATTTAGATACGTTTTTTCCATGTAATCAACATATAACTCGGTATTTCATTTCCTTTTCGATATGAAATCAGAATTATAAAAAGGATATTTTTCATATATTGATTGAACATTATTGATATATATAAAAGTAATGATTTTGATACAATTAAAACATCATTCTTTTTTTTTTTCCTTAATAAATCTTTGGGAGCTCCTTGTAGGTGGTGCTTCATCATCACTTGCAATATTCTCTTGCTGTTTGTTGGGTCCATGGTGATATAGTAAAACAGATAGCCTCAGGCGATGTGTCTCTATGTCAAAATCTTTGATTGGAAATGCTTTATCCTCGATGAAATATTTAGCAAATGATACAACAAACACCCCACAATCACTACAACAAAATAAATGAAAACCATGATTAGAAATAACATTAGAGCAGCAAAAGATCAAGTGTATGATAAATTTTTGGAAAGTTGTATGTAAAACTTACAGATCTTTTTGTTGTGGCAAATCTTTGACATAAACAACACCAAAAGGGTCTGATAATTGTACATCTTTGTATGGATGTTGGTCAAGCTTGATATCTTTTCTCGATTGTTAAAACTCAATTTAATCCAAAAATAAAGGCAACCCAATACTATAAGCCATAATGGTTTCCATTATGGCTGCCTTACTTGCAGAAGTCCCCAAAGGGTCATACACATATATGCATCTATCAGGAATACGCAAATGACCCAATATCCAATGATATTTTTTAGTAACATTTATTGGAAAAATGATATCGTCAATGTCTACCCATGGTCGAGCACAATGCAAACAGTTACCTAAAATATAACCAATAATGGTTTGCTCATTCTCAATTAATCTCATGTCCTTTCTTTTTTTTATAAATTTTTTGTAAAATTTATGTATATACTGGTCAAAGAAATTATTGGTTGTAGTAAAGTTCATACAAATTTCATCTGAATATTTTTCCTTCTTCCTCATGTAGTAAAAGATGACATTTAAATGTTGTAGACAAAATAAGTACGGAAAGCAATTAAATAAAAAAGAATAAGAAAATCAAAATTAATATATAGGAAGAATATACAGTATACAACTAGTACACATATTGTGTACATCAAGTACACACACAGTATACAACTATTACACATACAGTATACAACTAGTGCACACACATACAATATACAACTAGTACACAATATGTGTGCATCAAGTACACAGTGTGTGTACATCAAGTACATAGTATACAACTAGTATAAACATTGTATACAACTAGTACATAGAGTATAACATATGTATATAAATTTTATAATTTGCATAAAAATAGGATGGTATAAAATGATCAAACTATATCAATTCACATTGTATTACAAATTAAAAGTGTTATTTTAAATATACATACACTAGAGGATAGAGGTTGACCACCATACATCAAGTAATAGAACCATGTCTTTTCTACAATTTCATTAACCTCAAAATCAAATGGAGGATTTAGGACATTAGCTCCTGGTTGATAAACTTTCTTCCTAGACAAGATAAGTTAACATGTGTCAAGACATTGTAATAAGCATTAACATCAAATAAAGATTTAATGTTAATATTTTTTTATTACCTGTTCTTAGTTATCATCCCATTATCCACAAATCTATTGAAAACTGACATCAAGTCCCAATCAACAAACTCAACTATTTTGTTGTCCAAAGGTACTACACATTTAACAAATATTTTGTTGTAACTACTCTTCACTTTTAAGTCGCTTAAACCAAAATTGGTAAGATATAGGGACTTCATGACAAATGATGGTTTAATACATCGTTTATTAACAACTGGTGTGATGTCATAGGCTTGACCTTCGTATAGCACAATTTCTTTGCCAGTTACAGTAAAGTTTTCACTATCCTATGATAAAAAATAAATCAATAATAATATTAAAAAAGACATTACAAAATCAATATAGAGTAATATTAATTAAAGAGCAAACATGCACATTTTTATTTTTAATCGCAGCTGCATATATTTCATCAAATAATGTGCTATCTATATCATCACTTTTCAGTAGGCTTGAAACAGAAGGACATTCTTCTATTTTCATCTTCATTTTGTGGACTTCAGCACCCTAAAAAAATATTGAATGACATATTATAGATATAATAATAAATGAAATACATTTTGTAAAGCTTAAAAAAAATTTAAATGAAATATACTAAACAATATAATAAACATACCACTTTATCACCAAAATTTTCATGTTGTTCATCAATTTGATCTTTCATATGATCAGTTATTTCATATCCTTCACTATTTATGCATTTTTCATCATTGATTGCATCATAAAAAAACTACACACCATAATAACATAAATAATGAAAAATTAAATAATATTTATTCAAATGCATGATTTTGTAATTTTAAGCTAAAAAAGAGAACATCACTACATGTGTATGATGATCTGCTTCCAATTCTACATCATCATTAAATTCATCTTGGTCAGACTTGTAACGTCCTCGGATCCGCCGCTAGTACGATATTGTCCGCTTTACCACCTATCACTCCACATGTCTGCTTTGGAGACCATGCCGGAGCTAGGTGACTCACGATTTTGCTTTTGGGGTACCCCAAAATGCATCGTACTAGAGAGAGGTATCCACATCCTTATATGGCATGCTTCGTTCTCCACTCCAATCGATGTGGGATCTCACAATCCACCCCCCTTAGAGCCCAGCATCCTCACTGGCACACCGATCCGGTACCGACTCTGATACCAATTGTAACGTCCCTGGATCCGCCGCTAGTACGATATTATTCGCTTTGCCACCTGTCACTCCACATGTCTGCTTTGGAGATCATATTAGAGCTAGGTGACTTATGGTTTTGCTTTTGGGGTACCGCAAAATGCGTCGTACTAGAGAGAGGTATCCACATCCTTATATGGCATGCTTCGTTCTCTATTCCAATCGATGTGGGATCTCACAATGCTCTGATACCAATTGTAATGTCCTCGAATCCGTCGCTAGTACGATATTGTCTGTTTTGCCACCTGTCACTCCACATGTTTGCTTTAGAGACCATGCCGGAGCTAGGTGACTCACGATTTTGCTTTTGGGGTACCCCAAAATGCGTCATACTAGAGAGAGATATCCACATCCTTATATGGCATGCTTCGTTCTCCACTCCAACCGATGTAGGATCTCACAATAATCTGTCCATGCATAGACATATGATATACATACATACAGTTCAGTCATGTGGCTACATGCTTCATAGTCTACATATGCATTTGTTATTGTATAGTCATACAATTACATGTCTTTTATTCGGTTTTGTTAGTGGCAATTTTGTTATACTAGTAAGGGGTTATAGCTGAAACCCAGCATAAATTTCGTCAGTTCATCGAATAAGGGCCTTATTGAGATAAAAGAGATGCTTAATTTCTATTAGTTATTGAATCATTCAAGAATAGATAGTAAATATGGATCTTTTCTTAATAAGGAGTATTGTGAGATCCCACATCGGCTGGAGTGGAGAACGAAGCATGCCATATAAGGATGTGGATACCTCTCTAGTACGACGTATTTTGGGGTACCCCAAAAACAAAACTGTGAGTCACCTAGCTCCGGCATGATCTCCAAAGCAGACATGTGGAGTGACAGGTGGCAAAGCGGATAATATCGTACTAGCGACGGATTCGGGGACGTTACAATTGGTATTAGAGCCGGTGTCGGATCGGTGTGCCAGCGAGGACGCTAGGCCCTAAGGAGGGTGGATTGTGAGATCCCACATCAGTTAGAGTAGAGAACGAAGCATGCCATATAAGGATGTGGATACCTATCTCTAGTACGACGTGTTTTGGGATACCCCAAAAGTAAAACCGTGAGTCACCTAGCTCTGGCATGGTCTCCAAAGCAGACATGTGGAGTGACAGGTGGCAAAGCGGACAATATCGTACTAGCGGCGGATTCGGGGACATTACAAGACTCATGATGTTCTTAAGATTCATTGTTTCCAGTCTGTTCATTAGAGAGAACAAAAGGAAAATTATAAAAATATTAAAATAGTATACATTACAATAAACGAAATTATACATTAAGTACACACGGTATATACATCAAGTACACAAAGTGTATACACCAAGTACACAAGATAAAAAATCATGTACACAGTGTGTACATCAAGTACACATAGCGTATATACTAAGTACACAGTATACACTAAATGAAATTGATAAAAAAAGAATTTAAGTTTACCTGAGAGCTATTAACAGAATCTAATTTATGTGAAAATACACCAATCCTGTTAATGACAGTTTTGAATTTTTTATCAAAATAGAATTGCATATTGTCTATACTGGACTCCACACAACTCCTTAAGCTTTTAATGTCTTTTCTCATCTTCTTTTGTCTTTTTTCCATCATTTCCATTTTTTCTCCTAAGTCCAGGGCTTTATGTTTTCCATGAATTTTCTATGGTCTTGTATGTTTTGAAGAAGAAGCTATAAATGTAGGCTGTACTAGAGTACTATCATCATCATTATCATATAATGGCACATCTTTATTACCAATATTCTTTTTTAGTTCTTTTTCAAACATTCCATCTAGGTCTAACAGCTTCCTCTCATCTTCAGTTGGGCAAATATTCTTCAACTTCAACTAAAAAAAAGGAGAGGTGACAAAAAAAAAGTTCTTACAGGACCGTGCCAAATTAATACAAGTTCAAATAAGCAAAAAAAATTAAGAACCATAATGACTTACATCTTTGGCGGAGTGACTGAATAATGTGCTTGAGATATCCCTCAAGCTTAGTTAAACTCCATTATTATTCCATTTTAGAATTCTTGGGCTTTTATCTTTTGCAGCTATCTCCAAGTATTTGGTGACATTTCCACAGCACTCATAAAACCACACTTGGAATGCATAAGCAAAACCATAGATTCTACACATGGTGACATTCCCATCTTTTTTGTCAGGCCTAGCCCTTTTCCAATCAATTTTCCTTTGACGCTACTAATCGTAAGGCCGAACACCTCTTTCACCCATGGATAATCCGCAAAGCATCCACAATCAACAAAATCAATATCAACCTTAGTAACAGTTTTATTATTGTTATGTGCGAGTAAAAAATAATGTATAAAAAATAACGTTGCTAACTTCACTGCATCTTCATCACTATCAAAAGTCACATTCATAAAACAATTTTATCTTGACTGCTTGGATAGTTTTTGTAAACTATGGAAATATTTATCAAACAATGTACTACTTTGATATTTCATGTTTTTATATGTCATTTTTAATCATCTTTCCTTTGCACTTTAAACTAATTATAAGTGTAAATTCTTTTAAACCAAATAGCAACTCCACTCTATCATGCATCAAACAAAACTCTTTATCATTTGCGGTATGTATTTTCCTAAGAAATAACAAATGAAAAAGCTGATCATGAAGAATTATTTCGGGCATATCTAAAAAATACCCAAAACATATTTTTCTGAATCTTTATAGTTGTGTTGTAGTTAACTTGACTTTAATGAGTGAGACAACAGAATAATTTATGCAGAAGTTAAATCGCACCATGTGGAAATCATCTCTTTTCACAATCTGAATAAAAATATAATTTTTTGAGCAATAATAATAGTTCAAATAGTATTAAAAAATAATTAAAACCAATATAAATTGTACACAATGTGTACATTAAGGACACATGGTGTGTACATCAAGTACACACCTTGTGTACACACTTTGTATATATGTGTACACCAAGTACACACCTTGTGTATGTGTGTACACCAAGTACACACCCTATGTACATCAAGGGTGTGTACGTATGTATACATTGTACACACCCTATATACACTAAGTACACAATGTGTATACATCAACTACACAAGGTGTGTATACCTTGTATACACCTTGTGTACACTAAGTATACATACTATGTACACTAAGTACACACCGTGTGTGCATCACATACACAGTGTTTGTACACCGAGTACACAAGGTGTGTACACCAAGTACACAACCTGTGTACATCGAGTACGCACAATGTGTACACTAAGTACACAAGGTGTGTACACCACATACATAGTGTTTGTATACCGAGTACACACAGTGTGGACAGCGGGTACACATAGTGTGTACACCAAATACACAGTGTCTCCAACAAATCTATATATTTTACAATTATAATAATAAATATACAAACAAACATTCTTAAGCATTATATTAATTTCATATCATAATTACATAATATAATACTTTTAATGCTTAAGAAAAAGAAAAAAATAATTACCTTTTGTTTTTTGTGCACTCGAGGATCACCATGTGATGTTTCAATTGCACTACCATTTCTCTTAGTTTGTCTTGTGATCGTTAAACTGGAGTTAACATCTCCACGTTTGTTCTTGCCATCTACTTTCTTAATTTTTTTAATAATTTGGGAGGCACTTTTAGGTCGAGGAGATAAACTTGATCGAGTATCAACCATTTTTTGCCTAAGATATGAATAGATAAATATCAGGAATAGTTATCTTAGATGAACAAATTCATCTTAGATGAAAAGGAAACATAATTTGTAATGAATAAATATAATCTACATAAATTGCAAGCAGCAAAATATTAATTCTAGACAAAATTGCATAAAATTAGAAGTATCAGAAGCTAAATTCAAACAATGAAGACAATGGTTTGTAGTAAGAAATATAAACAGGGAATCAAATAGAACCCAGGAAACGGGAATCAAGCACTTTGTGAAAACAATAAAAAAAATTTTAGCCTTGAAAGCTGTTAGCTACCTTTTTTCTTTTTTTTTTATGAGTGAAAAGAAAAGACAAGTTAGTTAAATTAGCTAATTGTAACTGCACAATTAATTCAGTAGCATTATAGCACAAGCAGAAGCAGAAGGATAGAAAATCAATAACTCAAGAATCAACATCACATCCATATATATCCTATTTTCTTTGTAGCAGTTAGTGATTTCATCCATAAATATACCAACAGGTTTTTACACTAAGGCTTGGGATCTAACATGGTAAATAGTGAGAATCAAAGTTGAACAAGAATCTGTTTGGCAAATATACCTCATTTCACTTTCAACACGAATACAATGAAGAAACCAAATCCAAATCCAAAATCAACAATCATCCAAATTATCTTTCTCAAAACTAAAACCAACAATCCAAAAAGAGAAATATCTCAAAAATAAAACACAGAGCAACTGCCAGATCTAGCACAAGATGTTACCGTATTAACTTAAACGTAACAACTTCAAGTACTGAGATTCAAGTGAAAAAATAGCAACAATGTGAAGGGAAATATGAAATAATAAATAGTGAAAGGGAGGAATAAAAATAGCAAAAACTTAATAAATTTAAGAAAGATACGGAGAAGTAGAGATTAGGATTGGGTACATTACCTTGAAAAATTAAGAAAATTAGATCTGAAAATTTGAAAACATAAAACTGAGACAAAAGGAGCAAGGGCAATTAGTAACTGATATCAGAGCGACTGAGAGCAGAATGTGAGCGTTGTATAGAGAAGTAAAGAACTTGAGACAAGAAAAGAAATTAAAAAAGCATAAATGAGATGTATATTCGAATTAAAATTGTAAAAACACAGAGATTGATATAACCTAAGAGAAAGGAAAGTATACCTGAGTGAGGGATTTCACAGTAATGGAGAAGAAGGGATCTTCACAGATGATTTCGAAGGAGAATAAGAGTTGCCAGTGATGCTTGGTCTTGGAATCAAAGGACAAGAAGACTCGTCGGTGATCAGAGAAGCTGATTTAACGGTTATCAGAGGGAGAAGAGTGAAAGTGAGAAATTAGGGATTTGTTAAAAAAGGAAATAGGAAGTTTTATATAATAAGTAAAAAGTTGCATTTTATGTAAATATGAGTTATATTTTTGAAATTAAAAAATTTAAAAAGTGTATTTACGAAAAAATTACGGAAGTATAGTATTTTTTGTTATTTTTAATTTTGTTCTGTATAATTTTGTAAAAAGCCCTATTATTTACTACAATTTATTATTAAATTGATATTTTCCATTTCTTATTTTCTTTAAATATAACTTTAAGAGAATTAACTTTTATGTTTTGGTAAAAAAATAATTACCTGTGGTGGAGAGTAGCTTGGTTCAAAACCTCCTCGCCTTTTGGTTTGATGTTAGAGAGAAGAAAATGGCGCCATTGAAATCTCTGGAGGCTAATTATTCCATTTTGGATTCCAATTTCCAGTCTTTTTGTGCTTCTCACGGCATTTTCACAGGTCAGCTTTCTCTCCCATCCCTTAATCGGTGCTCGAAAAAGTGATTAATTTGTTTTTTTAACTCGAATTTCTCTATTTGCTCATTGCTTAGTTGAAGATTTCCTCATTCATGACCTCAGTGCGTTGACTTCATTAGCTGATCAAGAGCCAAATTCAAACAATTTGAAAGAGGTGGCTTTAGATTTCTTGCTGTTGGTGATTTTAGTATTGATGATTAATGCTTTTAGTTAAAGTAATTTGTTGCTTAATGTTATATGTGTCTTAATTAATTGTTGCTTCGAGCAATCAGGGCATCAGCCAAGTCATTTGTATCATAGACAGGTTACACCAACCGTGGATTAATGGTTTGCAGTTGTTGGAAGATGCTCAACAGAATAAACATATTTTATCCACTGGATTTGAGGGGTAGTTTATTTTCTCCATTTCTATCAGCAAACATTTAGTAGTTTTTTTTCCAAAAAAAGAAAAAAAGAGAACTCTTCTTTTGAATTTTAATCCACTGGCTGTCTTTATGTATCAGGATTGATTTTCTTCTTGGAGGTGGAGTTCGGCAGGGGCAATTGACAGAATTGGTTGGGCCATCATCATCTGGTAAAACCCAAGTAAGAATTCTTCTCTTTCGGGGTAGTGCAAGGGCAAGTTCATGTTGTGGGAACTTCTGATTTGAGTTTTCTGGAATGCATATATGTTAAGTCTGCTTTTTCATGATTGTATTATAAGTAGTCATTTTATATCCCATGAGAGTGCGAGTTTCAAAGACTCTTTAAGTGTTTTTTTTGTTTTTTTTAATTTCAAGGTACACAATGATACCTTAAGGGAAAGTGAGATCCATGATTGTTCACTCAGTCAAATTCTTTGTTGTATTAAGGTTTGCCTACATGTAGCCGCAAGTGTTGCAACACGGGAAATGGGCAGCATTATTTTTGTGGACACGTGCAGCTCTTTTTCTCCTCAACGAATTGAACACTTTGTTGGTCAGATATCTGGTTCTGTGTATAATAAGGTTAAAAAAGTTTGAGCTGAATTCCTTTTCCTCATTGTTTGTTTTAAACAGCCCTCCTCATAATGTGAACTACCTCCATCTAATCTTTGCCTTGTTCATATTCCGTTGCTGTTCCTAAACAAACTGTTCAGAGGGCAATGAGCAACATACTTTGCCATTCCATTTATGACATCTTTTCAATGTTTGAGGTGCTGCATCAGCTAGATATCAGTTTAAGATCCCAGGTATTCATTAAAAGAGAGTAGTCCATTTGGTGATTTTTTGCTGGACATTTCACTTTCATGTCATTGATTGCTCATTCAGGGGTGCAGCCAAGATTGTAAGGTGCAATTGCTGATTGTTGATTCAATCTCATCATTGATTACCCCAGTCCTTGGAGGCAGTGGCTCACAGGGTATACATTCTTGTATGCACAATGCAAAATGCAATTTCCTTGACTTATTATCATGATTTTGCTCATTTCACAGATTTCTTATATTTTCTAATATCCTAAGGAGGAGGAGGGAAGCATTAACTGAGAAAACCTTAAAAGATTATCTATAACTGACAATTTTTATAATGTGTTGGAACTTGGAAAATGTTAGATATGCTATTTTCTTAAGCAACTCGTGTGTGTTTTGACATCTGCATGTTTACAATCATTAAGACAGTTCCTGTTTTCTTTGAGGCTTATCGTTGCTAACTAAATTAATGCAATTAAATTTGTTTGCTGGATTTCATAATTAAGATCTAGCATACTGCTTTTGCCCCTTTTCTACTAAAAAAAGTGAAAAGAACTTTGCTAATGAGCTGCATTTGTGCTTCAGCTCAATTCATAAATGAGTGGATGTAGTGTTGGATCAAATCACAAGTTCATTTTTTATCAACAAAAAGAAAAGGGAGTTGGTGGGGAAAGCTTATATGTTGGTGTGAAGACAATTGCATTTGTATGATTCTTCATTATTGCACACTATTTATTTGTATGATTCTTCATTATTGCAGACTACCCAAATAGTTTATGTTGCTTGCAAAGTTGCAATTTCTTCTAATATTGTCTGAATCTGTTTATCTGTAAATGATTTTAGAAGGATCTTAGGATTGTCCCTAATCAATATCTACTATCCATTTCAAATATATAAAGATGCACAAACATCTGTATTGTATTTTTGCAATTCTACTTGGGGACCGTTCATGAAGTTAATTGGAAAGAGCTTGCTTTGGCTATAAAGGGCAAATTCTTTCTGCTTTTACCATCAGAGGGATGGAAAATATCTTGTACTTTAATCTAATATATTACGCTCATATTAGTGCCAAGCTTTCTGGTATACAAAACTGGATGTTGAAATATAAGATTCTTCTTAAACCAAGCATGATAAGATTCTTCTCAACCAACCATCTTTCCTGACACATCCTGCATTTGGTTACTGAAATTATCCTATCTGGAGTTGTATACATTAGATGAAGATGCCCAAATTCCATCCGGAACATTTTTTTCAAGGTCTGCCATGTCTGGCCTGGGTCAGCAATAATTTGTATGTTACCCATCAGGTGCAGAGTAGATACTTCTCTTTATTCAGTCTATTGTCTAGGCAACTCCTTAGGAGGCTTGTTCCCTATTTAACAAAACTGTCCTCAATGGATTTCTCTTTTTGAGAGGAGTTTGTTTGTTTTGTATGTATTGGCAATAATTTGTATGCTTACCCACCAGGTGGATAGGAGTTACTACTCTTTATTCAGTATGTTGTCTAGGCAACTCCTTAGGAGACTAGTTCCCTAATAAACAAATTGTCCCTTAGTGGATTTTTATTTTGAGAGGGGCAGAAAGCTTAGGCTTCTTTTTCTTCATTAATTATCTCCTCTCTCACTATTGATGAAATTCTGTTTATATAAATGTTTCTTTGTTGGATGCCAGAAAATTAATTCCTGCATGCTGCCTGGGAAATGAAGGTTAATTGTTTCATTTGGATATAGTGTAACTAAATAGACGCACAAGTTTGTGATTGATGGGTTGATACAGGGCATGCTCTTATGACATCTGCTGGTGTTTTGCTGAAGAAGCTGGCACACGAGCATAATATTTCGGTACTAGTAAGTTTTCCTCTTAAAAATGAAAAATGGATCACACACACACATATACCTCTCTAATTATGGTATCCATCTGATTTGTTAATTTTTTCTTCTTGCTGCTGATCATTCTTTTTCATTTGCTCAAATACTCTCGGTATTTTTGGATTGCTGTGAATTTTCTTGAATCAGATAACTGCTTTTCTATTTCAAATTGGCATTAGCTTTCATCTATTTTGTGCTGTTGGTTTACTAAGCTCTCCTATTGGAGACCTGGAAACTGCTTGAAGCCATTGAAACCAAAGGCTTATGGGTTCAAACATATGCTATGATGAATTAATTCCTTCTAAAACTTAGCTTACCCCATCAAAACAGATTTGTTAGCAAGTGTAATTATTATTAAAAACTTAGGTGGTGATATTACTGGTCTTCCTAAGTAATTACTTTCGAATTGTACTTTGAAGGTAACTAATCATATGGTGGCCGGAGAGGAAGGTAATCCCAAACCAGCTCTGGGAGAGAGTTGGAAGAGCATTCCCCACGTGAGGCTTCTGGTTTCCCATGACACTGGAAACAATATCCGCAACATTTCCATTCTCAAACACCCTTCCCTAGTAAGTTTATTTCATTCTCAATTTCGCTAACAACTGCTTGATGTTGTTACATTTACAATCAATGTATTTTCTTCTCTTTTTAACATTCAGACATTCTATAATTGAATGCACTATTAGAAGTAAGATTCTTATTTTCAGGCTTCTGGTAAGGCTGAAAGATTCATGGTTGATGACTAATCACACTATTTTTGTAGAGGAAAGATACTAGAGATGATGATATATATATATATATATGCAATGATCATGAAGAGAGAAATTAGGATGATAGAAAACCTCCTTTTTTTTCCCCTGAATTCAGAACTGTAACAAAAGTTGTCTTTTATTTAGATTTAGACTTTGGGTCCGCATTTGGTAACAATTATATGGTCTCATTTTGACGCACATGTATAAATTTATATTTAAATGTTTCATTCTGCATTTTAATTCATTGCATACTACTTTTTCTAATTAGTTTGAAAATGACATTTAGTTGTATAATTGTATTAGTTCTGTAATTAGTTTAAAAACGACATTAGTTGCGCAAAATAATTCATTTTTTTTTTTCATATTTCAAACTATTATTTCTTTACAAGGCATATAGCATAATTATAACTATAATCATAACTATTGATATTAGTAAGAAAAACGGAAACTTAAGCCCCTTGCACTTTTTGTTGCGTAATTAATTAACTTGAATTTTTCATACAATATTTAAGAACTTTATATCCAAAGATCGTCAAGAGATAAATTTATAAGTGCAATAGTTTCGGCAACTCTAACTGTCTAGTTTAAGAAGTAACAATTTACAGGAATTTAAGTTGGTTCGGCATTCTTTCTTTATTGATATTCGATACGTGATAAAATCCTTTCTTAATTAGGAATTTTTATTTCTCTATAGGGATAAGCAAAAAAAACCAAAAATATGATTAACCGTAAAATCGATTCGAAATTGAACCGATTTTTATAGTTAACCAATATGATGGATTTGATTACGATTTTTAATTTTTATATTTTTGGTTAATGGTTACGTTTTGGGTTTTTAGGTACTGATTAACCGTTAGTCAACGATTAACCGGTTTATATATATATATATATATATATATATTCAATTTTTTCTATTTCTCTTTAAAATTTACATAAAATAATATTTTAAAATATATTTAAATTATATTTTTATTTTTATACCTTAATTTATATTATATCATTCTCTTTAATTATATAGTAATATTTATATACAGTATACGATTAACTTTTATATATATTATTTTTTTATATTAAATTAAATTTATATTATGTCATTTTCTTTAATTATATAGTAATATTTATGTATAATATCCGATTAACTTTTATATATATTATTTTTTTTATCATATATTGGTGTTCATATTTTACTTAATAGCATGTAATTACATTTTCTTATATTTTAGAGTTTACGTTATAACATTTAATATTATTCAAAATTTTATTTAACTTAAAATTAAACATATTCTAATTTTCAATAAATATCAAATCTATTTTATAATATCAACTATTAATCTATATAACATGAATTTTGACTAGTAAATTATGTTTGTTTCGTAATTTTTATATTAAATTGCTTTACATATTTGAAATTTAATTGAATTTTGTCTAATTTTTTTAAATAATTTTATGTTATAAATTTTAATGGTTAACCGAAAAATATTGGTTAACCAAATCGAAAAACCGAAATCGATGGACTGGTTAATCGAATGCAACAAACTGGTTAATGGTTAGTGATTTTAAAAAATTGATATTAATGGACTGGTTAATTTTTTTTGTTAATGGACCGATTAACCGGTTCATGCTCATCCCTACTTCTTTATGCCTATATTTAAAGGAGCCGAAGTTAGAATGAGGGTACGTTCGGTTATAATTGAAAATTCAATTAATTTGATGATTTGATTATTCAATCTGATTTTATTTCGTAAAATTCATAAGGTTGGACTTTTTGGTAAATTTTCGTTAATAACTGAAATTTCTTAAAACGATATCATTTTGCTTAATAAAATTTTCTAAATTTAGAATTGATTAATATTCCAATAATGAGATGTTCGATTGTCAGTTTAGTTAGTACTAAAATTCAGTTTGGTTTATAATTTTTACCAAAGTTTGATTTTTGATTATTTTTATTCGGTTCGATTATAATTGAAAATTAAACCATATTCACCACTAGCTGAAGTTATGATTCTTTGTAGTGTGCATAAAATTGTGAGATTTTTGGATGTAAGTGGGTGAAGGGTTTTGAGAGAGATTTTCAAGTTAATTAGTGAATTTTGTTCTTCTTCGCATATGGAGTGGACTTATCCAGAACCATGTAAATTCTGTTCATGTTTTATTTTTCTCAAATTTTATCTGTATTAATTATTTTATTGATCATATTAGATTTATCTATATAAATATTTTTAATTTTAATCTTAACAGTGTTATCAAAATCTAATTGGTCGACCAATATTTATTTGGATTAATTATGGCAACAATGTTTAAAATTGAGAAATATGATAAGTAAAGATAAGGATGATTCCGACACAAAATGGCTTACATATAGCATTATTTGGCATAGAAAAATTGACCGAAGAACAAAGCAAGATTTGGAGAAAAAGGTGTTGGTTGCCATTTAGTTATGCTTGTTGAATGAAGTTTTATGTGAAGTCATTTATAAGAAAATTATACTATCACAAGCTAATTTTCACATAAACTCTAACCACGTGTAGCACTAATAAATGTTGTCCCAAAACAATCAAAATAAGCTAGTAAGTCGTTTCCATAAGTGTTTGATTTAGACTTATAAAAGTTAAGTAAACTAAGTAAGAGAATAAGGGAGCACACAAGGCTTCAGAAAAATGTTTCTATTACTCGAATTGAGTGTGCATGGATATGTAACAAATGAAGTTTTAGCCTATATATAGACATCTATCTCCTCGATGGATGGTGCGAATTAATGTGATCTTACAATCCTATAATTTATATTGACTATATATGTAGAATTCTTTATACAGATATCTCGATATTTTACATATAAGGATATTGTGAAATTTTATGGAACATTCTAAAAAATAGGATAGAAGTCTAAATAATATTCTATGTGCAGAAATGCCTACCAAATCTTTTTTGACTAGTTAAGAAGAAAAGTAATATGACATATTTATGAACTGGAATTTCTGTATATGACGAAAAACCTTACAAGCAAATTTATTGTGAAGCATTGCATGCATATGCTTAATTTGACGGAAAGTACATCCCTAAAATTTCATTTCGATGAATTCAATTGTATTCTTATAGATTTATATAATTTAGACATTAAGTACGAAGAAGAAGATAAATTCTTATATTGTTAAGATTTTTACCTTCATCTTTTAAAATATTAGAGAAAATTTAATCTACAGTAGGAAATTTTGACTGTAGAGAAGGTTAAAGCTTTGTTTGCTAACGATTGACTTAAGTTTTGGTGCAAGAAAATTGCAGTTAAGGTTGAGATTTATTGGATAATTAACTTAAATTTTTCATATACTATTTGAGAATTTTATACCAAAAGACCATTTAGAGTTTTTCCTACTTAAAATGTCCTGAAAGAAGTTTTAAAGGGAACACAGGGCAAGAGTTTGGAAAGTAAAACTTTATAGGAATTTATATAGGTTTTGCAATATTTCTATATTGAAATTCAATATGTCAATAAATATAAATCCTTTTCATTAGAATTTTTTTACTTCTTTATGCTTATATTTAAAGAAGCCGAATCTTATACCCAAAGACCATTTAGAGTTTTTGCTACTTAAAAAGTCAACAAAGAAATTTTAAAGGGAATATGGTGCAAGAGTTTGGAAAGTAAAATTTTATAGGAATTTAAATTGGTTTTGCAATCTTTCTTTACTGAAATTCAATAAGTCAACAAATAAAAATCATTTTTGTTAGAGTTCTTTTACTTCTTTAGGCTTGTATTCAAAGAAGTCGAAGTTATTGCTCCTTCCGTTCCATAATAATAGAGACACTTTTAATTTGGTGTAGTTTTAAAAGAAAATTAGTTCCTATAATTATAAAACATAATTTTATACATGATTTATCGATTATGCCCTTCATTTATGTTATGCATAATTATTATTGTATCAATAAAAATAATGACTACTATTGATGTATTATAGTTTCCTAAAAAAAAAAAAACTATTGGTGTATTATAGTTGAAAATATAGATTGTCATGAATTAATTGACAAGTGGAACAAAAATTTAAGGTTGAAGGAACAATTTGATCCCTGATGTTTCGTAAAATGTGCAATGTAGGGCCTTAAGTTCCATTTGGTGCAATATTGGGCCTCAAGTTTGAAAATCGATGCAATATCACCCATATTGTAACGAAGTTGTTTGTTTGATCAGTCGGCGTTAATTGATTGATGACGTGACAGGTTAAGTCACACATGACAGTTCAGATGGCAAAACGTAGAGTATGACTTGGCGAATGGAAGACACATCAGCTGACACATGTACCACCATGTACTCCTCACGTGATTTAAAAAGAAAAAAAGAAAAAAATATTCATGTGTTGATTTTATAGTTGGGTTGGTACATATGGTGGAAAGTATTTCTGTGTGTCTTGTCTGAGCATCATTGATCCATGTAAAATATGCTAAATGACACAGGGATTTGATTTTTTTTTTTTTAAATCGCACGTAATTGAAATAAGTGAAATATTATAGCTCTTTAGGGTAAGGATTTATTTTATTGTACAATGCAAGTTTTTATAGCTCTTTACATGTTAGGTTGTTTTAAATACTAAAAAGTGAAGCTGAAAGTTAACCTACTATTTTGGTTTGCCTTTCATGGTTCTAAATCAATGAGTCTAAGAGGCTTCTATACACGGTTCAGTCTTAATGTGATAGGGAAGTAATTAAAAATGTATTGGTGATATTTTACTGGAGTATTACTCTAAACAAGGAAGCATACATTCTCATACTAATTCACAAACAGAGAAGGGATAAATTTATGCATTCATTGCATGTGCCTGTCTGCATCTCTAGTTCTGTGTTTGTACACTTCTGGCTTTGTAGACATCTCACGAGCATTCTCTCCTATGAGTTATATTCTGATGTTGTTTGTTTGCCTTTGTAAATGCTGTGCTCTCTAATCATCAGATATAATTATATAGTAAATGCAATGCAACTTAAAGATTTAAAGGCTTATCCAAAGTTGATTTGCTTTTTGCAGGATTTGGAGATTTAAGTTCAACTTAAAGATTTAAAGGCTTATACAAAGTTGAATTGCTAGGAATATTAGAAATAGAATTGTAGCATTTTTCTAAGGGATGGCCTGTGGCCAATGTAAATAATACAATGCTATTTTCTAGATGACATTTATTATTTGTAATTAATTACAAAACTTAAATAAAAGTATAATATTATTGACAATTATGTGTACATGCATTTATTATGTATTTTATGTAAATTATAATTGAAAATACATGATGGAAAAATTTATTTATTTAAAAATTAATATTGAATGAAAGATCTGGTCATATGATGATTTTTTTAAAGGACTAGATTTATGGTCATTATTTATTTAAGGACCAAATTTTCGGTCCTTAATAACTTGAATTGTGACATGAGCTATAATATTAAAGACGAGAAATATCTTCCTTAATAATGATTTTGAGACCAAATTTTAATCTGGTCATTGAAAATTTATGGTCCTTATTATGTTTTCAAGGACTGAATTTCTGGTTCTTAATAATCTAGATGATCACATGACTTATATTATTAAAAACGAAAAATCTGGTCTTTAATACTTTTTAGGAATCAGTTTTTATCCGGTTCTTAAAAGTTTTAAGGACCGGTTGATGCATCGCGTCCTTATTGGTCATTAGCGGAAGAGCCTGTTAGGATGAGATAGTGATCGAATTTTTCCATCCTTATTGAGTTTTAGGGACCAGATTGGTACTTTTAGAGACCAAATTTCCCGTCATTATAAGCTTTTTTTCTTGTAGTGTTCGTGAGACTTTTTTTTTTTTGAAATAAATAATCTTGGTTGAGAAAAGTCAACTAAAAGAACCAAAACAATATATAAGCAAGTAAACAAGTTTCAATTCACAAGATCTGGCATACAATAAGCAGCCTTAGTCAAAGCATGAGCTGCCTTATTCGTATATTTTTTCACAAATCCAAAATGGATTTTCTCTAACAAAGCATATAGCAGATAGGATCTTACAATTAGTAATAACACGACCAAACTCAAAGCAATTACAAGAATAAGAAATCAGAGTTTGATAAACAAGTTGGGAATTTGTTTCAATCAAAGTTGAAGAAATCTTTGCCACTTTAAACGAACTTAACGCCTCACAAACACTGAGAGCTTCCGCTATTAAAGGATCAAGGATACCATGAACTGTCCTACATCTTGCTGCAATGAAAGTGCCTTGATGGTTTCTCGCCACAAACGTCAGTCCAATTTGGGAAGAGGCCGAAAACAAGGTAGCATCACTATTCAGCTTCAAGAACCCGTTGGGAGGAGGTGAGACTTTTAAATGTGATTGGGTTAAATATCTTATATATACCATTTAAGTTAATTAATTCTGTTCTTTTTTATCCTTGAAATAAGCTTATGGCGAACGATATAAATTTTATTTGCGTTTTATATTTCTCAATTTTTATGTTTATTAATTACTTTATTTATTAAGTTAACTTATCCATATAATTTTTTTTTTACTTTTATTCTTACACTTTTTACAAGATGAGACCACTCCATTATTGATCAATTTATTAATATTAATTTTTAAAATCATTAACTATTAATCAATTTATTATATTCGTTTAATAAGTTTATCTATTTTGATTTTTTTCGATATGTTTAATCAATATTTTTCAGTTAACTGCTAAAATTTATAACCTACGATTATAAAATAAATTAGAAAAATTTTAATTAAATTTCAAATATGTAAAATAATTTAAAATAAAAATAACAAAATAAACATAATATATACTAGCTAAAATTCATGTTCAACAAATTAATAGCTAATGTTATAAAATAGAATGAGTATTGTTTTGGTAATGTAATCTTGTACTATTGATCACCAGAAAAAACAAAATCCTCGTCCTCTTATTTGAAAATAGAAATGAGTATTGTTTTGGTACGCAGCTACTTTGACTATGCTACAGTATGCAACATTAGTTAGAATGTAATTTTATATTTATCTGTTATTTTTAGATTTTTAACGTAATTTAATTTATTATTTTAATACATTTTTTCCTCAATAAAGTTAGAATCAATCAGATTTGATAATTTAGTCTTAATTACGTAATTTAATACTAAATTTAAGTCTATTTATTATTTCTTAATTTTAGTGAAAACAACGAAAATAAATTATAAAAAAAGAACGGAGTGAGTGTAATATTTTACGGGCAACCTATTTGAGCCATTCTATCTTATTTATTAACAAATTTGTTCCAAAAGCTAAAAACTGAAACTACTAATGACAAATGCAACCAAATTATAATTAATTAATATAATTTTTATTTTTTTTCCAGGATTTCCTGACTGCAGCTACTGATACAACTGGAGTAGCACTAGAATGGCCAATAGCGGAACTGATCAGCAATCCAAAAGTTCTGGAGAAAGCTCGAGAAGAAACCAACAGAGTTGTTGGAAATGGCAGAACTGTTGAAGAATCAGACAATTCCAATCTTGTTTATATTGAAGCAATCCTGTAACAAACTTTCAGGTTGCACCCACCAATCCCTATGGTTTCAAGAAAATCAAATGAAGATTGCAAAATCAATGGCTACAAAATTCCTGCAAATTCAATACTATTTGTTAACATTTGGTCAATTGTTAGAGATCCTAAGTATTGGGAGAACCCATTAGAATTTAGACCTGAAAGATTCTTGGAATTTTCTGATGATGAGACAGCCTTAATAGACGTTAAAGGACAACATTTTCAGCTGTTGCCTTTTGGAAGTGGAAGAAGAAGCTACCCTGGAATTTCTTTGGCCATGCAAGAATTGCCTACAACTCGTGCGGCTATGATTCAGTGCTTTGATTTTTGTGATTAATGATCCT
This sequence comes from Excoecaria agallocha, assembly GCA_037975025.1. Classification (NCBI taxonomy): domain Eukaryota; kingdom Viridiplantae; phylum Streptophyta; class Magnoliopsida; order Malpighiales; family Euphorbiaceae; genus Excoecaria; species Excoecaria agallocha. The sequence goes on from CM075812.1 coordinate 54,932,347, forward strand.
AATCATCATGTTCTTGACATGACTGGACGCCCAGGATTGACTGCTCCAAGGCTTCATGATCTTGTTTGTGTTCCTGTTCCACGTACTCCACATCTTCTTCAGGCATTATCTGATAGTTCTTGATATGCATTATTGATTGAGTTGTCTCTCTTAATTTAAAACTATACTAAAATAAAACTTAAAGGATTTAATGTAACACCATAATAATTGAGGGATTTATTTAAGAAGAAATATTATAATTCATTACCCGAGAATAAGCTTGTCTTAATCTTTTACAAATTAGAAATAATGCCTTTTCAGAAACTAAGTCTCAATCTTAATATCACATAGCCTGAATTAGTTGAAGAAAAAACTTGATAATTTTATTGAGAATATATGAAACTACATATAGTATTACAAAAAAGAATCATCCTTTTCCGCTCCTTTTTCTCAACTTCACAAATTAAATAGCATTTAAATGATAAATCTCTTAAACGAAAACGAATAAAGACCAAAATAGTTAATCAAATACATTACAAAAAACCAACAAAGAAGCTAAAATTTAAGGGGAGTTTGGTAGCTGCAACGTCTTAACACTTGGGAAGATCAGCAGGTGGAGGAAGCAATTTCTGATTGGGAAGCTTCCCATCCAACACAACCCAAGCCATCTTCAAACCCCAACTTGTATGCACTTCCAAATGGCAATGCATAAACCATACCCCTGTTCCATTCATTTTAATTAGTCATCATTAAATTCATACAATGTCAAGACTAATCAATAATTTAGATGCTGCAATCAAACATTTATACTAACCTGGATTATCTGCAAGAAACCTGATAGCAACCCATCCACCAGAGGGCACCCCTACTGTGTTCCTTTCCACAGGATCAACAAGATTGAATTTTGCAGGATCTTTCTTTGGATCATAATTTCCAAAACCTTGACCAACTACGAAGAAATTGAATCCATGCAAGTGAAGAGGATGACTTTCAGCACCAAGAATGCTAGTGTCTTGCATTACTAGCTCCACGCTTGTGTTAAATGGAACAATTGATAGCTTAGTCCCATTGCTCACCATTGTGTTATTTGGTGAATTACCAGTGTAATTGAATGGTATTAATGGACTAATTGGGAAAAATGGACTATAAACACCATTTGATTGACCTGAAAAGTGGGCTGCAAGAAGAGCCGTAGTTGGCATTACAAAAGACACATTATTCACAGAGGCAGCAAACATTGTTCCATTTGGCCCTTGACAGGTTTGGTTATGTGGGCAAGGATTAGTCCCTAGGCCTACTGTAAAGAAAAATTGCCTATCTACTTTCTGGGGCACATTGGCTGGAAATTCTGCAGTTGCCAAGCTACGAAGTTTATTTGTGAAGTTAGTGACAAATGCAGTGTCATTAAGGGCAGGCAAAACAGGTTTAAAGAGTGGAATGTTTTTCAAAGAGAGGGTTGCTTTTAAGGGCGATTCATATTCTAAAATTCCTGCAACAGTCGAATTGTCAAAAGTGCCTAGTCCGGTCGCATAGGGTCTAGCAGTCATAAAAAATGTGGCATTTGGAACATTGGGTTTAGTTTTAAGTAGAACATTTGTGGTTTGGCCTGGTGCAATCAATAATATTTCAGTCTCAAATGGTTTTACATAAACTGCATCCACGTCAACAATCGTAAGTGTGTGATTAGCGATACTGAAAAAGAGTTCATCATTGAGTGCTGCGTTGATCAAGCGAAGCATGTATATCTTGCCAGGCTTCACCTTTATCTTAAATGTATCTGCAACGATAAAACACTCTCTTTAACATCACATATTTGAAATACGAAAATTTCTTGACTAGATCATATGAATAGAGTCAACCATATTAAAAATGTTGGCTTATAGAAGCTTTTTTTTTCATATGAAAGCATGTCATTGATTTTATTTATGAATAAAAATATAAATTGAGCTTAGCTAATAAGCTTTTTTTCCTTAAAATGTTTGAATACCTTTGGCAGAGCAATTATATAACGGGCCTGGAAGTCCATTAATGGTGTAAGCATCAGAAACATTTGGACCTCCACCTGTTTGAAGAGCTTGGTTAATGATTGTTTCAGTATCTGCATTGAACCATTCTCCTGCAAATGAAAGTAATGTGATTTATGATACCTCAATATTAATCACCTATAAGAGAAAATTATATGCTTTAATTAGGTTAGGTAACTACCAAAGATGATGGGAACTTCCTTATAAGGCTTAGCAAAGGGATAAGGAACTCCAAGCTTAGGAAGAATGATGATGGGACCATAGAGAGTTGATCTTAGCCAGGATATATGGGCATGCCACCAAAGAGTCCCTCTTTGTCCAACAATGGTAAAATTGTAAACATAACTTTGACCAGTTTGAATAGGGCATTGAGTTATATATGCTGGCCCATCAGCCCATCCACTTCTAAGCTGCCTAATTCCATGCCTGTTTTTAATAAAATCAGCTCGCAATTTAGGCTAATAATGATAATTTGATGAATTGAAGCACAAATTATTCTACATATGAGTTGTAATTTTACAAATTATATAATTTATTAAAAATTTTGGGGAAAAGAAGAAGAAATGTGAAACTTATGCTTACCAATGGAGGGAGATGTTATTTTGAACATGGTTCACCACCTTTATAAGAAGATTGTCACCCTCCCTGGCTACAATTCGAGGTCCTGGAAACTTCCCATTAACAGTTACAATGCTCTTGGTGTGGCACAATCTAGTCACATTTTGCAATTTGATCTGCAAAACATTAATTCCAATGATAATAAGAAATTCAAATTATTATATTATGATGAGTATAGATTTGCAAATTATATATAATTATTAATGCCATAAATGACACATACATCAAACTTGTAGTGCCTAGTTACGCAAAGAGCAGGCTGAGGAATGAGAGAGAGAGCGATAAAAGTGAAGAGAAAAACTCCAATAGATGATGATTTGTGAAGAAAATAAGAAGAAGCCATTTCTTGATTTTCTAGCTTAATTCCTCTTTTAGAGAAAAAAAAGAAAGTTATTTAAGAGAGTTAAGAAGTAGAAAAGTGAGTGTGTATGCATATTGATATATGGTTGTAGGACTATCTATATATAGATGTGAAGGAAAAAGGAGTTTGGTTGGTTGAATAAAAAGAATGCTATAATTAATTAGTTCAGTGTGATTAAATGGAAATTTGAATATTATTTTTTAATAAGATCAGTTGTTGGAACAACTCATGAGTGTAGTCAAAGACAATTTCTTTTCTTTGACCTTCTTTCTTTTCAAGTCAAACTTTCATCGTCCTATCCAATATTATTATGTGCTTCCATTTCTTTTTTGAAAAACAAATACTTCAATATGCAGTAAATTACTTTTTGCATTGTGGGGAGGGAGGAAAAAACTATTCCTATTAGGTATGTTTCGCTTTTTATGTTAGAAAATAAAATAAATCAAAAGAAATTGTTGATTAAAGTCGATTTATATTTCATCAATGTAATATATATATATATATATATATTAGGTGAAGGCTCTTAGGAGTTCAAATCCTTTTTAAAGTTCAGAAAAAACTTCTATATTTAGCTTGTAACTATTTACTGCATGCAGATTTTGAGGAAGATAGGTCGGTATTTAAAGGGACAGGGTTTGATTTGGACAGAGATGCACACCAAACCAGACAATTTTATTGTGTTATGTATGTGACATATAAATAGTATCGTATTTTATATGTGTATTACACTGAAACTATTATTATATTATATTGTGATATTTACGGTATATGGATGTTACATTTTTGTGGTATGTGTGCGCGCGCATGTGTGTGTATATATATATATATATATATATATATATATATATATATATATATATATATATTAATTAGGTGAAGGCTCTTAGGAGTTCAAATCCTTTTTAAAGTTTAGAAAGAAAATCTTTATATATACATAATTGGACAATGATATATAACAAATGAGCGAAGAGGAAAAATCTTTAATAAATGAACGTAAAAGATTTATTAAGTAGGTATTATATGACTGGAAAATATTTATGAAAGTGAGAGTTCACCTCATAGTTTCATGTGCAGCATGCATTATTAATTAAGATTTAGGGTAAATTTTATCTTAAATTAATCAAACTCACATATTGTCAATCATAACAGAAACCCTTCTTGATAAAGCCAATATTTGCACAAAAATATATGGAAATTTCAAGATTTTTTTTCCATCAAGAAGTCATTTTAGAGTTAGATGTGTGATTTTGGTGGCTAGTTTGAAGTTTCATTGTCATTAAGGGACAGCCAATTTTGATGAATAGTAGGGGAACCTCAATTGACGCAATTTTCTTTCAAGCAAACTTAAACTACATCGTATAACTATATCTTTTTTTTTTTAAGTAATAAATATGATATATCTATGACTTATTTATAAAGGAATTCATTACATATATTTATCTAATTATAGTGATATTAATTGGTAACGAGAGGAGAATATATTCTTTTTTGAAATATTTGTAGTTGCACCAACTCTACTTTATCTCTTCCTCTTGTCAATTTATTGATATTCTAGACAATCTCATAGCATGCTTAAGATATACATATCTACGTTAATGAGTTCGAATTCCAATTCTCATTTCATTTTCAATATGGAGACAAACATTTTCAATCAACTTCATCCACTGTTTATGTGTCACTGTAGAGTGTTTATAATTTGGCCCTAATGCAAATGTAGATTATCAACTTTCTCGATTTGTTGATTAAATTTTATACTGAATCAGTCATTCAATTAAAATCTTGATTTTCACTTAAGTTTGGCCAATTAACTTCTCAAAAAATGTATCGATTCAACTACCACTACCAGAAATAATTTAATACTATGTCCTTTAGCTTTAAATGATCTTTAGAAAATTTACTAGTCCTATTAATTTAAATTTATACTAAATAAATTTTAAAAAAATATAATGCTTTCTCTCAAATATCTAAAAACATTCCATTTTAGACATCCTTCGAGAAACTGAAAGAGTATAAATTATCTTTCTTCATTTTTTCATTTTTTTTAGATTTTATTTGTATGTAAGTCACTATTATTCTTTTTTTCTTTATTAATTATTAACAAATTTATGAGTGTGTAATTTCGTCAATTTACAATTTTTTAAAGAATTAAAATTAGCTAATTTTTTAAAGCTCAATTGAAATGATCTAATTGATAAAATATAAAATGGTTTATTTGTAAAGGGAAGAGCTGGCAGTTGAAGGATCGGTCAGATGATTGGACCTGCAAAAGGAGTGCCCGGTCGGACCTGAGCGTTAACACTCCGAAGCTTAAGTTAGTAGATTTCGAGAGGGAATACTTAAAGAGAGAGAGAGTCTCAGATATTCAATACTTGGAGCCATTGTGTTTTTGACTATTTATAGGAGTTCTGCGAGATGATCTAATTGATGACTTTGGGGCGATTTGTTTCTCATTTGTCAGCTATCCTTAGCAAAACTCTTGTCATGCCTTTTTTCGCAAACTTTGTCATTTCGGATATTTCGGAGTTTCTGCGAGATTAACCAAGTAATTCCTTATTCACAATATCGTCATCATTTTCTTGATTTTCCCTTTATCAGAGATGGCTTCAAGTTGTCTCTAATCTATAGATTGGAGTTTTTCTTGAAGTTTATAAAGACCATAAGGTCGTGGGTCATTCTTTGAAACCCACGGAGGAGAAAATGATGAAGATCCCTTTACAATACGATCTTCCCTCAAAGGCGTCTGCGATGGTTCGCCTAAATTCCATGGTGATGAATGAAGGAATGCTTGAATGTGAAAGCAGTAAGTCGCTCATTCGCCATTTGCAGACGCAGTTGCAGAGACAATTTAACATAAGCTTTTCCCTTGCTATTGGAAGTCGCAACAACTTTTATGGATCATGCCTCTTTCAATGTGCCTTAATTTTATACTATGACCTTGGCCAAATTCTGTGCATTTTCCAATTGCTATATCGTCGCTCTGCGAATTGGCATCAATGTAAGGAAAACCATCATCATCAAGACTGTCGACATGTCTGATTTTGTCAGTATCTTCCCAAGATTCATATTGTCATCAGATTTTCACCTATGACCGATTGGGTAGGAGGTTTTTGGGCATCGGTGTCATCATCTTGCGGGCCCGATGGTGAGGAATCCAGTTACGATTTCGTAAATATTGCCTATTTTGTTCTTGGGGTGCTGTGCCAAACAAACATTAATCGTTGCGATGACGCTTTGACCTTATGATGATTCAGGTTGAGTCTGCGCCTTTATGGCTTAGCTGCTTTCTATCGTGAGGGTGCCGATCAGCACAGAGGCAAGAGCTATTGCGGTCATGAAATCATAGGCATTTTTGTAATAGTTTATCTTTTGTAATGGCTTTCTCCTTCGCTTTGTTAATTTGTAAGAACTCTCTCTATATATAAAAGCCGATTTTCCTTTCAATTGTGCCTTTGCACTGCAATGCTTATTTTGGACAAAATTTTGTCATGATAATAGTTAAGGAAAACAAACACTATTAATCGTGAAGAATGCATGCAATCAGACATGGAAAATGTGCGAAATTTGATTAAGGAGAATACTTCATGAATTTTAAAGTGCTTTTCAAACATTGCAACGCACGACCATTTTGGGATCGATGTTCGATTAATCCGATCGGATTCAGATTTATCGCCCTAAGCACAATGGGCAACTTTTCAGTCTTTAACTTAATCGAAGTTTTATCCAGTCAGATATTAGTCAGAGAATCATGCATGACGAATGAATTTTTCTGTCTCTCATTGTCTTGGGCTCGGTATGAACATTGAGCCTACTAGAGGGACGTATTCTAAATGAATGGACTTCAACTTTACCATTTGTGGCCTCGTTAATCCTAACAGATAAGTTGCACCATATTGATTAACCAATTGGGATGCACCATCAATCGAAATTAAGTCTTTAGTTTTATGACAGATCTCTCACTCATCGATCGAGTTAGAAGTATTTGGGCATTGGGGCCCTTGTCTCTCATACTCAACGGTGAGGGATCCGTTTGGACTTTGCGAAAATCAATCGCTTTGTGGAGGTTATCCATTAGGAGATATTTTGACCAATCAGTGGCTTTATGGAGATTATTCACTAAAGGATATTTTGGCCAATCAGTGGCTTTTTTGCATTTACTTGCAGAGTTTTGCATTTTTGGTTCGGGATAGACATCAAACCTAGCGAAAATATTGGTGGAGATCAAATGAAAAACGTCTTGCATTTTTGGTTTGGAGCAATATTGAACCTAATAAAGGAATTCGAAATAGAGTAAAGCTTTTCGCATTTTTGCCTATGTCAAGCCTAGTAACAGGGACCGATCAGCTAACGCCCTTAGTTGTTTTGTGGAGATTGTCTTTTCTGAGGCTATTTTAGCTAATTAATGGTGATGGATCAAATGATGGATCGCTCGCTCTCCGATTGATAGGAGATCTTGTCTGGCATTTTCGATGGTGGGGGATCCAGTCGGGGAGGAGGATTCGATTGGGTTCTGTATATATTGTCCACTCTAGGCGTGGGCTCACACATGGGGCTTACCCTCACGATTTTGTTCCTCTCTTGGAAAAGGCCTATCACGATCGAATCATACCGATCGAATTTGGATTGTTTATTTATTCAGGATTTCCGTTGATTGGAGTAAGACAAACTACCTGCAAATGGAAAACAAAAAATAAAATCTAAAAACAAATAAACAAAAATGTACCTTTGTCTTTTTGAGCATCAGATTAAATCAGATTAACCACATCGAGGGATCTTTTTAGCGGGAGCTTTCAAATTGACTTGAATTCGATAAGCCGTGTCTGCTCATTTCAACCATTATACATTTATTGCCGATGCACATGCCCAGGGTGATGCCTAATTTTTCGGAACCGCTATAATGACTTGGAGACGTGTGGCAGTTAGTCAATTGTTGAGGCATTAGGAGAGTTCTAGAAGTTTTGCGGCTATAAATAGGCGATTTTTTATTTTTGGGCCGACTTCTTCATTATTCTTAACAAAATTCTGCCAAATTCTCTTTGTGAAGCTCTTTGTTCCAACCTCTCTATGTAAAAATTTTTTGAAGTTCCTACTCCGAAGATCCGGAGATTCCAGATTCTAGTGTTTCTCACCAGAATATTACATTACCCAAGTAAGTGAGCAACTTCTGCCTTTTAATTTTCTTCATTTTTCATAATATCATCATATTATTGCTCTCCTTCCATGAAAAATGGTATCGAGCAACAATCACTTTATAACCAGGGGGTTTTTTGAAGCTCAGAAAGATTATGGAACCACAGCTTATCCTTCAGTATTCATATAAGAGGGGATAGCGGAGAGATTTTTTTTTGGTAGGGATGACTAGGGGGTTTGCCATGTATATAATATGATCGGATGTAGCTACTGCATGTTTATGAAATCTACATCAGCTGGAGAGAGTACTTATCTTTTATTTTTACGACGTAGTTGCAGGTGTGATGGCTAAGTGAGACGATGTTGTTAACCAGCTGGCTGATCAAAGATGGAGGCGGATCGTACAGCCAGGAAAAAGAGGAAATCGAAGAAGAGAAGGCTTGTGTCTTCTTTAGAAGTGCAAGCATCCAAGCCCTCTGCCAGCACTTTGATCTCCCATCCCCATCAACCTGTTCTGGTGTCTATTGCTGCGCAGCCTTTATTAGAGTTTCAGCGCCCCCTACAACGTTTCTTATTGAGAGATGAACCCAATTCAGAGGAAGAGCGTCCAGTTCTACCTTAAACGGGGTCAGTTAAAATCAACGCGCCCCTAATAGGTGAAACTACACAGAGAAGAGCTGAACAAGCAGCTAGGGGGAAATCTGTCGAGGTGGTGGCTGCTACAAAGGGTAAAGAGCCCCTTCAGGACGAGTCCGCTCGAAGCATCGCTGCGAGACTTGCCGAAAGGCATGCTACATCGCTGGGAGAAGTTCTAAAAGGTCAATTTGGCGATGGTTGGTTCATTGAAATGGGACGGTAATGAGTTTTTTGTGCCAAGGCATGCTCCAAGAGGGTGACTTTAAGGCAATGGGAGATCCCGACATACTATCCCGAGAATGCAGCCTTTTTCAACAGCAAAGTCTGGAGGTATTTTCAAAAATGTTTACTTCTTAAACATACTTTCATCTTATAATCCTTTATCTTCTTGATTACTCGACCTTTTTTTTTTCTCATCTGACATTTCAGTTGATATAAAGGGGTTTATGCTTGCATGGTATGGGTAATCTTTGCAAAAAAAAAAGTGGAAGATTTCGATCGGGTTAGGATTGAAACGGAGGCCAAATATGATTCTGCGAGGAAGGAGTCTTTGCTTGCCCGATCGAAACTTGAAAAGATGAAAGAGGAGTCCGCTCACCTTTCTCAGGAGCTAAAAACTCGACAGAAAGAGGTCGACCACCTCAAAGGGGATGTAGCCCGTCTATCTGTTGAATGCTCCAAGACTAAATCTAAGAATGATCTTCTATGTGGGGAGCGGGATTCATTGCAAGCTGCCCTGAAAAAAGATATGGCACAGAAAAGGAAGCTTAAGGAAGAACTTTCTGCCTAAAAGGAAGATATCATGGATCAACTAAGAGAGGCTCAGGGAAAGTTGCTGTCTTGTCTAACTTATGAGGCCGACAGGTGTTTTCCTGAGACCGATCTCAGCTGGATGGATGACTCAGGTATTTTACTCAATCCTCCTTCTATCAACGACAATCACGGAGGACCTCAAGACCCTGCATCGTCTCGACCAAACATCGGTGCAGAGATCGGTGCTGGGGCTGTAACTTTCTTGTTGACAGAGAATGCTCCCGGAGAAATAGCGAAATATCTCGAGTCTCCTATTAAAGCTACTATAGTGCTTTCTTCTAATGTAGAGATAGAAAACATAGGAGTGTAGCTTTTTGCTGTAATGATTTTGCCCCTGCTTTGTAAGAATTATTCATATATAATATTAGATCTTCTTCTCAATTGTGTCTGTAGACTGCAATTCTTATTTCAAGCAATACTCATCTTTAGATCAGCTAAGAAGAAAATATTAAATTGACTGGGGAGAATCATGTAAATTATCCATAGAGAATGTATGAAATCGGCTAAGGAAAAATATTTCATGAACTTCAATATGTTTTTCAAGCATTGTAGTACACAACTCTATCAACAGTTGCTTAGTTCGATTAAATCGTACAAAACAAACTGTTTAGTGAAGAATTGTAACTTAGATTTATTACATCAGGTGTGGCGGATGACATTTTAGTCTTTAGCATCGTTCTGATTAGATATTTGTTCGAGAGAGTCACTTGACTCAGCTATCGACTTTCACATCTTGGACTCATGATAGGAATTGAGTCTAGTGAAATAACTGATGGAGACTAATAGATAGGATGTGCCAATAGGGAATTTTAACCCTAAAAGGTCAAGGGAGTTATCCGTTTGCAGGGAGTTACCTATTTGGATAGAAATATTTTTTTCCGACCGGAATTAAGATGACAATGTCGATCATAATTGTAGATTTCACATTTTAAGTTCAGGATAGACGCTGAACCTGGCGAACAAGTCAATGGAAATCGAATGGAGGCGTCTTGCATTTTGGGTTCAAGAACAATATCAAACCTAGCAAACGAACTTACGATAAAGGGGAGCTTTCATATTTTGCACTCGGGATGGACATCGAGCCTAGTGATGGAGTTGTGTCGTGTAAGCATTTATATAAAATTTCGAACTTTCAAAATAACTTCTGATAGGTATCATCTTCAATCAAGAGTGGTTACTTATTTCGACTGTTTGGGGAGGTTTATAGGCATCGGGGCCTTCATCCCACTCTCCCATTGATAGGAAAAATTACTTTCGCTCCGCTTTGAAGCAATTAAAAAATATTAACCGATCGAGGTGAGACTTGTGGGCCTTTGAGACGTTCGTCTCAAGCTCCCGATGGCAAAATAACCCGATCCAAAAATCAGTTTGCTGGAGAGTTAACAAGTTTGCTTAAATGACAAGTATTAAATTCGTGAGTTTTGGACACATACCTATTTTTTAAGTTATTTTTACTTTGTGGAGACACTTATTTTGCAAGCGTCATGGTGTTGGAATTTTCAATAGCCTTTCACATGTTGTATCCTTTTTCTTGCTGTCTGTTGAAAATAGATCTTTAAATAGCATAACAAGTAATATTAAGACAGACTAGTATTCCAGCGCTTATTACAGGGGAATAAAAGAACATTTAAATTTAGTACAGATGCCCTTTTAAGAAATTAAATTGTAACAATTGCACCTGATTTTGCCGCTATTTGAACTAGTCACCTCCTTTCCATCGTTTGTCAACTTATAGGAGCTTTCTCGTTCATTGGCTTGAGCATCCGGCTTCATGACATAGCTCACGACTTTTGTCGCGGCCTCCACTGTTTTTCCTCCTGTTTGGCCGTTTTGGGTCGGTTAGTTTTTTCATGTTTTTTCTTGGTGCCCATTGGCATTTGGAAGGAACCGACACTGAGGAGAGTGGAGGTCCCAGTCAACCAATCATTGCAGCGATCAGGTTTACTCCGTTCGTCCTTATTTCCCCTCTCCGTGATCCTTGAGAAGACTGACCGCTTAAGCTTCCCTTCTTCTCGATCGGATGTGGGGGTTCTACTGAATGGCCGACCGTTTGGATATCAAAGTCTGTCCATTATATTAGTTTTCCCGATCCTGTTGGATTTGAAAGCATCATCTAACTGGACACGCCGCCTGACCCTATCCATTAGGTCGGAAAAACTATCTAGTGGCCTAGTTGTCAGTGATTCGGAGAATGGACAATCCTTGATGCCTTTTTCTAGGGCATTTGATGCCAGTTCCACGCTTAAGTCCCTTATTTTCGACATTGCGGCTTGAAAGCAAACGATGTAATCTCTGAGACTTTCATCGGTTCTTTGGTAAAGGTTAAACAAGCCACTAACTGACTTTGATGCACAAGTTTGTGCATGGAATCGTGTCACGAATAATTCTTTGAGTTGTCTGAAGGAGGTAATTGATGTATGAGGGAGTCCGAGGAACCATTTCAAGGCGTCTCCTCCTAAGGTAGTTGGAAAAACTCTACAGGCAATCTTTTCATCGAAGGTGTAGACCTGCACTTTAATCAAAAATTTCGTAAGGTGAATGACAGGATCAGTTTTACCTGTATATTTGTCCATTATCACATCTCTCCATCTGGGAGGCAGCTCAGACTCTGTGATTTTCCTGCAGAAAGGGGAGGTACTATTGCAAGCGTTTCCCTCAGACATCCCTTTCACTGGCTCCGCCAATCCAAACTTTTCAAGTTTTCGTTTAAACCATTCATCCTCCCTGCTCATTGTCACATGAATGATCTCTTTTTTTGTCCTTTAGAAGCAATTATGACTGAGCGCACGCCCTCCTCGCTCACTAAAGGACGAGGCGCATGATCTATTGGGGATATGAGGGGCATCTCTGCTCGAGAATATTGTTTCCTTCCCCTTATCGTATCTGTTCGTGATTCTAGCACCTGCACTCCTTCCATCATGAGCGCTTGGCTCTCTGAAGGAAATCCCCCTATTCCTCATTCTTTCGAAGTCTTCGGCCATTAAAACCATTTTCTGACCGCTTTCGAAAGCTCTGGGCATTTTTTCCATTTTCAAGGCTTGAACCAAGCTCTCAGTGAGGTGACCAAGTACAGCACGTATGTTTCCTACAGTAATAGGGACATTCTCCTGCTATCGTGCGATCACATTATCGAGATTTAGGAGGAGGTCACCTTCGACTGGTGATTTGAGAGATCTCTCTCTTAGCCTTGAGGGTTCGGATCTATCCTGGTTGTTGCGATTACACTCTCCATGATCTACACGTTCGTAGGAGCTTGAATATGCCATGTCTCTCAATGAAAGCACCAAATGATAAAACACAAAATGATTTATCTGTAAAGGGGAGAGCTGGTAGTTGAAGGGCCGATCGAATGGCTAGACCTACAAAAGGAGTGTCCAATCGGAGCCGGGCGTTAGTACTCCAAAGCTTAAGTTAGTAGCTTTCGAGAGGAAATACTTAAAAAGAGAGAGAGTCTCAGATGTTTAATACTTAGAGCTATTGTATTTTTGGCTATTTATATGAGTTATTTGGAGGGGTACTTGAGTACCTTAGGGAGTGATAACCAGCAGTCAGAGTAAATCGACGACGTGATAGGAAGTAGGTGGAGAGTATGGGCGTTGACTTGTGTTAGTGAGCTGACAGAACATGCTGTCCCATCAGTCCAATCGGACATCACGGTTTACTGAGCTGTCTTCCAAATCACGCTTTACCTTTTTGCTATTGGGTTTGAGCCTTGTCGAACATTGTTGGACCACTTTGATTAAGCTTTTAGGAATGTATTTGTCAAAGTTATCACTAATTATTCTTTTAAGCAATGATTTATTTGTTATTTATTACCTTAATTTCCACAAAAAAAAATAATAGTACCTACTTATTAAAGACCAATGGACGGAATGAAAATCAAATATATGAGTCATGTAGAAAATATTGTCCCATCAATCATGTCAATAGAACTTTGATGGTTCCATATCTAATTTATTTTTACTCTTTCCTTCTTCATATTATTGTTTATTTATTTGTTATTTGCTTTTCAATTAATTATTTTTTTATTATTGTTTATTTAATTGTTATTTGCCTGTCAATTAATATTTTTTTTGATAAATCTTTGACAACAAGAAAATGGAATTTGAATATGATGAATTGATTTCTCTTAATAAACGAGAAGAATTTATATTTGCATGACTAAATATATTGAATAAACCCAACATCATCGATATAGCTTTATCTTTCAACACAAATAAATAAATATTGTTTCATCGAATTTGTCATATAGAATTAGGAAATCACTAAAAATTGACCTAACAGTGCACTAATAAAAAATGCATAAGAGGTTTTTCAATTCGATTTCTCTTAATAACATTTTTATAATTAGGTATTATATTTATATTGTAAAAAAAATTATTATGCAGGATTTTCTAGTTTCTAATTGAAAAAATAATCAAATTTATTTTTAAAATATTAAAAATGGTAATTAAATATTTATCTTTTAAAAATGTTTTAGGCTAAAACAACAGGATTTTATGTGGACCAAGTACCTTGTTAGTAATAACAGATCTAAAATATAAATAATTTTCATTTGATAGTATGATATGATAATTAGGGCTAAGAAAAAAAAAAGGCTTAACGTGCAATTTGATTCCTGAAGTTTTGCAAAATATACAATTTAGGGCTTAAAGTTTTTTTTTTGTGTAATGTTGGGTATGATGTTTTGAAATTGGTGTGATGTCAACTCTGACCAAACGGAACCGTTAGGTTGACCCATTGTCGTGAGTTGACCGATGACGTAACAGGTTAAGTGACACATGACATGACAGGTGGCGACATGTGGGCGATGATATGACAGGAAGAGGAGACGTCAACTGACACATGTCCGTTCATGTGCTTCTCACGTGATTTAAAAAAAAGAGATAAAAAAAGGTTAACCTCCTGCAAAAACCCCTTCTCCCACAACAACAACCATCTCTATCAAGATTCTTGATCTCTGACCAGTAATAGTTCAATTGAGCTAGTAAGAGCCTGCAGAGATCTTCTTCAATATCGATTCATCGATGGCATTAATTTCCGGCTAAAGCAATCATAGCAACAAAATACAAAGATCGATGAGTCTCCAATCATTGTAATGAAGCCAGCGATTTTCCTTTACCATGGACCACTGGAGTTTTGCTACCCTCTTCGACCTTGAGCAACAATTAGGAGATGAGGTTTCAACAAACTAAATATCATCTGGAAACAACTAATAAAATGTCAAATTCGATCCAAATTTCCACAATTGATTGTCACAAACAACTAAATACCAAAAAATGCAGTTTATCAAATCAAAACCGCATTGCTATGATCACCAAAACCTCCAAACGAGCAAATCATAAAATCCCAACTAAAACCAAATTGTGATAGAATTAAGCAAGAAATCCAAATATCTCTTCCCTAACTCTGGTGCTGGTAAAGCTCTATATTCTAAGCCAATTATAGTTGAAGAAAAAAAGCAAATCTAGATAAAAACAAAGCACAAAAAGTCACTCGTCCAAAGCAAATCTAGACAAAAACAAAGGCCAAGTAGTTAAACAGGGAGAAGTATAGCAAATAGAGTAGATGAAAACAGAGGCACGATGGAGCTTCTTTCTCTCTGCTTCTGACTCTTCTTTCTCTCTCAACTCTCTTGTTGTTTAGCTGTTGTCTGCCGCATCCCCATTTTGAAATTAATCTCTCCCTCCTTTCACACCCTTCTTCTATGACTCAGTCTTAATTCACTCTCTTTTATAAAATAAAAAACCCATCTCTTCTTTTTCTAAGTCCTTTCGCTTTCTGTTCCTCTGGTAAATCACTTTCTTAGCTTCTTATTTCTTCTTATTACTCATGTATTTTCTCTCCACTCTTTGTTTGTTTGTTTGTAGTTTGAATTTTTGTTGCAAAGAGAAAATGGCAGTTAGTTCTAAAGGGAAAAGCGCAGAGTTAGTTCAGGTGGGTTTATAATTATTGATCGGAATTAACAACAAGATGAAGCCGCCTCTTCTACCTCCTCCTCGTTAGAGCGCCAGTAATGGGTCTGCCTCCTGCTCTCGCATCGAAAATAGAATCGAAAGCCCAACGGCGCTCATAATCATGTTTCATGGTGAGCGTGAGGTTTCTCTTGAGTAGGTTTCCGGTGGTCGTCGTTGTGGGAGTAGGGGTTTTTGCAGGAGGTTAAAATTTTTTTTATCTGTTTTTTTTAATCATGTGAGGAGCACATGAATGGACACATGTTAGATGACGTGTCCTCTTCCTGCCACGTCATCGCCCACATGTCGCCACCTATCATGCCACGTGTCGCTTAACCTGTCACGTCATTGGTCAACTCACAAAGATGGATCAACTTAACGATTCCGTTTGGCCAAAGGTGACATTGCACCAATTTCAAAACATTCATTACACAAAAAAAAAACTTTACTCCCTAAATTGTACATTTTGCAAAACTTCAGGGATCAAATTGCACGTTAAGCCAAAAAAATGGATATTCAATCGGTCTAAAATCCAATTGATTGTTTTCTGAAAGAATTATGCCATAACATATCACGAGAAGTACGAATAAATACTCTCTTTTTGCATTATCGATCTAGTTCTCACCCATGCCACACAAGCGTCGGAATGAAAATTTTAATGTGACGAACTAAAAATTCCGACGAAAAGAGAGAAAAATGTACGAAAATAATTCAACAGAGTTTTGGTATGAAGATTTTTCTTGCATCCCCATAATACTAAATTTTAGCCCTTATATAGGGCTCCAATTAAAATATTATTAAATTATCTTAATTAGTGTAAATTAAATTGGCAGTTACACAAATTAAGTATAAGAAATAATAAATACCATTAATATGTTAGTTACCTAATTTAAATTAGGTAACTATCCATATTAATAACCACCAATTATGACAGATTTTCTAATTAAGCGAAATCATAATATGGAACTAATTCCATATACATTATTTCATGTTTCGATATATTCTCATTTATATTGGGGCTAATTTCTCATCTCATTGGTCATAAGTGTATTCCAAACTCTTTTATTTTTATTAACCCAATCGATTTCGATTTTTAAATTTTGAAATTTTCAGTTTTTGTCCAAGATCGAAAAAATCGATGGTTTCAATTAATCAACCGATTTAACTATTATTTTCGGTTTTAGTTTCTTAATTTGGGTATCAGTTAATCGTTAGTCCACGATTAACCCATTCATATTCATATATTTTTATTTTTATACCTTAAAATTTTTTTATTTTTTATTTCATTCTAAAATTTAAATAGAGTAATATTTTAAAGTAAATTTAAATTATATTTTTTTATTTTTATGCCTTAATTTTTTATATTTTTCTATAAAAATTTATATAATATTTTAAACTATATTTAAATTATATATATTTTAATTATATATATATATTAATATTTATATGGAGTAACTGATTAAATTTTATATACGTTTATTTTTATCACATATATTGGTATCCATATTTTACTTAATAGCATTTAATTATTTTTTTATATTATAAAATTAATTTTTTAACATTTAATGTTGTCCAAATTTTTCTCTTTGAATTAAGCGTGCTAATTTTCAACAAATATCAAATTAATTTTATAATATTAACTATTGGTTTGTTGAACATGTATTTTGTCTATTATATTATATTTGTTTTATGATTTTATGTTTAATTATTTTGCACATTTAAAATTACATTTAATTTTGTCTTTTTTTTTTATAATCGTATGTTATAAATTATAATTAAGGGTGAGTATGGACCGGTTAACCAATCTATGAGCGAAAAAATTAACTGGTCCATTAATATCGATTTTTTTAAATCACTAACCATTAACCAGTCCGTTACGTTCGGTTAACCAGTCAATCGATTTCGGTTTGATTAACCAATATTTTTTTGTTAACCATTTTATAACATAAAATTATATAAAAAAAAAAGATAAAATTCAATTCAATTTCAAATGTGCAAAATAATTTAATATAAAAATTACAAAATAAACATAATTTACTAGTCAAATTTTATATTCTATAAATTAATAGTTAATATTATAAAATAGATTTGATATTTGTTGAAAATAAATATACTTTATTCTAATTCAAATAAAATTTTGGATAATATTAAATATTAAAACATAAAATCTAAAATGTAAAAAATATAATTAAATAATATTAAGTAAAATATGAATACTAATATATGATAAAAAATAACATATATAAAAGTTAATTGGATACTATATATAAATATTAATATATAATTAAAAAGAATGATATAATATGAATTTAGTTTAAAATATTATATAAATTTTATAAGAAAATATAAAATATTAAGATATATAAAATATATATAATGATAAATTATCTCTGTAAGGAAGGTAGAACGGCAGAGGCTTATAAAGTGCTGTTTGAAATGCAAATAGGAGGTTGCGAGGCAAATGCAGCAACTTATAGAATGTTGGTTGATGGGTTTGCCTGGGTTGGAGATTTTGAGGGAGGCTTGAGAGTTCTGAATGCAATGGTTACAAGTAAGCATTCTCCACGCACTGAAACTTTTAACTGCTTCATTGTTGGCCTGGTGAAGTCAGGAAATATTGATGGTGCTTACTTTGTGTTGGAGGAAATGGAGAAACGAAATGTGGGGTTGGATTCAGATGGATGGGAAGCTCTTATTAGGTGCTTTTGTGGGGAGCAAGGCGGTACAAGGGAACTTGTAAATGAACTATTGACCTTGGCAAAGTAATCATATAATTAGGAAATAGGCAATGGTGGAAACATCATTGCAACATTTCTAATCGAAAGGGAATTTTCCAATGATAGATGTTTGGTTTCCATATTTGAACTATGAATCAGCAGCTTCACCGAGTTTGTGAATGTGTGATCAGCAGTTTCATAAGTTACCTAAGATTTTTGCATCTGTGGTTAGGCATGCTTGGTAATCGTCTCATTCACCTACAGGAAAAAAGCTGGCCCCTTCCTCTTGGGACAAAATGAACTCCAACAAGCAGTAAGAACATGCAGAGGGGCTTGCATTACGTAATGTCCAATAAGCTGCTTATGGTTTTCATGATCAAAGGTCTAACCTCCAATCCTTCAACTTAGTTCCTTCAAGAAGGGTGATCCGGGAAGCCATTTTTGGAGTTACGTGGCTGCTTGGTTCTATTTTGCTGGGTACATAGTGACATATTGATTCAAAAAATGAAATTGCAATCAGATATAGTGCTGAAGATACTACAACTGTGTTGCTGTGAATTATATGAAGCTGTTTTCCTGTTTTACATTGCTCTGTTTGCGAGGTTACATTTCACTAACCTTTAGCAAAGATAATTCTGAGCCAGAACTAAGAGGTTGTATGGCTTGCTATCCGCAACCCCTTAGCCTACGAATTTGAACCATAATCAGCGAAGAAATTGCTAGTAGTCCACGCCATTACACTAAGATAACAACTAAGCTAGGCAATGCAATCTCTAGCAAAAAGCCTCCTTTAAATCTGTGGTGATGATTCTAAAAATAAAAAAGAAAATGCAGTTCATTGTTATACAGATAGAAAGTTAATCCGTAGAAATTCTATTTCAGCATAATAGCAATCCTTCATTCCTTTTTTTATTATTATTTTTATTTTTGGCATCATTTCAATCCTTTAATTACTTTGTTTAATTCAGAGAAAATTATGGTACGGGTAAAAAGCGGATAGGGGTAAGTGAGGAATTGCTTCTCCGAGTTCATTGTTTTGCTCTCTCATTTGGGAGTTCTACCAGATGTGAGAAAGGAGAAGACAACAAGAGGTGAAAGTAAAAGAAGAAGAATAAAAAGTAGAGAAGAAACCTTCAAATTTGCTCATTTGTCCATGTTTTATAATAATGAGAAAGTTTTATATATAACAATGTAAACGGGTATAAAAGAGGGATTTTTAAGTCTAGCACATCATCAAATGACCTATTCTATCTCCCATTGATGATTCTTTTGGAATCATTTCAGTATAGAAACTTTTATAATTGAGAATGAATGGAGATACTATTTGCGTTTATCATCTAAAAGAATGAAATTGTGTTGTTTATGATTCCATGGCTATATATTCTAGGATAATTACTAAACAAAGCTAATAATCTCTTGACGATATAACTATAATTTTAATCAAAAGGTCATGTATAAAATCAAACAAGGAAAAGATCCAAATTGTTAAAACCTACAACCCAACAACCAATGAAGTTCGTTTTTCATCCACATAGTCTGTGGTATTGCTTTTCTACTCACTTAGCTATTTCTTCAATTTCCTTCTATGTGGCTTAACAAAGTAGTAGCACTGTTAAGATATATGATATAAAGCTCACAAAATATTCATAATTGCAAGTATATGGAATTTATGCTTCTTTAACTTTAAAGTATTCAAACTAGTCATCACCATTATATTCTCATTTATGTTTAATCAAAATTGGTATGATTAATCAAGATGTATATGTTTAATAGTATGATAGTTGTTTTGACAAAAAAAAATATTGCTTATTTTGTAGCATTTATGCGGGTCTTCCGATTACATCCAAATTCTTTATATTTTCCACACCTTAAAACTTTAGTTTTTAATGATGATTTTATTCTTCTCTTCTTAGGTCTTCCTGTTTTAACTCTCCCAATAGATACTAGCACAAATTTTTCTTCAATTTCAATACATATGCTCCATAAATTTTTTCAGAAATTGGATACACTATTCCTTCATAAGTTGCTACCATTGCTTCTCTGGTGTAGTAAATTGAACAATATTCATAAGGATTCAAGTGATACTTACTCACTACTACTAAAACATGTGGACATGACAATTCATCCATTTGGAAATTATTAAAACCAAGTTCTTTCTTTCATGTTTGCTATATAATTTTTGTCTAATTTTTGGTTAGTAAATGTATTATTGCTGGATGCTTTCACTTGAAAAAATAAGAAAAAATATTTTGAATGTTATGAAAAAGAAAAGCATTTTTATTTTTCCATTTTGGTATACCTCGCTACACCGAGGCATACCAACTGGTATACAAAAAAAAAAGGCAATAGAGTCAAATATCAATTCTCATGTTAAAAAGTTTATATAAATATTTTCACAAATACCTTGCATGCAACAAGTTAATAAAATGTCAGATTTCAACAAATGAGATGCTATCTATTGAGCAATCATCAAATACTGAGCTAAAATAATACCTTAATTATGGGAAAAGGAAGTCAAATTGGAAATGAAGATAAATAGGAACCAACATGCAATCAATTAGGAACCAAAACGAAGTATGGATTCACCAAAAAGAAAATGAAAAAGTGAAAAATCAAATTGGAGAAACTGATTCTTTACTATCTTTCTACATTATTTTTGTTAGTGTAAGCCCTAGCCCCAATACATTGTAACGAAACACTTGAAATTAATAAAATGAGGCATTTGTTTTATCCTTTGTATTCCTGTGCATATCAATTGATAAAACTATCCAAGAGTGTTGTTTCGGTTTAAGTTATCATGTGTGAGGCACATGGATTGTAAGACCTTGAAACAAATGAGACATCATTCTAAATATCCCTAGTCAGTCATTGTTATAGGAATAACAAATGAATTAAGACTAGTATGCTCTCTCTGATCTTATGAGTTCTGTCTTACGGATCATTAGGACAAGAGTGTCAATCAGAGATCATAGATACATGTTAAAGAACATGGTATCTGGATTCGATCCGCTCATGAGAACACTACATGGTACAAGTCATAAGTGTTTCTCATATGCAAGTTTTGTATCGGAGTTCTTAGACCTGAAATCTCTATAAAACTCTTTATGAATTACTGTGTACTTTGACATACACCTAACGTGCTCGTAACAGAGTGACAAGTACGGGTATGATTGGGTATGCACTGATTCATGTTAGAGAGCATGAGAGAAGTGAAGGGATTACCCCTCTCGATAAGAGAGAAAAATATCACCGGCCACTTGATCAGTGAACTGAGAAGTGTATGGCCATACCGAGATGAAATAATGAGTAATCATTATTTATCTGAGAATTCAGTATCATTGGAATATCAAGAAATGTATTAATGTATATAAGGATGACTAGTTCTATGCCTTATATTAATTCTGATATTTATGGGTAAGGGACTATGCAAAATTGCATTAGGTCACCAAATGCCATATGCATTTTCATTTAATTTGGAATGCTATAATATCTTGCTAGAGAATATATATAGCCTTTGAATTAATTTATTAATTCATTGCCAACATTAAATGGACCTATAGGATCGCACACAAAGCATTGGGCTTAAAATATTTAAATTAAGTATTGGACATTAATTTGGGCTTTTAATTAAAGTCAAATTAATGTATGTAATGGGTTATAATATTGCTATTGGGCCTTGGTCCATGAGAGAGAGAAATTCGGCCCACAAGGTTTAATTTCAATTAATTAATTATGTTACATTAATTAAGTTAATTGAGTATTAAAGCCTAAAGAAATTTAAATTAAATCAAATCACTTAAATATATAATGATGTGGCCGAAATTCCAAGAGGGAAATCAAGGAATTTCGGCACATGCTATATATTTAAATTAAGTGATTTCATTTATTTAAATGTCTTATGTTTTATTTCAAATTTGAATTTAAATTCAAAGGAGTTTAATTCAAAATATATTACTTATCTTTAGGAAGTGATAGAGTTTGAATTAATTATCTTAGGATAGTTGAATTCAGATTAATGACTTGCTAAAGGATAAGCATATATATTAAAAGAAATAAAACCCTAAACCTAATTTTTTTGTGTGGCATGAATAGTAACTCGTGAATAGTGACTCTCTCTCTCTTAATTCTTTTGTTCAATTTTTCACAAGGAGAAAGGATTGTTCCTCATTCTCTTGTGTTATTGAGCAGTAATAGCAATCTAAAGAAGTACAAAATCAAGTTTTGTAGCTTCAAACTATAACCCTTACACAATACCGAAAAAGAGATCTAGCAATCTCGGTTTTAAGCCGACGGTGTAATTGTGTGTGTGAGAATAGAGGGAGTGGCGCAAAAGGCTATTCCTTGGCATTGGTGATCGAGATCTAAGGCGGACAAAGCCATCTTTGTTGCTGGTCATCATCGGAATAAAAGTTTAAAAGGCATCAAAAGTTGTAAGTTCGATAACCCTAAAATTGCATGTTTCGATTCTATCTTTGGATATGTATGGTATGTATGATAAAATTTTTGTTTTTCCGCTGTGCTATCATGATTATCATACCATGTCATATTCCATCAGTGGTATCAGAGCCTAGACATGCTTATTTTAGTGCTTTAGATGCATGAAAAAATTAATTAAAAATCGTTATTTTGAAAACATGCAAATCTGAAATTTTCTGTTTTGAGTTTTTTGCATTGTTTTGGTGTAAAAACGATTTTAATTGATTAGATAGGTATTATAATTAATATGACATGTTAATATACTGTCCTAAGATGTTATTAGGGCTGGTAATGGTCGGATTTAATTATTTATACCTGATGGTACATGTTAATTATGAAACTAGGTGCTAGTTGGCATGTAAATTGCTAGTTTAACAACTAGTTTTCAAAATTAAATGTAAAAACGTTTTTGGCATGTTTGTAAGTGATATTTAAAGATTAATTATCAGGTCTGGACATTTTTTAAATTTGGTTTTAATTCT
Source organism: Excoecaria agallocha (assembly GCA_037975025.1). Taxonomy (NCBI): domain Eukaryota; kingdom Viridiplantae; phylum Streptophyta; class Magnoliopsida; order Malpighiales; family Euphorbiaceae; genus Excoecaria; species Excoecaria agallocha. Next base: position 54,955,534 of record CM075812.1, read on the forward strand.
GGTCCATGATAATTTAATTGATTAATTTTAAAATCACTTAAAACAATGACTAGTTTGTGTTTGTTACATGTTTAATCAACATTGTTTGCTTTGTTTTGATTAAAATGGTAAAAACACATTTAGATTAAAATGGTACAGAATATTAAATCAATATTTATGGACTTATTTAGATTATTAAATGACTCATAAAATTGATTTAAATGTTTGTGCATTTCATGGCATTACATAAGCATTAAACAACTAGTTTTGTTGTTTGTTTGTTTTTGCATGAATGCCGTGTTCTATTATATGTGTTCTTCATGATTTTATTTTTAATTCATGTTAGCACATATTATATGTATTTTTAATGTTTATGGGCTGTATGACATAAAATTAAAAATGGCAAAATTGGAAATTATACTAGAGTTGATTTATGGCACAAATCTAACTAGTTTGTGTTTTGGGCTTTTAAGAGAACTTATTCAATAAGAGGATTTAGTCCATTGGGCTTCGGCCCAGGCCCATAACGGGGTCTTCTCTTAAAGGTTCAAGTACACAATTTCCATTAATGGGCTTGGCTAAATTGATTAAAATTGGACTTTGTCTGATCCATGAATGCTATGTATATTTATTTGCTTGTTTGGTGTGATGAATGGATATGCATGGTGCATTCATGGGCCCTGGGTTTTTGTAATTAAATATGGCCTGCGTGCCATTATATTTTATTGTAAAAGTTTCATTTATTTCTTAGAATAGAATTTATTTGAAGACTTTGTAAATCAAGACGAAGCCCACCGGAGTGGAGAAGCCCAACTCGAAGATTCTTATGTAATAGTATAGAATCTTAGTTGTAAGTTTTTGTAACACCCTTACCCTGTACTTAGCTATAACACTGTGATTAATATTAATCAAGCATGCTTATCAACATTTCATCTGATAATCCACTAAACAGATATCCAAAAGTTAACTATTAGAAGCTTCACTTACAGGTGCAACTTACTAACATCAAATATTACATATACAAAGCATCTGTAGTAAATACAAAATTTCCAACATATTTAGAGTTTCCACAACTACAAATCATAAGGACAAAAAGAAGACTCTAATATCAATCTTCTAAGACTTGTGTCGGTCAACCTGCTGCAGAAAACAGACCTGGAAGAAAGTCCTGTTCTCCCAACCTACACGGATAAACAAAAATCCGTGCTAAGCTATAAAGCTTAGTGGGGAATACTATAAATGATAACGACTACTCACAGTGGTCGTCAACAAGCATACATTATAAACTATAAAGTATAACTTATACTCAACAATTAACCATATAAGCATAATTGTCCTTTAATCTTGCGATTCATTCATTGATTATTTTACCACTGTTTATACTTAGTCATTCCTTCCATTTTTTCATATAAGATAGGAATATAAGCATATACATATTCACATATGAGCTATGATCAACATTCACATATAAGCTATGATCAACATTCACATATAAATATTCGCAAGTAAAACAAGGCATTAGTACTATGAAAGTTCATCATTTATCAATCAAGAAATATATTCGAATTACTTATTGTACCAATGCATACATAGAATTTCTAGCTTGCTTTTATATCCAATACCATTTTCATGTGAACTTTATCTCTTGTAAATCTATAAATGCTTTATGTGTATGCACAAGACAATATACATCATTTCTTAATCAAGAGCAAGAACGAGTAAATATAGGGAAAACATATAACTCAACTGTATTAATTTGAAAAGCAATCACCAACATGAATACCCATTCATAAACTCTTATATTCATTTGCTTTAGAGAACATACTATCTCTAATATAGTTCATAATTATATATTAGTGATGCACTAGTTCATTTATATAACTCTATACGTACTGTTTCTATAGGCAATAATCATGCATAAGTGTAAATTGTAACATCTTTTAATACCATAATTTCCATTTGTGCTGTAATGGAATTTTACATATAAATTAGATTCTGAAATCAATTTATGAATTGTTATGCTTTATAAAGCTTTAAATTAACATCAAACTATTCTTAACTTAGGTATAAGGCCTGCACTATTCTAAAGAGGTGGATAACGGATTAAACGATGGTACCCAAAGGCACAAGCTATTTAGTCACCCAAACGGGGCTGACTACAACCCAAACGGGGTTGAACGATGGTACCCGAAGGCACAAATTGGTTTAGCCACCCAAACGGGGTGACCACAACCCACACGGGGTTGAACGATGGTACCCGAAGGCACAAGTTTTGGTGTATCTATGGTACCCGAAGGTACGGGGCTTAACGATGGTACCCGAAGGCACAAGCTGTTTAGTCACCCAAACGGGGCTGACTACAACCCAAACGGGGTTGAACGATGGTACCCGAAGGCACAAATTGTTTAGTCACCCAAACGGGGCTGACTACAACCCAAACGGGGTTGAACGATGGTACCCGAAGGCATAAGTTTTTCTGCAGCTGCAAGGTACCCTTATAGGCATGCCTATCTATCCACTTCCTAGACTCAACGCAGGCAATAAGATCTATTTACTTTATCTTTCATTTATTCATTCATATTCTTATATACACATGTATACTCTTGTATAACTATGAACAATGTACTCATACTCATGTTCATATATAACTTTCTGTAAATCGGTGAACATTTCACTGTTGGGTAATACTATTCTGTTCTTGTAATCATATTCACTTATGTGGCTAGTTCGTATGTCAAGATTATACTTATATAATGCCATTTGTACCCATACATGATCATGTAAAATATATATATACATCTTCTTTAGTACATATACATATATGCACTAATCATAAACAATTATACACTTTTCTCATAAAATAATCACATGACAAGATACTCCTTCTGTGATGCATACACTTGTATACATAGTCTTGTATGACATTACCATTATATACTTTAATAAAATTTCTATAATGGTGTCTATAGCACTGTAGATCTGTATTTTAGCATGCTATCATGTGACCACACATATGCTTAATCATATCATTTCAATTAAGTAAAGACGTATTCATACGTTTCACTTTACTCATTTTCTTTGAATCGTTACTCCCAAACTTCTTTCAACAGTCTAACCCAATCATGTAAGATCATATTATATTTATAGACATATGTTTATATGTTCACATAATCCACAAATCACATTAAGCATCTCACATGTTCACAGTCATGCTAAAACATTTTCTATCTCATAGTACAAATTCGTGCTCATACACTCATGTACATAATTATAGATGTACGTACCTGTGGGTACACTCGCATATAGTAGACTTACTCATATGAGCATATTTACCAAATATATATATATGTATATATATATATCTTTATCATCATTAAAATCATGTGCTATACAGAATGTCAACATGTTTCCATATGGGCATATACACATGCCAAGGTCATACTATTGCAGTCCTTATTTCATAGCATAAATACATGTCAAAATGTGCACTTTCATGTCATAAGGTTACATGTGTATAATATATATATCAATTTGGCATGTGACAATCATGTACAAAACTATTTACATGTATAAGTTAGATATTTCATCATTAGTCTTTATTGATATACACAATTGAATGCATATGTATTCATATAAATCCTTCATGGATAGCCATATTACATGCTTTAACCAATTAACTTTACTATCACATAAACAAATATCCCTCTCAATTTATTAAAGAAATCATATTATCAAGTGTAGCAACAATATGCACATAATAGTAAATTCTGTTTCTGTGAGCAGTTTAGGAAACTAGTTCGAATTCAACCCTAAATTCCATATACTTAGAGACCGATTTAAGTTTAGGTTTCTTCATATGAAATATAGGTATGGAAGTCTAGTTTCCAACTCAAAAAGAATCACTCAATTTGCTGTTCTGTAGCTCAACTTATGAGTAAAACAATCCAGATAGGTCAATCAGTCGTGAAGAAACGTTCTACTCGTGAAGAGGCTCATGAGTGAAGTAAAAGGGCAACATTTCACGACTCGTGAAGGGGCTCACGAGTAGAGAAAAAAGGCAGCATTTCACTACTCGTGAAGGGGCTCACGAGTAGAGAAAAAAGGCAGCATTTCACTACTCGTGAAGGGGCTCACGAGTGGTGAAAAAGGGCAGAATTTCACGACACGTGAAGAGCTTCACGACTCGGCACTGACTCTCACAACTGATGAAATCCGTTCTTCCAAAATCAACCCGAAAACCCAGCAAAAACCAGAAAAAAAAAACGTAACTTTAATTTCTGTAAATTACATCCAAATTCAGCAACCAATTCCACATGCAATATGAACAACCTACATTCCCATACCTTAGCTGAAAATTCCTTTGTCTTAAACCCCTTGCAAGCCCTTTTCCTTGCTTCTTCCACCTTCTCTCTCTCCTTTACATCATTTCATACATACAACGACAATCATCCATCATCAATCAAATTAAGAAAGAGATGAAGATGAAGAGATGAACTAACAAGTTAGGATATTACCTTATAGTTACACTAATGATCTAGATTGAACAACATGCAACAATTCCTCTTCAACAAGACCTTGAGAATTCATCTATGGCTTTAAGAAATATGAAGAAGAAAATGAAGTTGCTGTAACTCTCTCTAAGATTTCGTTCACCACCATTTCAAAGAGTTTTCCTTTCATTCCACTAGCAAAAGACTTTATATAATAGCTAGGAAAATTCCCTCTTTGATCCTTCAACAAAATGCATGTCCTTTAATCAACCCACATCTTTTTGCATGTTATAAATCAACCTAATCACTTATTCTTTCTCTTAAATTAACCTCTCAAACATTCATTTATTCACCTTTGACCTTTAAGATGCTGAATTTACAAATTAACCCTTAAACTAATACTTTGAACTTCAATTACACCCTTGAAGGTTATTAAACCAACAATAATAATTTAATTATGACCTTATAAAATTCATACCATATATCTTACACATTTATCACAATTATCGAACTTAATAACACTTATATCCCAATTGATCCTTGAAATAAAATATTATTTCAATTACACACATAAATAAACAACTAGTTTATCCTTCAATATATAAGCTTATAATAATTCATCTAATTAAGCTTGATTAAACATTAATAATTGGGATTATGTCCTTGAATTCTACTAAGGCCTAATTTGAGTCCTTACAGTTTTTGGGCCCATGTTTGTCACGCTTTACTTTATGCAATTATATATATATGCATGCTATGTATGGATGACAAAGCGTATGCCATGTAAGCCGTAATAAAATGAATCCCTAAAAATAGTAAGTCACAAAGTTGCCTTCCTAATTCGAAACATGTCAAGGCATCGATCATCGGTCACGTAGACTAGGAGTCCTAGATGCGCCCGATTATCTTTGTGAGGCATGGGTTGTGAATGTAGGTTGGACTTATCATGGAAAGGGATGCCCGGACCTAGGCAAATAATAAATGGGTTGTGCTATAACATCTTAAGATGTTAGCCCATTTGATCCAAGAGTCATGTACGAGACATGATTGGAGTTTTCCTACCTAAGTAACTTAACTTGTTAGGTGTACAAGCTCAGCTTGACTAATAAGTTGTTGTGAAAAGTGGATCTTGGCCCACATTAAATCACTAACGCGAATTATTTAAAGGGATATTAATTCGGTTTGTGGGATCATAAATAAGACCTCATTTAATCTTGCTAAATTTTATTGTAGATTGAAAATGGCATCTTCAAACAACAATTTCTCATTGCGATCGGTCCTTGAAAAGGACAAATTGAATGGCACCAATTTCATAGACTGGTCTCGAAACTTAAGAATAGTTCTTAAGCAAGAGAAAAAGTCATATGTTTTGGATGCACCCTTGCCTGAAGAACCAGGAAGGAACACCTCTGCGGTTCAAAAGGAAACTTTTGAGACCAAGAAGAGCGACTCCAACGATGTGACCTGTCTGATGCTGGCCACTATGGTGCCTGAATTGCAAAAGCAATTTATGGACCAAGAGGCTTATGCGATCATGGTGCACCCCCCCCCCTTCAAGGAGATGTTCCAAGAGCAAGCTCGTCACGAGAGGTTCGTGACAACAAAGGCATTAATTTCTTGCAAGATGGCTGAGGGTACACCTGTTAGTACCCATGTACTCAAGATGAAAGGGTATCTTGATACTCTTGAGAAGCTTGAGGTACTAGTGCCAAAGGAATTGGCCACTGACTTGATCTTAGGATCATTGCCTGCTGCTTATGATCCATTTGTGATGAATTATAACATGCATGCAATGAACAAGTCAGTCATTGAGCTTCATGGGATGCTTAAGAATGCTGAAGAGAACATTCGAAAGACCAATCCCGTTCTAATGGTTCAAAAGGGAATTAAGAAGGGACCCGCTAAGGGAAAGGGAAAGGGAAAGGCAAAACCCAAGTCAAGTGGGAGTGCACCTCAGGCCCAATCCAAGCCCAAGGCGCCAAAACTCAAAGAGAGTGAGAGCACTTGCTTCCATTGCAACAAGATAGGGCATTGGAGGAAGAATTGCGCTCTCTTCAAGGAAGAACAAAAGAAGAATGGAGCCAAGGCGTCCAGTTCTGGTATTTTTGTTGTTGAAATTAACCTTTCTATTTCTACCACTTGGGTATTGGATACCGGTTGTGGTTCTCACATTTGTTCAAATGTGCAGGGGCTAAGAAATAGGCGGTTACTTGGGAAGAATGAAGTGGACCTCCGTGTGGGGAATGGAGCACGAGTTGCTGCCATGGAGATAGGCGACTATCACCTCACTTTACCTTCCGGACTTTGTATTGTTTTGAATAATTGTTATTATGTGCCTGCTATAAGCAGAAACATTATTTCAGTTTCATGTTTGGATAATGATGAATTTGATTTTGTTATTAAAAATGGCAATGCTCATATTCGTCGCCAAGGCATTTCTTATGGCAATGCCATGTTGCAAAATGGCCTTTATATCCTTGATTTACAAAACAAAGAGTCGATATACAACATTAATACAAAGAGGGTTAAATCAAACGAATTGAACCCTACTTACTTTTGGCATTGTCGTTTAGGACATGCAAACGAAAAACGCATTTCAAGACTCCACAAAACTGGAGTGCTTGGGTCATTTGACTTAGAGTCTTATGACACATGCGAGCCATGTTTGCATGGAAAAATGACAAAGAGTCCTTTTAACAAGAAAGGTGAAAGGACTAATGGCTTATTGGAACTAATACATACCGATGTATGTGGACCATTAAGTACACAAGCTAGAAGTGGTTTTAGCTACTTCGTGACTTTCACAGATGACTTCAGTAGATATGGCTATGTCTATCTAATAAAGTACAAGTCTGAAACTTTTGAGAAATTCAAGGAGTTTAAGAACGAAGTAGAAAACCAACTTGGCAAAAGTATAAAAGCCATTCGATCAGATCGAGGTGGCGAATACTTAAGCCAAGAGTTTGATGATCATCTAAAAGAGTGTGGTATTATTTCACAGCTCACTCCTCCTGGAACACCGCAATGGAATGGTATGTCCGAAAGGAGAAATCAAACTCTGTTGGATATGGTTCGATCTATGATGAGTCAAGCTAATCTTCCTATCTCTTTTTGGGGTTATGCATTAGAAACTGCTGCGTTTCTATTGAACCGTACTCCAACTAAAGCAGTTGAGAAGACACCATACGAGGTATGGACTGGGAAAGAACCTAATATGTCTTTTCTCAAGATTTGGGGCTGTGAAGCACATGTTAAGAAATTAACATCTGACAAACTAGAGTCCAAATCGACTGTCTGCTTGTTTGTGGGCTATCCCAAAGAAACAAAGGGATACTACTTTTACTCACAAGCCGAGAACAAAGTATTTGTTGCTCGCAAGGCTGTTTTCTTGGAAAAGGAGTTCCTTCTCAAGAAAGACAGTGGGAGTAAAGTAGAACTTGGAGAAATTCAAGTGCCACAAGCTCCTATAGAGGATGGTTTGGAAATGGGATCAAGTTCACAACCAGTTGTGGAACAAGAACCCATTACACAAGTACCTAGAAGGTCTGGTAGGGTACGTCAGGAGATTGAGAGATATGGATTTCTAATCACTGACAGTGACACTATTGAGTTAGTAGATCGTGAGGATCCTACTACCTACCGAAAAGCTATTGAAAGCCCAGACTCGGATAATTGGCTTGAAGCCATGAAATCCGAGATGCAATCAATGTACGATAACCAGGTTTGGACCTTGGTTGATCCACCAGAAGGTGCTAAGGTAATTGAATGCAAGTGGTTATTCAAACTAAAAGCTGATAAGACCTACAAAGGTAGACTAGTAGCAAAAGGTTTTCGACAAACTCATGGTATAGACTATGACGAGACCTTTTCACCTGTAGTCATGCTCAAGTCCATTAGGATCTTGCTTGCCATAGCTGCATATCATGATTATGAGATATGGCAAATGGATGTCAAAACTGCTTTCCTTAACGGAAATTTACTTGAGGATGTGTATATGACACAGCCTGAAGGTTTTGTCAATCCCAAGCATCCTAAGAAGGTATGCAAGCTTCAAAAATCCATTTATGGATTAAAACAAGCATCCCGAAGTTAGAATCTTCGCTTTGATGAGGCAGTCAAAGAATTTGACTTCATCAAGAACGAAGATGAGCCTTGTGTGTACAAGAAGGTTAGTGGGAGCATAATAGTGTTTCTGGTCCTATATGTGGACGACATCCTTCTCATTGGGAATGATATTCCAACATTGCAAAAGGTTAAGCAATGGTTGGGAAAATGTTTCTCAATGAAAGACTTAGGTGAAGCCGAGACAATACTTGGTATTCGAATCTATAGAGATAGATCGAATCGGCTTTTGGGACTAAGTCAAGAAAAGTACATAGACAAAGTACTAAAGCGTTTTAGTATGGGAGACTCAAAGAAAGGGTACATACCTTTGGCTTTGGGAGTTCTTTTGACTAAAGAACAGTGCCCTAAAACCAAAGAGGAAAGGGACAACATGAGTAGAATCCCATATGCATCTGCTATTGGATCTATCATGTACGCTATGTTATGTACTAGATTGGATGTTGCTCATGCACTGAGTATAACCAGTAGGTTTCAGCAAGACCCTGGTGAGAAGCACTGGTCTGCTGTAAAAGGGATCCTTAAGTACCTGCGAAGGACTAAGGATCACTTCTTGGTGTATGGTGGTTAAGAAGAGCTCGTCATACAAGGTTATGCCGATGGTGCTTTTCAGACCAGCACTCAGGATTCTAGATCGCAATCTGGGTTTGTTTTTGTTTTAAACGGTGGTGCTGTCAGCTGGAGAAGCTCAAAGCAAGAGACCGTTGCCGACTCAACTATAAAATCTGAGTATATTGCAGCAAGTGAGGCTGCAAAAGAGGCTGTTTGGATTAAAAATTTCATTAATGGATTAGGAGTGGTCCCAAGCATCCTAGATCCATTAGAAATTTTCTGTGAAAATAACGGGGCCATCGCACAGGCTAAGGAGCCCCGGTCACACCAGAAATCCAAACACATACTCAGAAGGTACCACCTGATCAGAGAAATCATTGATCGTGGGGACGTCAAGGTTAGCAAGATATCAAGTGAAGACAATGTAGCAGATCCTTTGACGAAACAGTTACGTCCAAATCTGCATGAAGCTCATTTGAGAGCGTTCGGTCTTAGGGCTATGCCCAATTGGGACTAGTGCTAGTGGGAGATTGTTAGTGTAAGCCCTAGCCCCAATACATTGTAACGAAACACTTGAAATTAATAAAATGAGGCATTTGTTTTATCCTTTGTATTCCTGTGCATATCAATTGATAAAACTATCCAAGAGTGTTGTTTCGGTTTAAGTTATCATGTGTGAGGCACATGGATTGTAAGACCTTGAAACAAATGAGACATCATTCTAAATATCCCTAGTCAGTCATTGTTATGGGAATAACAAATGAATTAAGACTAGTATGCTCTCTCTGATCTTATGAGTTCTGTCTTACGGATCATTAGGACAAGAGTGTCAATCAGAGATCATAGATACATGTTAAAGAACATGGTATCTGGATTCGATCCGCTCATGAGAACACTACATGGTATAAGTCATAAGTGTTTCTCATATGCAAGTTTTGTATCGGAGTTCTTAGACCTGAAATCTCTATGAAACTCTTTATGAATTACTGTGTACTTTGACATACACCTAACGTGCTCGTAACAGAGTGACAAGTACGGGTATGATTGGGTATGCACTGATTCATGTTAGAGAGCATGAGAGAAGTGAAGGGATTACCCCTCTCGATAAGAGAGAAAAATATCACCGGCCACTTGATCAGTGAACTGAGAAGTGTATGGCCATACCGAGATGAAATAATGAGTAATCATTATTTATCTGAGAATTCAGTGTCATTGGAATATCAAGAAATGTATTAATGTATATAAGGATGACTAGTTCCATGCCTTATATTAATTCTGATATTTATGGGTAAGGGACTATGCGAAATTGCATTAGGTCACCAAATGCCATATGCATTTTCATTTAATTTGGAATGCTATAATATCTTGCTAGAGAATATATATAGCCTTTGAATTAATTTATTAATTCATTGCCAACATTAAATGGACCTATAGGATCGCACACAAAGCATTGGGCTTAAAATATTTAAATTAAGTATTGGACATTAATTTGGGCTTTTAATAAAAGTCAAATTAATGTATGTAATGGGTTATAATATTGCTATTGGGCCTTGGTCCATGAGAGAGAGAAATTCGGCCCACAAGGTTTAATTTCAATTAATTAATTATGTTACATTAATTAAGTTAATTGAGTATTAAAGCCTAAAGGATTTAAATTAAATCAAATCACTTAAATATATAATGATGTGGCCGAAATTCCAAGAGGGAAATCAAGGAATTTCGGCACATGCTATATATTTAAATTAAGTGATTTCATTTATTTAAATGTCTTATGTTTTATTTCAAATTTGAATTTAAATTCAAAGGAGTTTAATTCAAAATATATTACTTATCTTTAGGAAGTGATAGAGTTTGAATTAATTATCTTAGGATAGTTGAATTCAGATTAATGACTTGCTAAAGGATAAGCATATATATTAAAAGAAATAAAACCCTAAACCTAATTTTTTTTTGTGGCATGAATAGTAACTCGTGAATAGTGACTCTCTCTCTCTTAATTCTTTTGTTCAATTTTTCACAAGGAGAAAGGATTGTTCCTCATTCTCTTGTGTTATTGAGCAGTAATAGCAATCTAAAGAAGTACAAAATCAAGTTTTGTAGCTTCAAACTATAACCCTTACACAATACCGAAAAAGAGATCTAGCAATCTCGGTTTTAAGCCGACGATGTAATTGTATGTGTGAGAATAGAGGGAGTGGCGCAAAAGGCTATTCCTTGGCATTGGTGATCGAGATCTAAGGCGGACAAAGCCATCTTTGTTGCTGGTCATCATCGGAATAAAAGTTTTAAAAGGCATCAAAAGTTGTAAGTTCAATAACCCTAAAATTGCATGTTTCGATTCTATCTTTGGATATGTATGGTATGTATGATAAAATTTTTGTTTTTCCGCTGTGCTATCATGATTATCATACCATGTCATATTCCATCAATTTTCAATTATTTTCCCAAATTTTAAATCGCTTGTAATGACACAGATTCATCAATATATGTAGAATATAGCGTTCACGTGTTCTGCATGTTGCTGAGCTGTCATTGGTTGTCATTGGTTATCTATGAGCTGTCACTTGAGCTCACGAGTTTTACATGTTTTTGCTGATATGGCTTTCTTAGTTTTCTTCATCTTTGTATATAAACAATGGTATTCTGTTATACTCTTTTTTAAGAGACTCTATCGTGAGAATAAGAAAATAAGTTCTTAGTTTCTTTTCATGGTATCAGAGCAGGTTTAACTTCTAGTTTCTTTACTTCAGTTCTTCTTTCTTCTTGAAGATGGCCCAAGTTTCGAGTAGTTCAGTTACACGACTGAGGTTATGTGTTTACAAAGCTCAGATCATCCAAGGATGATTCTAGTTACTACGCCTCTCAATGGAAGCAATTATTTATCGTGGAGTAGATCTATAAAGATAGCACTAGGAGCAAAGGTGAAATTAGGTTTTATTAATGGAAGATGTAGTAAACCAGAAGAAACATCCTCTGAGTACGATCAATGGTGCAGAATTGATTGTATGGTTACTTCTTGGATTTTAAATTCTATTTCCAAGGATATTGTTGAGGCTTTTTTGTATACAGATTCTGCAAAGGATTTGTGGCAAGAATTGAAAGAAAGATTTGGTGTTTGCAACGGTCCGTTGTTGTATCAACTTAAAAGAGAGATAAGTTCTATTTCTCAAGGAGATATGTCTGTCATGAAGTATTTTACTAAACTAAAGCAGCTATGGGATGAATTATGTTGTTTGGTTCCTCTTCCGCAATGTGGTTGTGGAGCTTCTAAGAAAATAATGGAAATGGAATCTAATGACAAGTTAATGCAGTTTTTCATGGGATTAAATGATGGTTTTGATATGGTCAGGAATCAAATCCTTGTTATGGATCCATTGCCAAATGTTAACAAAGCTTATTCTATGATTTTGAGAATTGAAAAACAGAGAGAAGTTAATCTGGTTTTTGCAGAAGGAGTTGAAAATGCTATGATGCTAAGAACTAGTATAAATCCAGGAGCCAGAATAATGAATAAGGGAAAACAAAAAAATCAGATCAATAAGGATGATCTCTATTGTGATTTTTGTAAAATGAAAAGACATACAAGAGATACCTGCTTCAAAATCAATGGATATCCAGAATGGTTCAAAGGACAAAAGGATAAGAAAACAGGAGAAGGAAATAGATTTGTTGCTAATATAGTTGATTCACCTTTTGATTATCCAGAACGTGATACTGTTAGCTGGAAAGAAGATGTGGCCAGTATGATTCAACAAGGAATAGAAAGTTTCTTAAAAGGAAGAACGAAGCAAGGCAGTGTGGATGGAGGTGCTGTCAACTTTGCGCATTATGATGATTTTGCAGGTAGTACTCTAAATTTTGGTTTTAGTTCACTTGATTCTATTGCGCATGGTTCTTGGATAATTGATACAGGTGCTTCTAATCACATGTGCACTCAATTACACCTTCTTATAAATCCAAAACCTGTTGACAAATATACTTCACTTACCTGATGGAAGGATTTGCAATGTTAGTCACACTAGGGATGTTAAACTAACTGACAGATTAGTTTTAACTACCTCTTTACATATTCCTTCTTTCAAATTCAACCTTTTGTCTGTAAATAAACTAACTCTTACAGCTAAGATCAAATTTGTTTTTCTTGAGGATTTTTGTCTTTTACAGGACCTCTTGACTGATCGAATTTTGGCTGTTGGAAAAGTTTTAGCTGGACTGTATGTTCTAGATTCTGAATCATTTGATCAAACTATTATTTCTCAAGTTTATAATCAGTTCTTGAACTTACAAAATAAACTTGATCGTTGTTCTCAAGTTAGTTGTGTTGATTTTTGGCATCAAAGGTTGGGTCATCCCTCTTCTCTTGTATTATAGCATTTAAAATCTCAAATAAATGATATGAATCTTTCTCTTTCTAGTTCACCTTGTGATGTTTGTCATCTCTCAAAACAAACCAGACTTCAATTTCCTGTGAGCAAAATCAATACTAAAGCTTGTTTTGAACTTTTACATATGGATTTGTGGGGTCCATATAAACAAGCTTCTTTGAGTGGAGCACGTTTTTTCCTTACAATAGTAGATGATTACAGTCGCACTACGTGGACTTATCTGCTAAAATTCAAAGATCAAACTTTCTCTATCATCCAAAGTTTTCTTCATATGGTTAATACTCAATTTCAGCTCCCCGTGAAAATTATTCAAACAGATAATGGCACAGAATTTACTAATTCTGTCTGTCAAAATCTATTTTCTAACCTTGGGATTATTCATCAGAGGTCTTGTGTCTATACTCCCCAACAAAATGGGATAGTTGAGAGGAAACACCGGCACTTATTACAAGTTGCGAGAGCACTTATGTTTCAGGCTCATTTGCCAAATTTTTTTTGGGGAGATGCAGTTCTCATAGCCACATATATCATTAATAGACTTCCCTCACTTATTCTAAACTGGAAAACTCCTTTTGAGCTATTATTTCAAAAAAAACCTGCTTATACTTCTATGAAAATGTTTGGATGTTTGTGTTTTGCTTCAAATACTTCTCCTCACAAGGATAAATTAGATCCTCGTGCATTTAAGTCCATCTTCATAGGCTATCCACCTGGTCAAAAAGCATATAAATTGTATGATCTTCACACTCACAAAGTTTTTACTTCACGTGATGTTATTTTCTATGAAGATTCTTTTCCTTTCCATACTTCTTTTTCAGAAAATACTTCTTCTCTTCCTTTACCTTTGATTACAGATGTTTCTCCGGATTATCCCTCATCCTTACCTTCATCTGTTCCTTCTTCGTCTTTATCAGATTCTTCTTCTCCTTTGTTGTCTTCTTCCCTTCCAACTGAATCTTTTTCACCTGATACACCTGTTGCTGTTCGTAAGAGTCAACGCAATACTCATAAACCATTATGGTTAAATGATTTTGTTTCTAGTGCTATAAAGTCCACTAATCATATATCTCTCAACCATCATTTGACACAACTTTCATCTTATACACCTCCCATTTTTCCTTTCATTGTGTCCCCTCATCTTACTCCCAGTTACATGTTATTTTTAGCACATGTTTCAAGTATCAAAGAACCATGTAATTTTAATCAAGCTCGGACTGATTCCAATTGGATGAAAGCCATGTAAGTTGAGTTAGATGCATTGGAAGCTAATCAAACTTGGGAGCTTACTGCCTTACCACAAGGCAAACGGGCTATTGGCTCAAAATGGGTTTATAAGGTTAAGCTCAATCTTGATGGCAGTGTGCATAGATATAAAGCCCGCCTAGTGGCTAAGGATTATAATCAGATTGAAGGAGTTGATTATACCGACAATTTTTCTCCAACTGCGAAGATGGTCACTGTTCGTATTTTCTTTGTTGTGGCTGCTGCTAGATGTTGGCCTATGCATCAGTTAGATATAAACAATGCTTTCCTTCATGGTTATCTTAATGAAGAATTATACATGCTACCTCCAGAGGGATATACTAAGGCAGGCCTTGGTCAAGTTTGTAAGCTTCAGAGGTCTTTGTATGGTTTAAAATAGGCTTCTCGCCAATGGAATCATGAATTTACTTTCCAATTGCAGCGTTTTGGTTTCGTGCAGTCTTCTAATGATCCTTTTTTGTTTGTTAAGCTTTTGACAGCAGGGTATGTTGCACTTCTTGTTTATGTAGATGATGTTCTTATCACTGGTCCCTCTGTCACTGATGTTCAAGAGGTGAAGGCTTTTTTGCATCGTACATTTACAATAAAAGACATTGGTTTCGCAAAATATTTTCTTGGTCTTGAACTTGCCAGGTCTGACACTGGTCTTTATATGAACCAACGAAAATATATTCTTGATCTTCTTGATGATGCTGGTCTTTTGGGTGCAAAGAGTGTTGCTACTTCACTGCCTAAGGCTTGTAAATTTGATGATGCCACTTCTTCTCTTTTGCCTGATCCTGATAAATTCAGACGTTTAGTTGGACGGTTGTTGTATCTTGGTTTTACCCGACCTGATATTACACATGCTACTCAACAACTTAGTCAATTTGTTCAACAACCTACTGAACATCATTGGCTACTAGCTCTGCATGTTCTTCGTTACTTGAAGTCTTCTCCTTTAAAGGGCTTGTTTTTTCCTGCTTCCACTATTTGTACTCTTCGAGGATATTGTGATGCTGATTGGGCAACTTGTCTTTTTAGTCGAAGGTCTCTTACCGGTTATTGTATCTTCTTAGGTGATGCGCTTATTTCTTGGAAAACGAAGAAACAAAATATTGTTTTCCGTTCTTCTGCTGAAGCCGAGTATCGCAGTCTCTCTACTACTGCTTGTGAGTTGCAGTGGATTTATAATGTCTTGAAGGATTTTCATTTACATGTTCCTCTTCCTATTTCACTTCATTGTGACAATCAAGCTGCTTTACATATCACAGCTAACCCCGTCTTTCATGAACGTACAAAACACTTGGAGATCGATTGTCATTTTGTTCGTGATAAGTATAAATAAGGTTTTTTACAGCCTTGTTACCTCTCTTCTAAACAACAACCTGCAGATCTTTTACTAAGAGCTTGTCAGCACCTCTATTTGGTCATCTTTTATCCAAGTTGGGCTTGTGTGATTGGCATCAAGCTCCACCTTAAGGGGGGGATGTAGAATATAGCGTTCACGTGTTCTGCATGTTGCTGAGCTGTCATTGGTTATCTATGAGTTGTCACTTGAGCTCAGGAGTTTTACATGTTTTTGCTGATATGGCTTTCTTAGTTTTCTTCATCTTTGTATATAAACAATGGTACTCTGTTATACTCTGTTTTAAGAGACTCTATCGTGAGAATAAGAAAATAAGTTCTTAGTTTCTTTTCAATATATGTTTAAAGAACAACATTATAAATGAATAGTTTAAGGTCTAGCAAAATTCAAATTCGAAATTTATTTTTTACATAAAACTGTCTAATTGGTGTCTAACTTCTTTATTCATATGTGTGTATAGATAATTAAAAATAATTCGGCAAAACAAGGTATCATAAAAAAAATAAAACAAAGGATTTAGAGGCAATTTTCTCAGATGTGATGAATAAACGAATTAAACCAACAAAATAAAAAAGGCAGTAGAGTCAAATATCAATCCTTATATATATCAGAAAGTTTATACAGAAATTATCACAAACACTTTGCATGCAACAAATGCAATTTCAGATTTTAACAAATGAAATGCTATGAATTGAGCTCTCATCACATACTGAACCCAAATAATATCTTAATTATGGGAAAAGGAAGTCAATTTGAAAATGAAGATGAATAGAAACCAACATAAAATCAATTAAGAACCAAAACGAAGCAAGTGTGGATTCACCAAAAAAGAAAAAATGAAGAATCAAATTGAAAAGCAAAGTGAACTTTCCTGAGATTGGGTATTTTTGCTTGAGATGCGGTAAGTACTATAGTAATAGGCACGAAAAAGAAGGCACTCAATTTTAGTATTGTTTTAGAAAGATTGGCTGAAATTAGAGTTTGTGTTCAATAGAAATTTGTTCTTAATGGAAAAGAAATTTGTTATTTAACAGAAGTTTATGTATATTATTAGAAAAGGGTATTTTTAAAAATAAAAATTAAAAAAAGATAATTTTAAAAGAAAAAGGAGAAGGGAGTATTCCTAAAAAGTGTTTCATTGTTTTTGAGCATTTTTGTGAAACTCCCAATAAAAGCAGGAATAATTTTTTTAATAATGTTATTTTAATAAATATTTACCAAAGTGGGGTGAGTCAGAAATTTTTTACCAAATTGGAGTGTTTTTCGAAACTGCTGCCAGGTGAAGCGGCAATATCAGGATTTGTCAGCCAGTGCAGAGGGGAGACAAAGTCTGCAATGTCTGAAATCGCTATAAACTATAGCAGTTTTAGGCCTGAAACAGCCGCAGTTTGCAGCGATTTTAGATGCATAAAAAAAGTACCCCTTAGCTCCACCTGAGGCTATAGAATATCTAAAAAGGCACCTGATGATGGGTCATATCGTTTTGATTGAGAATTGAGAGAGCAAATGGCCTATATTAGTCTCATTTCCCTCATTTTGCCAATTTTTTTCGGCTTCTCCTTTCCTATTCTTGCTCAATCTTGATGATCTTCATTGCTGCTCAAAAATTGGTAAGTTTTGCTTCTTGTTTTTTATTCTTTTCTTGTTATTTCTTCTTTTGTTTATTTAATTTTCGTTATAAGTAATTTATTTGATGTATTAATTAGGTTTTATTTAATGAAATAATTATAGCTATAGGTAATTGTAAGTATTAATTAATTATAAATAATTAATTAATTGATATTAGGTAGATGATTAGAGGAAACATGATTTTAGTTATTTTATAATAATAGAGTTAAATACAATAATAAAAACTTAATAGTGAAAATTAGATATGAAAATTTTATTTGGTTATTATTTTAATATGATTTTAGGTATTTGTTGACTTTGTATTTTAATGTGATTTTAGTAATTTATTTTAATATGAATTTAATTAGTTAATTTAATCAGGTTTTAGTTATTTATTTGGTTATTATTTTGATATTATTTGAATATGATTGACAGTTATGTGTTTGGTTAGTAATTTAATATGATTTTAGTTATTTGTTTAATATGGTTATAGAGTTAATTAATATGATTTTAGTTAATTTTTTGGTTATTATTTTATAAATTTAAAAAAATAATCTCATTTTTTAATGCAGTAGTTTAATTAAATTGTTTTGTTAGGTTTTTAGTTGCGATAACAATTAAAAATGAATAAAATAACTATTAATTTTAATAATTAGTGGTATCAATAAATTTAAAAATATTGTTAATAATATTAAATTATTTTTAACAAGTAATATATGTTAGCTAATTGAGTGATATGCTAAAAAAGGTAAGTAAATTCTATAATATAAAAATTTAAATATGTTATAACAATAGCTTTAATTAAAAAATCATATTTTATTTATATGTAAATTAAAATGTAAAATAATAATTGTTTTAATTGTATTACAAGTTATGATATTTATTGTATTAGTCATGATAAATTAGTATATATTTTTGTTTTAAAATTAATAAATTAATGCAATAGTTAACTGCTGTTATATTTAATTTGCAGTTTGATTTCGATAATTAATTTTGCGACACGGAGAGAAAAAATGTTAGATCTATATGAAATTTATATTTTGAAATTAAAATATGAAATTTTTTTTTGTATATATGGAAAAAAAATTAATTAAATAAGTATGGTGTTGTAATTGTTATACTAATAGTCAATTTTTGAAATATTCATTTATGATATGCACTATTTATTGTTGAAAAATAATAGTAATTTATTTTTTTGAAAATTTTAGGTCATGTAAATTGCATTATTATACACAATAATATTGATATAGACATAGAAATAATTATTTATGACAAAGATATTTCCAATGCACAGATAACATTTATTATCGAAATCATAGATAGAGTAATAAACGATGGATCAATTTAGAAACCAATGATACATTAATCCCGAACCGATCGTGAATGATGTACTAACGCTTGGAGGCAAATATCGAGCGGATGCTATTTGAAATGGTCAGGTAATTATATTTATAATACTCATACTTTATTTAAATATTTTTAAATAGTGCATGTAAAAAATACTCATACTTGATTTAAAAATTTGTAGGCTGAAATAATGTATTGGTAATACGCAAAACCAACGTAAGTAATCATTATAGAAATATTGATGATAGAATAATTTCGTACTTAAGACCGGCATAATTTTATAGGGTGTCACAAATAAGTGTGATG
Source organism: Excoecaria agallocha (assembly GCA_037975025.1). NCBI lineage: Eukaryota > Viridiplantae > Streptophyta > Magnoliopsida > Malpighiales > Euphorbiaceae > Excoecaria > Excoecaria agallocha. Next base: position 54,974,934 of record CM075812.1, read on the forward strand.
AATGTGAATATTGATTTATTAACTGCACTAGTTGAGGGGTGACAACCAGAGATGCACACTTTTTACCTATCAATTGGCGAAGTGACAATATCGCTGCAAGATATTGTTATACTCACCGGATTGCCCATCAATGGACGTCCTGCGATGGGACATCTATACCATGATTGGGCTTATAAATGTGGCCATCTTTTGGATCAGGTTTCTCCAGAAACTGAATCCAGGGGACATAGTATAAAAATGGCATGGTTGGGAAGAAATTTTAATATATTGCCGTCCGACGCAAATGAATACTAGATACAATGTTTTGCACGGGCATGGATTCTTAGGTGTATTGGTGGCTTATTATGTCCAGGATAATCAAATAATTACATACATTTGATGTGGCTGCCACTGCTAGAGAATTTACAAGTTGCAGGTGAGTACAGTTGGGGATCTGCTGATTTACTAAAAAATTACCAACCCTTTGATTTATTGATCGCCTGGGTTGACTCACCCTTGCATTAGGCACCTGGCTAACTGATCGACGTAATTGACCTTGTCCTGAACTAACACTAGCCTGCATTCCAAGTAATTCACCATTCCGTCAACTTACAGAATGTCTTTGCTGATTGAAAACATCATCTCTTCAATGGCTATAGGATCATGGTTGGGCACTTTCGTCTAAATTTTGTAATGCATCTCCGACATAATTATATTGAGAGAACATTTTAATATCTTGACGACTAAAGGACTGTGTAAGTTGACTAGGATCAATTTCATTAAATATTTGCTGATGACCTGCCTCGATATTTTCTCTTTGTAATGCCTCACTTGTAAATTAATATCCATGTCTATACGTGGATCGACTAGCTCCTGCACCCCCTTCACCAACTACAATAATTAATATTACCAAGTTGTAATCATTATATCTCATCAAATTATCATAAATTGCATCTATGTCTTCGTCATCCGCCAAATCTATCGACATCCAACAGAATGGTTTTCGATTATACATTGGACTTTTGTAAATTATTCTAGAAATCACATCATTTATACTTAAATCCAATTTCACGTGAATTTTATGGACCAATTCAAGAAGAGTCAGCTTATTTTTAACTCTCATTCTCCTTGTAATGGCATTTGGTCCAAATATATTATATTGAAAACCCGATGCTCCAACACTTATTTCTCCTCCCGTGTACAAATAAAAGTCAGTATATGCCGTCATTCTTCAATTACCTATATGTGAAAAAATATTAAAATATTTCATTAAATATATTATATAATTATATTTTTTTAAATAACAATTATTAAATTATTTTATTATATTTACATAATAATAATAATAATAATAATAATAATAATAATAATAATAATAATAATAATAATAATAATAATAACAACAACAACATAAGCGGCAACAACAACAACAACAATAATAATAATAATAATAATAATAATAATAATAATAATAATAATAATAATAATAATAACACCAACAACAACTATAATAATAATAATAATAATAGCTATAACAACAACAACAACATTAATAATAAAAAAATAATAAAATACCAATAATAATAATCTGCTACTTAAATTTATTAATAAATTAAAATATTATGTTAACTATCATATTCATTTCTAATTATTTACGGCTATATCTGTTCATTTTATAACAATTTTAATAACATTTATAATAATTGTAATTTTAATATTGTATAAATATTATAACATTATTACACTATTTATATATAATAGTAATAATAATACTAATAGTAATAGTAATAATAACAACACTTATTCATTTTATTCTTCTGATGGTTGTCTAAATCTACAATATACAAAAACAAAATTAATACATTAAAATCAATAAAATACCTTTTCCGAATAGCTATGCAATAGCAATTTTCTTCGCTTGTTGGTTGAGTATTTCGATTAACTACTGCATTTTAATAAATAAAATCAATATCATCATACATCAAATATAAAATTGAACATATAAAATTATAAATAAAAAATTAATAAATATTTACTAACCTTGCACAATAATATTGTAAAAGTTATTACTGCTCCGATATAAATATATTGTCTACTTAAATTTTATAATTTTATAAAAAATTCATAGGTAATAGTTGAAAGACAATAAAAACAATTGGAGTAGAAAAACTTATAATTTCTAAGTGTGAAGGAAATGAAAACGACTGGACATTTATATAGATGGAAGAAAAATTTTTTTAAACCATGCTAAGGGTGAAATCACTGGAGGGGACAGTGGTTTTAGACCTGAAACTGCTCACTAGTAGCGGTTTCAAGTCTGAAACCGCTGTTTTCTCCAGCGGTTTCCCTGCAATTTGTCTCCCTGGCCTCTCAGTTACCGACACACTAACAAAACCGCTCTACCTGGTAGCGATTTCAAGACAAAACCCCAAAAATATAATTGGTTTATGGCACACCCCAATTTTGTAAATAATTATTAAAATAACATTATTAAAAAAATTGTCCCATAAAAGCACTTGATTTATTTTGGAAATAATATATATTTACACCATTATATTTGTAAAGAAAAAGAAATTGGTACCACTTAATCATCTTTCAAAGCGTCCCGTAAAAAAACCTATAATTTTATTAAAAGTGCATCCACTGTCTTCTAAAATTGACGTGGAAAGAGCAAGTACTTTTTCTTTTGTGAATGCATGAATTTTTAATTGAATTGGAGAGATAATAAGTATATTTTTATTAAATTCAAATGAATGTTAGATGCATTTTAATTAGGCGTGACAATATGAGTCAACAATAAAAATTAAATATGTAAAAATTTTATCATCATCTATCATTAATACAAGGGTACAATAATGCATCATAAACCAATATCACTATCTTTTTTTTTTAAAAGGTAAACTTCATTAAAAAGAATCAACTAAGAAAGCTGCACTTGTACAAGTAGGTGGGGATAAAGCCCAAAAAGCAAGATTCGGCAAAAAATTAGCTGCTTTAGCAAGAAAATGAGCAGTACAATTAGCAGGCCTTTTCATGAATTCAAAACCGATATTAGAAAGAGTAGCGTAAAGAGCTTTACAATCACTAAATAATACAACCAAACTCAGAACAAGAACGAGAATTAGAAAGCAAAGCATGATAAACCAATTGAGAATCCATTTCCACTATAACAGAGGAAAGATTAGAGAGCATTAGCCAACTTAATACTTCTCTAACTCCAAGAGCTTCTGCCACCACAGGATCGAAAACTCCAGGAAGACATCTGCTGCCAGCTGCTACAAAGGAACCTTGATGGTTACGAGCAACAAATGCAAAACCAGTTTGATGAGTTTGAATAAACAGAGCAGCATCTGTGTTAACCTTCAAGAAATTTGCAGGAGGAGGAGTCCAAACTGTAGGAGCAGCAACCACACTGTCTTGCTGATCTAAACCACATCGCTGAGCTACTTTCCACTCTGACAGCATATTCGCAGCTACCGTCAAAAGAACAGAAGAAGAGGGCCTTACATTGTTCCAGACTAGTTTATTCCTTGCTTTCCAAATAGACCAGCAAGTGGCCACAACTATACGACAACTGTCCATATGGAGCCAATGACCTGAAACCACTCTATAAAATTAGTAATATTACCACGAATGAAACTAACAGAAGACTTAGGCCAGACCTCCCTTACAAAACTGCAGTCTACAAGCACGTGCAAAATTGTTTCATCCATACAACCACAGAAAGGACAAGAACGAGGACCAATATCACTAACTTTGTTTCTACTTGTGTAATCATGAATGTTATTTCCTAATTAAATCTCCATGCTTATATACAGTATGTTTTGACATTATAGTTTGAAGTTTGAACAATTCTTTTTTTGAACAATTCTAGTTTTCTTGATATATTATTAAAATTTGATAATGAGGAGAATTAAATTCCAAAGTTGAAACATCATGATGCTTAAAATAGAGATTTATGTCTGAAAAAGGAGAGAAACCAAACAAAAACATTTAAGATTACATATGGGTGATATTAACATTATTTTAGGGCTGCTGTCCCCCCTTCGGCTTTGCTTTCCGATTCTATCTTGTCCACATCTTTTTCAACTTTCTTCAATTCTACATATGTACTGCAAAACGAGCACTACAATATAACACCCTGTTGGCCACTTTCTTTGAGTTTGTTTGGTTGAAAATTATTTTGCACTGTTGTAATCCGTTTTAATCATTGAGTTTTTCATCATTTCTATTTGTTTTTTACTAACTTGAATATTCTCGCCTCGGATTCCATCAACTTGTTATACGATACACATCGTTTAGTTTTACTAATAATTAAATTCAATAAGCCTCTTCTCATAAAAATAAAAAAAAAAAGACAGTGTTTAAGGCAAGCAATAAATGTTTGAGATTAATTTCTACTGTAATATGAAACCCTGTATTAGTTTTTTTTATGCAAATTAAACTTTCATTATAACATGACAAAACAATATATATAGTAAAAATACAATTTTAAATGTGGATATATATAGAGAGAGAGAAAAGAAAATTGAAATTAGATTATGAATTTCTCCTTATTTTTGACGTGCTCTAATCATGTTTTGTCCATAAAATAAATAAATCAATCCATCAATAATAAGTTTCAAAAATTTTTGAATATATTTAAGATAGAACCACTGCCTTAATTACACATCCACGACTAATAACAGTCGAATAAATCAGAAAGAAAATACGGCGTGAATTAGCATCATAAATCATACTTTTTCCAAACCAAATTAAAAAGGATAAAATTGCGTAAACCATAGATATTGCGCCGGCCAAAATCACCAAATCTGTGCATGGAAAAATTAAATGATCCCTTGATTGATGGATACATCTTTTGCTACTTTTCTTTTCTTTCTTTCCTTTTATTTTTTTTTCCTCCTAAAAAACAAATTATTTTTCTTTACTAGCCGTCCAAGATTTAGTCAAATAAAAAATTAAAGTAACAAAACATCCTGGGAAAGGAAAAGAAAATTCAAAATCATAAGATTAAAGATAAACATTTCAATTTCCAAATGTCTTTTCATACTTTAATATTTTTATTGAAGTAGCATAGTCATAGAGAATAGTATAATTAAGGTTTAGAAAAAAGAAAAATTGAGAAGAAATAAACTGAAGAAGCTGGTGGGTATCCCCACCATTAAGAATGAAGAAAAATTGAATGGACCTTCCAACTAAAAGTGTACCTTAATGTCATCATTTGGTCCTTTTGTGGGGAGAGCACGTTGCCTCAACAAACTCAGAAAAATATGTTGAGAGTTAGAATTCTTCAAAGACATATATATATTATATATATATATATATATATATATATATATATATATTAAATTGTCAACATAACCTAATTATTATGGCCTATTCTGCATGCAAAGGTGATCATAATTGCCCTTACCAAGAGAACTCCTGAATATTCCAACTCAAAATTTTTGAAATGACTAGCTCGAATCGAGATGACCGAAAAAAGCGAGTAGATATCTAATTGGCAAAATACGACAATCCAGAAGACAGAATGAAAAGGAAAGCCAGTCATGTCTGAAAAAATAAGAGACTCGTTGAGTGTCAACCTTTGCCACTGATTAACATCCCATGCGGCCTGCCTCTGTTTCCACAGCTTCTCAATCATTCATGCTCTGCGTCTGTGTGTGTGTGTGTGTGTTTCTTTTTTTTAATTTATCTTAAAAACTAAAATACACCACCCCGCACTTATATATAATGATTATTGGTATCTGAAAGATTACATGCTATAACATATATATATATATATATATATATATATATATATATATATATATATATATATATATATATATATATATATATATATATATATTTGATGGGGGAGAATATATATAATTATATATAGCATTTCCAAGGTCAAATGGAATTTGACCACACAACATACAGAGAGAGATAAGATAATATTGTGCAAGAAATTATTAAAGAAGAAAACATGCTGAGAATTCCAGCCTAAGCAACCTTTTTCTTTAAAATTAAATAATTGGAATAATTAACACTAATGTTTGTTCCAAGAAAATTAATAAAAATAATCAGAAAGCCACAACCAACAATAATACCAAACTGCCTCTTTATATTTTCTTACTTTGTTCTTTATAAGACAGCTGGGACAAGAATATTCACAAATATTTAAATATATGATTCTTATCTTATAAAAGGAGAAAAAAATACATTACATAAAATACTGATTTAAAGAGCTAATTAAACAAACACATAAACTATATATGATTAAACAATATTAACAAAAGTAAATAAAAATTAAGAAAAACCCTAATTGGTTTTAATCAACATCTAGGAGATGTAGATGGAGTTCATGACGATTGATGTGGCCAAAGCTGTGCATTCTTCACTTTGGAGACACTGGCAAGAACAACTAATGGGCTCACATTCCCTATCACTGTCACTTTCTTTGTTGCCAAATCTATGCTGAATGATCTCACTCCTGCCTCAATTATTTTCATAAATTTTGTTTTAGTGTATATATTCTCAATTTTCAATTTTTTTTTTTAAAAAAAGTTCGAAATTCAAGTACATATTAATGGATGTTATTAGATTAAAAAATAATATTTTTATATTTTTAATAAATCGGTCTATTTTTTATAAACCCAATACATCTGATGTAACAAATCATCTTTTAACTTGTAAAATTAATTATTATAAGAATTTAGGGAAATGAATGTGAAGATGCAAAACATAATTGAGGGCCTTTTTTTTGGTGAAAAACAATTAAAGAAAATAAGAAAAGTACTGACCTTCCATTTTGGAGATATGTTTTCTGAGTTTTCCTTCACATCCCTTGCAATGAATTGATACCCACAAAACAACAACCTGCAAGCCTAATTTTTATTAGTAAATGATTAACCATTAATGTAAATTAATGATAATCATAAAAAAAAAAAATTATAAGAACCTGGTCACGTGAGTGAGGTGAGGAGGAAGGTTTAAGAGCAGGAGATTGATGGTTAGAAGACTTAGAATGGTGATATGGAGGATCAATTATCATAGCATCGGACTCAGAAATCCAATCAATATAAGGAACTTTATCATTCAAAAGATACCTAGAAGATGTTCTTGATCCCCCATCATCATTAATATCAGCAGAGGTTTTTCTTCGAAATTCATTAATTTGATTATCTCTCTTATTAGTAATATTGTTCTTATTATATGATTTGCTGCGAACAAAGTTGGTGTGTTTGGCAGAAGAAGAAGAAGAAGAAGAAGAAGAAGAAGAAGAAGAATGAGTTGGATTAAAGGGTAACTGGGAAGAACAAGAAAGAAAGGGTTTGGATTTGGGTCGAGTGGTGCCATGGCGGACCATGGATCGGTGGTCTAAGCTTGAACATATGGCTGTTGATGAAGGAGATGAACAGAAAATATCCACTTTTTTCATTTTCGGATTTGCATCAGATCATAATACCAACTCGTTCATATACATAGTTGGAATATATCTGTGTAATGACAACCATGTGAGTAATTTAATCTAAAAAATCTTCCATAGTAAAGCATACTTGTAAGCTTTTAAAAGTTGGCCCCAAAATTATATATATATATATATATATATATATATATATATATATTTGTTGATTTAATAAGAATTTATTCACTCTGCAATTTCAAAATTTTAGTTGGAGCACAAGATAATAATAAGGAAAAAAAAAAAAGCAAGTTGATGGACCCAGAAATTAAGAAATGAAAAATAATTATAGCTTTAGAAGGCTTGTGATTAATCTGGATGCAGTGCCTGTCTAACTTTTTTGAATTAATTAAATCGAAAAATGTTAATGTGGGGTTATCATACTTTGTTTGTAATGATTACTACCACTAGAGTAGCATTTTAGCATGGGGAGAAAAGGCCTAAAACTCTCCTTTCTCATAATTATTAATAAATCATTGGGTTTGCAAATATATGAGAGGACTCATTTGTTAGTAGTCTTCTTCATCAATCAATTTGGCTTTCATCAATTCTTTTGCCTCTTTTGATATTAATTAATTCATTTCCCAATCATAAAATCAGTAAATGAAATACCATTCCGAAATTAACTAATTAATGTGGATTTATCCTAATCGAACAATACTAATCAAGCATCTAATCCTAAATTATATTTATGTGCATGTAAATTAATTATATAACAAACATTGTCTTATATCATGATTTCATGGATTAATTTCTGCAAGGAAAAGATGCATAATATAATGCTATTATAATATATGTTTAGGGAGTCGGTAGTATTTTGCCCTATAATTTCTCAAAAATTATTTTTTTGCCCTTCAAATTTTTGAAAATTGGTTTTGTTTTATTTTCTTTTATACGGTTTGAGAAAGATTGATAATTTTGATTTGGAAATTGAAGTGACACAATACACATGCACATGTACGAGTCTTTAATTCACATTATCCGTCCACGTACGTTATAAATGAGCCATTCCCTCCATTTATTTGCATTGCTATTTTATCCCTCAATTTCTTTTAATAAAATAAAGAAATAAAAGCACCATTTAAAATTGAAACTAGCTGTTTAACCATAATATTTTATAAGCATTGCTATTTTATCCCTCAATTTCTTTTTTATGTATACTTAAAAATATATAAATCTTTCTTTTAATAAAATGAATAAATAGAAGTACCATAAAAATGAAAATTTTTATAGTTTTAATGTAATTTTTAATTAGGTATTGCTATTTTTTGATAAATCCCTTAATTAACGTTTGGAAAACTTTACATTTATAAGAAAGAACAATATCTAATTAAAAAATATATTAAAACAATAAAAAATTTCAGTTTGTGGAGTATTTTTATTTTTTTATTAAAAAGAAATTTACATATTTATTACGAATAAACTAGGAAGCTAACTCAAAATTTTCATTTAATGAAAAGTATTTCTTGGTTATGTAGTATATGTCGAAAACTTCTTTAGTTAACGGGAAGAAAATGAAATTGAGTTTAACTCATTTTCAAAAATTAGTTTATTAAGCAAGAGTTTGTCAAAATCTTTATAAAAAGTATTACATTTTTATAACTAGTTAATATGGATTAATTAACACACTCCTCTCACGTTCGTTTAGGCCTGAACGCATGTAAAAAATTGAAACATAAGATTTGTAGTATTGAAATTGTACATTCGAGAGTGGCCCAAAATCAAGCAGTAATGGCTCTAGTATTATATGAAAAAAATAGATTTAAATATAACTTAATCTCAAAAACTAATTTATAAAATGAGAATTACCCAAATTTTATAAATAACATTATATTTTTACAACGGAAGCGAAATACTTAAAATTTAAAAAAAAAAAAAAAAGGCAAATGGCACCTACTAATAGTAAGTAATTAAATCGGTCCATTTTATCTTCCATGAACTTTTACAAAGATTATAACACTTTCCCCTAGTCATGAATTAAGTTAAATAAGGAAGATTTGCAATGATTAAACCTAGAAAATAGGTAGTGTGGTTCACATGGCAGCTCATCTACTACAAAATTGTTCATCCAATCCAATTCCTTTTTGACATTTTTGAAGTGGAGATCTTCAAAGTGGATTTCTTCTGATAGACTCATCGATTGCCTTATAATTAATTAGTAGAACTAAAGCTTACTATCTCATCTGGATTTTTTTTTTTAGTTGTCAACTAACTAAAATACTCTTCACTAATCATTAATTAAAAAAATAAATCACTAATTAATTTTAAGTAATGATGAAATGGGAGGATTTCGCTTTCTGTTTAATACAGTTTTTAAATTTAAATTCAATTCACTTTTAATTGATGAAATAAGAGGACTTCAATTTTTAGTTTGGTTGGTTTAATAATTTAATTATGTTTTGATTTAAAATTTTATTAAAATTCAGTTTTCAGTTTGGTTATAATTAAAAAATTGAACTGTATTTACCTATATACTATCACCACGATTTGATGAATAGTTAATATAAAAGAAACCAAATGCTTGATTGCTTTTTTCAACCTTAAAAAAGAAAACAGATGGTTCGAATTTAAAATTTTTCAATATATTAGATGTTAAGCTTATCGGTTTGAATGCTTGATTTTTTAAATATATAACAAAGGGAAGCACTTTATTGTTAATTCAAGGGCAAAGCATCACTTTTAGTTATTATCCATTCATTTTTGGAATTAAAATATGAATTTTTTTTATGAGGCATTATGTATTTATGAAAGATTATGTTGGAGTAAAATGAGAAATTGTTTTTGCAGTCACGCGTGGAAGATGTGCGACTTTACGTATTTATACCAACTTTCACTTTAATTAGTTGGTTCGTTTTCTGTTTTCTTTCTCTTTTTCCTCATCTTTCTCCTTAATTAATTATACTCTTTCATTTTTCCTTTCTCCCCACATTATCCTCCTTTTACTTTATTAAGTTATATTGAATAATTCAGAATAAATAGGTATTTTACAATGGATTAATGCCCATTTTTACCCTCAAAATTCTTAAATTGGTCAAAACATACTTCAAAACCTTTACACTTAAAAGTTTTAAAATATAAAAAAAATATATACATTTATCAATTATATAACTGATAAATCACAAAATTTTATAGAGGCAGAGTATCTTTACGTTAAAACGGACAAGAGAAGTGATGGCTGAGAAGAAAACTGATTCCGATCGAAATTTTGTGGATAGACTTGCAAAAGAGGGTGCTAACCCGGTTGACCCGGATACAGATACTCCGATACTTAAGTTAGCAAAAGGCAAGAAAATTCTTTAAAGAGAAAATTTATATCATTTAGAGAGAGAAAGGTGTGTCCTTAGAAAGGAATTGCTATTTATAGAGTTGAAAAAGTTTTGAGCAGTATGTCAAATTATTGTTTTACTCTGCGGCGGATATAACTTATTCTTGTAGATAGCAGTAATTAAATGGTGGCGTGTGTCAGACGATTTTTACCTGTTAGGGAGAGGTCAAATCCGATTGGACAACCTTGATTCTCGTGTTGGGTCTTTTAACTGATGCGGTTTTCATGAACCTTTATCTTAGACCTCTTTTGGGGTATTTGGGCCTTAATGAGCCTTTATATTTTTTGGTGTTATCAATAACAATTACATAATATCACATATCTGCTTTAGGTTATAATTTAATTATCTATGTTTGCTCAGATAAAATAAGTGATGATTATAAATTTTGAATTATAAGTGTTAGTGAAAAAATTGTATTTAATAGATTTTATAAATAGGAATGAGGTTTTATATTTAAAAGTAAACTAGTATTTAATTGTAATTGTAAAATATATGAGAATTTTAGTATTATTTAATTTTATTAGATTTTAAAGATTAGTTATCAGTAGGAAATAATTTTTTATGAGCGGTATTTATCAATTTTCTAATTATTTTCACTTATACCAAAGCATAGATAAAGATCCAGCAATAAGATTTTTAAATACTATTGTTGGTCGGATGAGTTCTTTTTAAATGTTTAATAATTTGGTGAAATTTTTTAAAAATATTTGCAAAAATTTGACTCTACGACATAGTGAGTTTGAAAAATATTTTCTAAAAAAAAAAGAACTTTTAAAATTTGTTAATAATTTTAGATATCACAAACTGAAAAAAGTAAAAAAAAAAAATCTGAGATCTATGTCTCAAAATAATTAAAAATTCTTGAGTAGCTCAATCTATAGTTTGGATTAGGTTAAAAAAATTTCCCAGTACAGAGCATATTTACTCCATTTGTATCAAATTTTTGGCCTGTAAACCTATAATAGCATGTTAGAAGAATTTTTTTTTTTGTTACACGAATTAAAGTTGGATAATTTTTATATATGTTACAAATTGAAGATAAGGAAATTTATTTTTACAAAAATTATAGTTGGATGACTAGTTATGTAAATTATCCTTTAAAAGTTTGATATATATATTGAAGAATAAAAGACATAACTTAAGATTCAAATTCAGAAATTAATAAGAAAATATCAGGTAAAAGGAAAGTAATTTTATTTGTAATGTACTAAAAATTTTAATTTTAATTATTTTTATTTTTTGAAAGCAAAATTGTTTTTGTAGCTTAAATAATTAAATACAAATTTCTCAAAGTATTATTCTCATAAAATATATTGTAAAAATAAGATAATATTAAACTTAATTAAACAGGTTAGAAAAGCAGATTAAGGTTAAGATACTCTGCTTAGAACCGAAGCACACAGCTTTAGAGTTGGATTTATCTTGTTGCCTTATCAATTTGGGAGTCGAAAAATTTGCATGCTTTTAAAGGCAGTATATCACTAAAGAAGATTTTGGTAAATGTTTTATATTAAATATAATAAATTATGATAGAAATGACATAATTTCGTAAATTATTGTAATGTTGAGAAGTGAGTGGAGCTTTGAAATTTTTCCATCAATCTCCATCACAATTGGAAAAGTATGTCTCCTTGCTATTCGAACACTGTGTGTGTATGTATAAGTTGTGTTTTGCAACTTAAATTTTGCTTTATTGTGATGGATTAATGGCGTGTGTGTTGGAATCGAGGAATCCGTATGTTGATTGTTAATTTATTGTGGATTGTAGATTTAATTTGATGCATTTCTTTGATTGCAAAAGCACCATTTATGGGTTTTATATTTTATATTCCTTGATTTTTCTGGTAATGGATTTTGTTGATTTCTGATTTTGGATCTTTGAAATGCTCTAATGGTTGCCTCTGTTCAGTTATTGAACAAGTATGTTTGTCAGTCTTGCGATGTGTACAGGCTACTGAAATGGATTTGTTTTCTTAGTGTTGCTTTGGTTGAAGGCTGGTCTTTTGATTGTGTTATTGACAATATGGTTTATGGAAAATAAACTTCATCTGAGGTGTTTAGGATGATGAGTGGACAAATATCTGTCCTACATCACATGTTGTACATTATTCGAGTTATAAAGTTGTCTGTTAGAATGACAAAACATTCCTTTTTATAATTAATGAAATAGCTTATACAAATTTGTTTGACAGTCTTGTAGTTATTGAGCAACATAAAAAGGGATTATGATCCCTATAATCATTCTTTGTAATTGTGTTAGTTTCTTTGTACCTCTTTTATCATTGTCCACAGCATAAAAATCATCCTTTTGGTTTTGTTAATAAAAATACAACGGTATCATACGTTAAAGATCTTACTGGTGAATAACCATCATTTTTCATGTTTCTTCATGGAGTGAAATTGTAGTCAAAGTTCAAAGCTTTTATTCCAATGAAATGACTTGTTATTAGCGAATAGAAGTGGGACTTTAAGGTACTTTGATTGCTTGACGGAGTCCAGGATGATGTATTTCAATACCCTTATTTTAGGTTTTGAAGATAAGCTAATATCACAAGATTTGTGCATTCAGTGGCATTGCATCTGTTGACTGATAGGGCAAACAATTTATATAAGGTTGCCCTACTACTGGATTCGATGTAATGATAGGAAATGGTTTTAAAAACAGTAGAACCTTTTTGAGTGAGCAACACTGAAAAACTTAGCTTACGAGCTTTACAATTTCTTTTTTACACTAGGAAATCAATGCTCAATTACAAATGCCTCATTTTGCTTTTAACAGAAACTTTAGATATTAACGCAACTTATTATTGGTGGTAATACAAGTGAAGTGCATGCGCCATCAACAAGTAGTTCTAATATCTAACAGCCCAAAGCATCATCATTCTGGTCATAAAATACAATGAAGGCAAATGTTGTTTATTGAGTTAATCTCTGAAGTATGTTGATTTGGTTAACTGGTCCTATGGAGCCTTTTTCATGAACTGATGCTTTAGGGTTGTTTTGGTTTTATCATGAATATTTGTTTTGTTTGTATCTTTTGTTTGTTGCAGCTGCTAGTTTGTGTGCAGCTCTAGCATGATGTTTGCTGCAGTTTAGCTGGATGGAATTTTGTTGTATTGGCTTTCTTGGGGCTAGACCGGCAATCTCTTTATATTTTTATGGTTGACAAAAAAGCTACAAGAGATTGAGAGTTAATCTGAAGCACCACCTAGAAGAACTAAATTGAAAAATGTTCCCAAAAGCTATAAAGGAAAAACTGTTGTAATTTGACAATGTGTTTAAATGAAACAACAATTGTAAATATTCTAATAATTATTAAAAATTTTATGGTTTACTGATGATTTAATGTTATTAGAATCATTTAATTTTTTCATTATATCCTAAGCAATATGAAAAGAAAATTCCTTAGCATTATTTTACTGAATCCATAGACAATAATAAATAGAGTTATTGGAGGAGGTTGACAGGTAAGAAATATCAAAATTGATATTACTGAACAATATTGATCCAACAATATGGGCATTAACATTTATTATGCATATGAGCAAAATACTGGCTTTTTATTTAAAATATTTTCAATTGTATAATATTATTTTACTTTTTTGAAATTGGTATATCCGACGATATATCTGATATACCAAAATTCATTAGATAAACTGAATTTTGAATTTCGGTATACCCGATGGTATATCAGATATATAATCTGATATATCAAAATTCAGAATTAAAATTGTCTTTTGAATTTTGGTACACTAAGTGGTATACCAGGTATACTATCGGGTATACCAGACGGTATACCTGGTATACCACAATCCATTAGATAATTTCAATTTTAAATTTTGATATACCAGACAGTATATCTAGTATACTACCTAATATACCAAAATTCAGAATTAAAACTCTTCTAATTTTTGATATACCAGGTATACCTTCGAATGTATACCAAATTCAAAAAATTAAAATTACATCATGCATTTTAAAATATTAAATTGAATATTAATAGATATTTTTTTAACTATTATTCAAAAAATAAAGTTGATTACAATTTATGATAAATGAATAAAAAAAGAGAACTTTTATTTTTTTTAGTATGGTATATACTCTATGAGTATTTTCACCTTTTGTGTAAAATAACAATAATTTGCATTAATAAATTCCATATGTTTAATAGAATTGAAATCCTATTCTGTTTTTTTTTTTTTTGTATAACTAATGATATACCTAGTATACCAATTACGTAGTATAACAAAAAACAAATATTATCTATACCTAGTATACCGTCCGGTATATCAAAAAACAAAATGCAAACTTGTTCTTTTGCATTCTGAAATAGCAAGAGCTGCTAACAAGAAATATGAAGAATTGGCATCCCACACAGGCAAATCGAACAAAGAATTTGCAGCTTTAGTTAAAGCACGAGCCACTAAATTTGGCGATCTGCAAACATACTAAACTTGTAATAGAACGAGAAAAACAATCTTAAACAACATTTTTCTTAGTGTTCTAGTATATGTTACATCCAACATGCGTTGTTATTAATTAATGAATATAACCATTTTTCATTAATTTTCTAATATGACAATAATTAATATATTATTTTTTTCTTTTGAAGCAATTTATTAAAAGAGATGAGAAATACAAGCAAAAATCAATCGGTTTTTATATTTGCATGCATTCTGAAAAGGACATACTTTCCTTTTCTAATAATGGATTTTTGTATGTCCGACGGTATACCTGGTATACCAAAAAACAGAATACCAAATATACCATAAAGTATACCAATTTAAAAAAAATTAAAATTATATTATGCATTTAAAAATATTAAATTGAATATTAATAGAACTATGCTTTAACAATGATGAGGAAGAGTAGGTTTTACTATTTCCATCTCCAACTTGTCATGAAATTGGGGCAATGAAAAGATGTTGCTATGCCTCAGGAAATTGAAGAAATGGTAAAACATCTCAACAAGGTAAAATGTTTCCTTATGTTTATCAGGGGACAAATAAAACCTTGTGAACAATCAAACCTAGTAATAGCTAGAACGCATCGTGAACATCAGCTAAACACATTCTAGTTTTATGGGGCTGCAAGTTATAACCATTAATTTCTATCAAATACTTGGAGCACGAAAATGGAGTATTGCAACTATATGCATGAATATAGATACCCAAGATCTAATATTATTATTAAATTGCTGGTGAACATATGCCCAAGATATAAACTAGTTTTGTGATAATTCGATAATTGCAGGTACTCTTAAATGAAATTGTGAATATAGAAGAACTAATAGACACATTTTATATTAGAAAATTCTCAGGAGGGCATTTCAGTCTGTAAAATTAATGAACTAGTTTTAGAACACATTAGCAGAGTAATTTGCTGAATAGCCATATCAACTACAACCACTTAAAAGGAAAACATTTCAGATAACCCTGCGTATAACAATTACAAGATACAAACAATATGATACAAGCAACCAAATAATAATAATAATAATAATAATAATAATAGTAAACGAGATCCTCGCTGATAACAACTACAAAAATGTACTGAATAGAGGTTTCAAAATCAAATGACACACTCAAAGTTCAACAAAAAAGCATTTACGATTAAAACAATCGCAAGTTAGTTTATTTTTCAAGAAAGCGAAAGTAGCATGAAGAAGGAAGAAAGAAGAAGAGGGGAAAAAAAAGGAGAACAAGGAAAGAAGAGATGGAGAATTTAAGTTAAATTGAAAAAGGGGTATTTTTAAAAATAAAAATTTTAAAAAATGTAATTTTAAAAGGGAAAAAGAGAAAGTGGTATTTTTAGATGTGACTTCTTTTTTTTTGGGGGTAATTTTGTAAAACTCCCTTTTTTAGTATTGAATATGTTAGTTGGGCCCGAACGGGACTCTGCTTATACCCAAATACGCTCACTTGACCCGAATATATATTAGTTAGTCCAGGTGAATTTTGAATACATCATGTTTATAAAAAAAAAAGAAGTTGTAGCGATAACCCTCAGGGCCCATTATTAGCAAGCCCAATAAGTACTTGCCACTCCACACGTGCTTAGCCAACTTCGCACCTGTGTCAGAAATTAGGGTTTTCGTAGTAAGAAAATACATAGTAGCGCTTTCTTTATCCCAGTTTCGTCAGCAAAAGTGGGAGAGAAAGAAGAAGCAGAGCCATGGGTGGGTTGCCAACAATAACATTGCAATTTCTTTGGTTTAATTGAAACAATATTTCTTTATTTGATCTCTTATTAATTTTATGTTTTTTGAAAACAAAAGCAAGAATCAAGGTTCATGAGTTGAGAAGCAAATCAAAGACCGAGCTGTTAAGCCAGCTGAAGGATCTAAAAGCTGAGCTAGCTCTCCTTCGAGTTGCTAAGGTCACCGGCGGCGCACCCAATAAGCTCTCCAAGATGTAATCTTTCTCTCCAATTTTATGTATTTGTGTATAAAAATGTGGGCATTTTGATTATATGATAAATTGGCAAGTAACGATTGTTTGTTTTTTGTGTGGGAATACAGTAAGGTGGTGAGGCTTTCAATAGCTCAGGTTTTGACTGTAATATCGCAGAAGCAGAAGTCTGCTCTGAGGGAAGCTTACAAGGACAAGAAGTTCTTGCCTTTGGATTTGCGTCCAAAGAAGACTAGGGCCATACGTAGACGTCTCACTAAGCACCAGGTGCTTTTATTATCCGAGATTACTGATAAATCATTTTGTCGGATTTTATGAATTTCTTTAAGCTTCAAATTTGATTAATGAGTTTGTGGTTTATTGTTCTGTTGTAATTCAGAATGATGCTTTTCAAGATTACTCTGTTACCAATTCTTGTTTGTTTGGGTGCTGTTGATAAATAGAAGTAAAGTTGTGGTGATGTGTAAAATATTGATCCTAGGCATTTAGGCTTGGAATCTTTTTCCGATTAAAAGCAACTGTTTTTCTTGTTTCCCTTGTATGAAGAAATATCTCAGGACCTTAAAAGCAACAGTTATTGTTACCAATAACTAGGTATTTCTAGTTGTTGGATATCTCAGGACCTTGAAATCTTTCTGTAGTAATCTTGGATTCTATGAAAAAGAGTCTTGGTGATTGGATGCTCTAAGCGGACTCTTTGATTTCTTTATATTCTAAAGTAGACCTTTGCATCCATCCTGAGATCCATTGTTTGTTCGCCATCCTGTTGAATACTTGACGGCATGAGAGTTGATGAATGGATCTGATGGAGCTTTGATTCCATTGTTGTTTTGGTTAAGGGCCTTATTGATTTGTGCTAGAATTGACCGAACCTTAGAATTTAATTGTCAGAATTTGTAGCCGTTGGGTCAGGGTGCTAAAGAGCTGTGCAATAGGATATTGTCCATAGTAGTCATTGCCATTATGGCTTTACCAGAATTAACCTGGTGTGGGGATTGTTTTGGTACATGGAATGTAGGTGATGGGAATCTAAAGCTATATTTCTTAGGAATGTGGTATGATGAGGATTGACTTCTTTTGATCATTTTGTCAAAATTAAATATATTTACCTACGATGAGGAACTAAATGCCAGCTACATAGAGTGAGTAGGTTTCTTTCTATTAAACATAGTTTCCTTTCTGTAGTTAAGGAGTTCAAAGCATCTTTTCTTTTTAATTATGTCTTAGATAAAAATAAAGTGGGAAGATCATTAGGACATTAGATATTTGATTAGGACAATGTGGCAAAATTATGATTCCATTGTGGAAAGTCTGAACATTACTTCCAAATGTTTGCTAATGGTCCTTCACATTTTGGTCATACATTCCATGTTGCAAATTTGCTAGGAAGTTAAAAATTTTATTTGGCAAGCGTGGGTTTTACTAGAGCCGGTCAGCCATTTTCCCGCTAAGCATGCTATGTTTGTTGCTGCACTGCTTTATTTTTCTTCCTTTTGTCATGATCAGGAATAATGATGAATGTTGTTGCTAGAAATGCCAATTTGAGAGGGTTATTGTGTGATGCAAAATTTGCTTTACTGTAATTGACTTGTATGCTGCCTTCTATTTTGTAGGCATCTTTGAAGACAAAGCGTGAGAAGAAGAAGGAGATGTATTTTCCAGTGAGGAAGTATGCCATTAAGGTGTAAGGTGGGATCTATACTTTAAGGTGGTTTTTGTGTTCCTCTTATGAAATATGATGACAATGATTTACATTTTCGCTTTGTTTTATTCTTTTTTTTGGACTCTCACCATATTTCCAAGTTCGATCATTATGAATTTGATCTTCAATTATTTTGTTATGCATGCTTTCCAAGTTCTATCATTACTTCCAAAATTCTATCAATTTATGTTTGATTGAGGACATTTCATCTAATGTTTCTACCGCCTGAAGTATGATGCATTGCCATTTTGATCAAAACATAATGTCTGGGTTTCTTTCGTTTTTTATAACTGGATACTTTTCAAAGTTTTTTGTTAATATATATATATATATATATATATATATATATATATATATGGTACTTTTTACATTTGCTACTCTTAATTTAGAGTTAACCAAAAACAAAACACTAATATGATCTGTCAAATCATGTCCGAACACTGCCAGATTGAGTGATAAATTGGGAGTGTTTAAGTTCCTTGCAAAAGGGCTGGGGCCATGTGATCTTTAAGTAAAGGCTAAATTAGGCTAAAAGTGCAATTTACTTAATAAAATTTGATAAAAACGATAATCAATCTTCTAATATTTATTTAGATATAATATTTTTTTCTAAATTTTATAAATTAGGATAATGTCATTTTAAAATTGATGGATTCGTTATTTTAATTGTTTTTTATGAGTTGACTATCAATAATGGCATCAAAATTGATATGTAATAAATCAGCCCATGAAACATCAGACTTTATATGACAAAAAGAGTGTCACGTGACAATATTGAGAATACAAAAAAATTCTTAAAATATTTAAAAAAAAAGTAACTTATCTCTTAAAATTTGTAAATTAATGCAATTTAACCAATATTAATTTGTTACATTTATGTTACGTCAGTAATTAATTGATAAAAAATAATTAAAATAATAAATTCGTCAATTTTATGGCAAATATTGTCTTAATTTGTAAACTTTTAAGATGATATTGTATTAAAATAAATATTAGAGATTTAATTTTTTTTGGGTTCAAATTTCAGGATTGAATTGCAATTTCAGCTATTAAATTACTTATACAGTTCCTTTTTAAAAGTTTTACCTTTTTAAAATAAAATTTTTAATTTTATATAATTACTTCAAGTTAGATTTTATAAAGTTTATACAATAAATTGCATTTTTGTAAGTTGGATCGATATGAACATGGTGTTCAGAACCATATCTGACAAATAATTATTTATAAAGATTTTTTTTTTTCGTTGTTCTTCATAATAAATAGTTCAAGGACCATTTTTTCTAATAATAATAATGCGACTGATAGGGCAAGTGTGAGAGAGTGGACCCATATTCTGAAAAATGCCTCAGTGGCCCATCCATATATGAGGTACTTTTGTTCATACTAGGATTAATTGCAGACATCATAGTTTTTTCATTTTTTAAAACCTCCAATTGGACAGCACCTTGTAAATAAGTTCAAAGCACCTAACATCAACGATGTCAATAAATAGCATGCGTGTGATTTAAGAAACATTCCAAAATGGGAAGAATCATTTCATAAAAAGATAAAAATTTTGAGCGACCACAGTGGCAGTCGAACCCACGACCTTTTGATCCGAAGTCAAACGCGCTAATCCACTGCGCTATGCGGTCTTCATGTAAATTTGCTTCCTATTATTATTTGTAGCCATAACGAAAGTTAAATGTAAAAAGCTTCCTATTAGAAATCAAAATGCAATACTTTGATGTGAAATTTTTTTTTTCTAAAGTCAACGTTGCTTCTCAAGTTATTTTTGAAGTTAAAATATCGGTAAATTTTACACAAATTGGTAAGATAATGGAACATTTTGACATTATTTTCAATAATTATAACGACATTAAAAATCATTGGTGGTTGGTTTGAGTAATAAGTAATTCAAATTATCTTTAACAAGATCACAAATTCAATTTTTATTTTTCGTACATAATACATATGCTATTAAAAAATATCAAATTCTGAATTAATCAGTCGTATAAACTTGAAAAATCTGGACCAACATACAAAGAAACCTTAAACTGCAAAATAAAGCTCCAATAAGAAAGTTGGTGAAGTTTTAGCTAAAAGCATTGTCAAAAATGAGAAATTGAATCGAACAGAAACATTAAATTAAGCGCGTATGGTCATTGCATGTCACAATCCACAGTAGGAACATAAGAACAAATTAACAGGTCATATATTAGCTAGATTCGATAGGTAACCATACAATTTAAGTAAGTAAACGAATTTGGGTTATATATAAAATTAGTTGATAATTAGGCACATTGAATTAAAGATTGTCATCCTTTTCGCTATTTTTTTTTTTAAGAAATAGAGTTGAAGTTTCTTGTCCGAGTAAATTGATTTTCCTTTTCATAGAATGGATTGAAATTACATCCATAGCATACTGTCATCCTTAATTTCTCTTCCTCCATTCACATTTTATTTATTTTATTAGCTCAATTTATATGTAAAATTTCTAAAAAAAAAAAAATTCAATTTGTTCCAAAATTAAATTTTAATTGAATTTACTTTCGGAACCTGTTGGGAAATTTCATTTTTTGCCTTAATGTAATCCAATTTTGACAAATTTTTATATCGGCAGAAACAAGAAATGACATTTACAATGAATTAAACGAAAATTTCGATATATTTTTAAATGGAATAATATATAAATTTTTCTCTAAATTATCACTGTTTATCATATTTTTTTCCTAAACTAATTTTATATTAGATTATTTTTCTAAATTTGTTGAAAATATCAGATTAGCCACTCAAATTTTTTTGAAATGTAAGAAATACACCATATACTATTAACAATATTAAATTATCCTCCTAAAATTTGTTTAAAATTTCAAATTATTCCTCTACTACTGTTTGGCACGTGTTTTTCATACACTTTTTGTGAACTGATAGGTGTTTTACATGGGATAATCTGATATTTTCAACAAATTCAGAGGGAATAATCTGATATGCAATTAGTTTAGAGAAAAAATCTAATATATAATTAGTTCAGGGGGAAAATGTGATAAATTATGATAGTTTAAAAAGAAATTTATATATTAACCAATTTTTAAATAGTTAAATTTGGACTATTTTGACCTAAAATTGAAAATTATGGTTAGTTTAATGAAAAAGTTAAGATGAACTTAGATTAACTTTGGGTTAAGGTCAAATAATTCTTTTAAATTTGTCTCGATAGTCAATTAAATTTCTATAGTTTGAAATCAATTTAAACTTTACAAAATCAAAATTAAGCAAACAATAATTCATTAAAAAACAAAAATTAAGCCATATAAGTTTTAATTAAGATAAAATATTTTGTTTGTTTTCAATACATTAACACATTTATGTCATGACTGAATTAACATTTCAAATTTGTTACAAATCTGATAGCTAAGAATTTCCTAAATTAATTAAAGTTAGACCAAAGTCGAGACGACAAATCAACTCGTCAACTTTAAAACATCATCATTCTATATTTTATGGCGCACCAAATTATTAATGTAATCATGAAACTTCTTTTCAAAAAGAGAAGGCAGACGTTAAAATATTAATATTAATGTTATTATTATATAAACAATTCTAAAGCCACCAATCCAAGAACTAAGATCTTGGAATTGTCATACTGTTTTTTTATTATTATTTTTATTCGAGTAATCAAATGTGAGGTTTTGGAGGAATAATTGGTTGTTAAGTATAAAATTATAAATTATAAAAGCAATGAAATTAAGAATATAAATTCAGATATTCAATTCCAAAATAAGAAACATCAATTCTTTATACTGTAGAATCTCTTGTTTATATCCAAAGAAACCATAAGAGAATTGCAAATACTATCATTTAAAAGTAAATAAAACAATAATATTTCTAATTATTTATTGCTCAGAAGTGGGAGAGAGAAAGGGAAAGCATCTTTATTCAATATAATACCATAATATATAAAATACACATTAAAAGGAACTTCTAGACACTCTGACTGAGTCAATAACATTCCCCTAATCAATTATTTTACCTCGTCATTTTTGTAAAATGGAAAATTTTTGTTTTCATTGTCTATTTTAGTTAATTTTAACCGTGTTGTTGTTAGTTGACTGTTGAGGCAGATAGATACTGACATGTGGCAATTAATTATTAAATATGTAAGATATATGCGCTGTGACGTGTCAAATGACGTGTTAATTCATTTTGTAAATATGTGGAGCAAAAATTTCTTATTTAAAATATTAGGAGTAAATTTGCGCATTTTGACAAATGAGTAGCAAAAATGAACCTCTAGCCTGCAATGTATATAAAGAGTTCAACTTTACCTATTAATTTTGTTTCTCACTTTAGCTCTCCATATGCAATTCTCTTCTCTTCGCGTAACTTCCTGAACGAGTGAAACTTTATTCCATTAATTCTTGGCGTGATATCCAAATAATGACTTTGTTCACTTTATTCCACCATTAAATTCGGTTAAAGGTAATTTCATACAAGTTCTTGTATTTTTTTGGAAAATTGTATGGTAATTATTAATTAATAATAAGAATAAAGTATTTCAAGAATGATAATGTGGTATACCCAGTCCAGCAAGAAAGCCTTATAATTAATAATGTAGGTCATCTATGATTCTATACCATATATTATTATACATTTATTATCGGAGATTGGACATGGTCTCTGTCGGCTATCACACACACAAACACTTTAAGAGCAATTGCTATGAAATCATTAGGGTACAATTACAGATTTTAATTGGTTCATTCAATTCGATCCTATGTATATAGTAAACTTTTTGAGTTTAATTGCAATTTAAATTCATAAAAATTCCAAGCACAAAATTACCAGCTTTTTCACTCTTTCTTCATCCTTCTGAAACTACTTTAATTATTCTTTATTATATATATCACTAGAAGGTAGTAAAAAATAAAGTCAAAATTAATGAAAATTGCATTTTGTTTCAGTCTGTGGGATTGAAAATTGACAAAATAAATAAATGGGTCCAATTAGGCGCTGTCTCACGCGCTTTTGTAGATGTTTCATTTATACAGCTTGCTGCCCATCCGGCATCCTTAATTAGCAACTTTTCTGTTTCAACGGTAATCGGTTGTCTCATTTGATTTCTTTCTAATTTCAGCATCAAACAATATTCCATACACTTTGGATTGCTAATTCTTAATTAAACCAAAAAATCAATAGAGAAGAAAATAAATTGAGTATTTTTTTAGGTTTTCCCTTAAATCGTTTTTATTTAAATATATTATATTAATTAAATAGTACTATTTTACACCAAAAATTTTGGTATTTTAATATATTTATCTCTCAAAATTTACAAGTTAACTTCTAAGAATATTAAAAAAAAAAAATCAACTAATACAATTTTGGATTTTATAATTTTAGTTAGTACATATTTAAGGAGAAATATATGAATTTATTGTTAATTATCTCATATTGACTAATTATATATATATATAATATTTTTTAAATAGGCTTTAAGGATGCTTAGCTTATATAATTTAACTTTTGTTAGCGGAATTAGATCCATAGTTTATGGCCAGTCACCAATTATGAAATCATAGAATGTATATTGTTCTGCCGAACGAATCAAATATGACAGTATAATAATATTTAAATAAAGCATACGAATCCCAAAAAAAAAAACATTATAATATCGAATTATAAGCACAACTTATAATGTATATTGATATATATATAATCAATTGTTAATTGTTTAATACTAATATAATGCCGACATTTGAAACAGCCGCCGTTCTTTGATAAACACAATTGCTGACTTTGTCAAGTTATTGAAGTTCATTATAAGCTATAAGATCAAAATATTGAGCTATATATAATATCTTGTATATGATTCCCCACAAGAATTATGAATTATCTATTTGAAGTCAAAAGATTAATTATATTAATTAAGTGATATTTATATAAACATGTACATCTGGAGCTATGATTCTATCTCCCTGTCACGTATACATATATGTATTAATAAAAAAAAATGTTACATGTAAAATTATATTTAAAAAAAGAACATAAAATAAAATATCGTACAAATTAAGAATATTAATTATTAATATTTTATTAGAAACTATTGTTTGGCTTAGCAGGAGTTAAAACACTTCCCATGATTTGTAAAATTGAGTTAACAAAAATGAAAAACGGAGGAGAAAATATTACCAATTATGAATAATTTATTGCAATAACAATTTCCAATATTATAATTTCAATTTATTCTAATTTGATACTAATATTTAAATAAATAGCTTTTTTTTTTCCACGAGTTCAATAGCAAAATAGATTGTGACAAGCTATATAGAAAAGTATAATTACGTATTACTAATCTATCACTCAACATTTTATCATTCTTTTTCTATTTATATTTTTTCGTTATCCCAAAGTTTTATGCCGTGTTCATATTTGGACTTTAATTTGTTAATGTATTAGTCGTTATGTTTAATTGGAATTTCCCTATCAAACATTCACATTATTGCTTATATAACTTATAAGACAATTTAATCATCCCTTTTTCATTTTATCAATATTCATTTTTTTAAATGATTTGACACTTAATTTTTTAAAATAAAATTTCGAATTCGAATCTCATGAATAAAAAAATTAATGTCTGAGAAATTTACTTTTACAGTTGACTAATAAAGTTGAAATTAAAAAATACCAATAATTATATCAATAGAATAATTATTTTTCTAAAAATAAAGGTCAAATTATATGTCCTTTAAGTTTTTTTTTAGAAAAAATACTTCTACAATATTGAAAATAGTATAAAATTGCTCTTATTAAATACTTTGAGGGGCAAATATGAATTATTTTCAATGTTTTGATGGCAAAAATAAATAATTTCTTTCATATTTGCGGTCAATCAAACGGTTCATATTTGCCCTCAAAGTATATAAAATGATCCATATTTGCCATCGTAAGGACAATTTTATACCATTTTCAACATTTTAGGGACATCTAAAAAAATTCCAAATTTCAAAGGTGAAATATATACCATATTCAATATTTTAGACACAATTTACTATTATCCTCCTTTTTTTCTAGTTTAGATAGCTAGTGTTATTTTTATGTAGCGTACTTCTCGATGTCCAAAAGTCTATAATAATGTCCGAACTGATTAATTAGTTCAAATTAGATCAATTACAGAGGTAAAACTCTCGATGCTAATTTTCTCTGTTCACCATTAGTTATTACTTACTTTAAAAACATAAAGATTGCCAAAGTAATTAAACCAACTAATATTGATTACACAATTTAATCTCCTAGTGACATCAAGTTACCCTATACATATATTAGGTCATTTTATTCACTAATGATTAAAATTTCACTATTAATTTGCCTTCAAATGGTTAATTAGCCGAAAATTAATTAATTAATTAATTTCAACAGGGTCCACCTTATTTTAATCCATGGATTAAATGACTAAAAGATGAATAACATACTAATAATATTATAATACCCAATATATGTCATTCGTGATCTAATTAATATAGTCTCTATTATTGCGTGGTGATATTTCATTATCAAGCTCCATGAGAAATAACGATAAATTAAGAAAGCAAGAAACATCCTTGCTAATCACTCAAATCGAACTGTAGTTTCGTGATGTAATTGATTATGTGGTCTCATTAATTGTGTATTTGACTTAAATGATTTCCAATAATGATTTATAAGGGTGTTAATTTAAATTTTTGTCTCATTAATTATAATTATTATGCCATCATCCATTTTATTTTATGTAACACTTTTAAATAAAATATAAATTATATTTATCTGTTATTTTTAAATTTTTAATATAATTTAATTTTTTAATAAAATTAAAATTAATTAAATTTAATAATATAATATTAATTAAATAATATAATATTAAATTTAAATATATTTATTATTTTTTAATTTTAATAAAAATTATAAAAATGACAGATAAAAAAATAAAATATTAATTTTGTCATCATATATATGCCATGAAAAAGATGATGTAATAACGTACGTGTGCGCCATCGTTTGCATATTCCAAACAAAAACGCACCGAAGGCATCTTCCAGCTTGAGCAATTTAGTAGCTCAAATTAGAAATTAGGAAAAAGAAAGCCAACTTGTCTGGATATGACATACACCTCAAAACAAAATAAAATTTTGAATAGATTTGTGTTGCGGATGAATTTATGTCCAAAATCTATTTAAAAGTAACAATCACAAAATACACCTTAAAATAATTTCATATTCAAAGACTGCATGCATTAATCATCCATTACGGGGAAGATTTGAATAGAGAGTACTTTTTTTTTTTTTAAAGACAAAAATTTGTCTTGTATTTGATATATTTTGGCTAAAGTTTTATTATTAATTTGCAAGTTAACTCTCTCTTTTTTTTTTTTATATCCTCCATATATTATCTACAAAATTTTCCCCCTTGCCTATTCCTGCTCTCGAGAAGAAGAATGAGAGATACAGAATTCAAGTGTTTCATTTAAAAAATAAATTAATACGTATAGAGACAACTAAATTTTATTTTATAATTTGTTTGAACACATAAACTGTAAGAATGAATTATTGAGCATTCATAACCGTTAAAGTTTACAGGTAATAAACACAATTTCATATTGTTTTTGGAAAATTGAATATTATATATTCTAATTTTGTAAAATACAATACAAATTTAAATTTTATTATTTATAAAATTGATATGTATATGTGCTTACTATGTCTTTATTAAAAGTTAAATATTTAAATAAATTATAAAATCAAAATTTAGATGTTTGTACATATGCTATTACCAGTATATATAAATAAAGCATATATTTTCAATTTAATTGTTATAAAATCTTAATTATTGTTTAGTGAGGAAGGGTAATATTGCAATTATCAAAAAGTAATTAGGCTTCTGGACTCATAGTTTAATTAATGGTAAGACTAGGGAAATGAACTCATTATAATAGGGCAATACATGAGTTGTGTCTGGGGTGGATATTACTCACCCTATTATGGAAATGAACCATCTTCGTTTATAAACCATCCCCTGTTTCTTACCTTCTTTTAATACGACATTCAGTTTGTTTGTTTTGTTGACTAGGTTGTAAACAGCAAACGCAAACAACAGGCAGAAAAGTCCAATTGGTTGATTGGATCACACAAACTTCATCAGCTATAAACATTCTATGTTTTACTCTTTCTTTTCTTTTTTTTTTTTTGTGTAACTTTTTAGTAAAATTTAAATTTTATTTATCTATCAATTTTTAATTTTTAATTTAATTTAATTTAGTTTTTCAATAAAATTAGAACCAAATAAATTTAATATTAATTACGTAATTTAATATTAAATTTAAATTTATTTATTATTTTTTAATTAAACTATTTTTTTATTACTTAATTAAGTCATAAACAGTCATTGCCATTAATATATGATTATATTGATTAAGATAGATATCTCCAATACCGTTGGATGGTTTAGTAAAAAAAAGTTGTTTAATTAACCGCGACCAACGCTTCATGTAGTTCAGGCCACTTCTGGGGGAGAAACATCTGGGACAAGGCAATAGAGAAAACAAATTTAGGTGTTTTATTTATGGAAAAGACTAATCTCGCTTTATTTTCAGTGTCATTTTGAAATTAATATTGATTAATTTAAGTAATTCAATATTTATAATTTTTTCTTTTAAATAATATTTTAAATTCGAATCTTATGAATATATAAAATTAATATCGAAATCGAATTTTATCCTATGATAAGATGATCCGACTTGAACTGAATTAGTTAGATTCTATAGGCTTTATTATGCCACATTGAAAACTTGAAAATGTAATGGATATTTGGGAATTCAATATTTACTTAATTCATTAAAAATTATGCACTGAATTTCCATAAAATTTTGGTCTATTTATTAAAATTGAAGATAATCCATGCAAGAAACTAGAAATGTATCAGAAATTTACTATATTTGCATGTATCACGTCTCCTATTTTTAATTTTTTTTTATTAAATGAAATTTGTTGAAAGAAAAAAAAATATTAATTAGGGTGTAAATGCTTGATCACTTTCTAGATAAGTATTTGTTATGAATTGTCTAAATTGACAGCACAAAGTAAAAAAAAAAAAAAAAAATCTTTGAATTTGAAATTTTCATGTAGCCATATATATAAGATATTCCACTGTCAAGTTCAATAGGCAATTAATTAAATTGCTAAATAAATATATTTCCTTGCTGTGCTGTGCTTTTGCTTTGCTTGGAGTATTTAATCAGTCTTGGGATTACGTTGAACACATTCTAAATTATCAATTGTTAATGATTTAAGGCTATAGAAGTATCAGTTTTTAACATGTTCGATTATCGTTAAATTAAAGATATAATTGTTTCATTTTATGACATTAATTTACTTAACAAAATATTAGTATATTGTTAGAATTGAAATTTACTTAACAAAATATTATCGTTAATTTACTTAACAAAATATAAAACTATTCATATTTGACATTTGGAGAATACTATGGATGCTAAAAATGTAGAAATGGAGTCAATATACTTTAGTTTATTACTGGTCCATAGATTATGGTCCATTTTGAGTTCAAATTCTATTAGGACTAATCAATTAAAAAAAATAATCAGATTTTTAACCATTTAAACTACAAATATTTTCATACGCATATAATTTTGCATCGGAAAAACATGAACATTTCAATTTGATTAAAAGAAATTTATTATGTTTAGTTTGGCTTTTGTTGATAGTGTGAAAGATAGTGAGAGTGAGCAATGGCTGATGAATATACAGAAGAACGTTAAAAGAAAAACGTGTGAGCATAAAAAAATAAATAAAATCAGAACATTTGTATATCACACACGTGCAATAAAGTCTAAGTATATGTTCTTAAAATGTATAAATTTTCTTTTATAATATAGAAAAGGAAAAAATCATAATTTAATTCTTGTATTTTAACGATTTTACACATTTAGTTCTTATACTTTTAAAACTACAAATTAAATTTCTGAATTTTAAAAAAAACACATTAAATTCAAAATAAGCAGCACAAATAATAGTGTAACATAAGCTCGATTAAATTTACGTATATTTTAATAAAATATTGTTATTTTTAACGTTCGTTTGGATTTAAAATGTTTTAATAGATAAGAATAAAATTTATTGTGTAATTTTGAAAGTATATAGATCTAATGTGTAAATATATAAAATTTGAGAAATTCAACGTATAATTTTAAAAGTATATAAATTTAATATGTAAAAACGTTAAAATTCAAGAACTAAATTATAGGTTTTACCTATAAAAAAACATAAAATAGCATTACAATTTAATTTGAGCATGACAAAGAACATAATTTTAGTTTGAATACGGTAGGAAAAGGTATGAAAATGAAAGATTTGAGATTTCAAATTATGATTTTTATTATAATTTGGAGGATCATCCAAGAATAGATATTTTAATAGAAAAAAAAGAGAACGCGAAATATTTGGAAGTTTACTGTGTAAACACAAAATAGATGGAAAGAAAGAGAGAGGAAACTTGTATTACAAAGATGGCGAAAGCTTTTGCCCCCACAATACTATTTGCTTCGAACGGCAAACTAATCGCTTGCGTAATTATTGATTATTAAGCACTAATTCGCAAAAATAAAAATAAAAATAAAGAAAAATTAAAGACGGAAACGAACAACAAAACGCAGCCCAACACACCGCGTAACTCTCTAGACAGAGTCAAGTAACTGTCTATAAATACCCCCTTCGCGTCTTACTTCCTTCCCATAATCGCACAGATCACTTTTTCTCTCGCTAGAATATCTTCAACTTGCTTTTGCTTCCTCAGCATTCTCTCTCTACCATTTCCTTTTGCTTCAAAACTCATCACTCTACATGCCACGAAAAGGAATGAGAAGCATATTTATGAAACCATCCCCTTTGTCTTCTCCGATAAGATCACCGCCTCCTCGCCATTCATTTTCTGATACCATGATGGATGAAAATATTGACAATGCACTTTTACTCATTTCTAAATGGGACTCACTTGATAGCAATGCTTCTTCTGTTGCCAATTACTGTAACATCAGTACACTTTTCCCCGGCAATCGCCATGAAGCCAAACAGTATCTCAACTCTATCAAAAACCTTCAGACCGCCATGCAATGCTATATCACTCAAGATCCCACTTCTGAAAAGCTTGTCAAAGCTCAAAATCTCATGCAGATTGCTATGAAACGGCTCGAGAGGGAATTCTATCAGATTCTCAAATCTAATAGAGATTATCTGGATCCCGAGTCCGTTTCTAGCCACTCTTCTAGAGCTTCCCGATCGAGCTTTTCGGATTTTGAAGATGAATCGGATGATGAGTCGGCTAGATTTGGCGAGTCTGTTTCTGAAATGGAGCGAGTTTCTATGGTGGCCATGGCGGATTTGAAAGCGATTGCGGATTGTATGATTGCTTCTGGTTATGGAAAAGAGTGCGTGAAGATTTACAAAATTGTGCGCAAATCGATTGTGGACGAGGCTCTGTATCATCTTGGAGTTGAGAGACTGAATTATGCTCAGATTCAGAAGATGGATTGGGAAGTACTGGAACTGAAAATCAAGAGCTGGTTAAATGCAGTAAAGGTGGCCGTTAAGACTCTGTTTTACGGAGAAAGGATTCTCTGTGATCGTGTCTTCTCTGCTTCCAACGCCATAAGAGAGTCTTGCTTTGCAGATATTACTAGAGAAGGTGCTTTGTCCTTGTTTGGATTTGCGGAAAATGTAGCCAAGTGCAAGAAAACTCCGGAGAAAATGTTCCGCACTCTCGACCTCTACGAAGCAGTAGCTGATCACTGGCCAGAAATTAAATCCATTTTCAGCTTCGAAACCACCTCAATTATCCGTTCACAAGCGGTTAATTCACTAATCAAGCTCGGTGATGGAGTTCGAATAATGTTGACGGACTTCGAGTCTGCTATTTCCAAAGACAATTCAAGAACGCCTGTTCCCGGCGGGGGAGTTCACCCTCTCACCAGCTACGTAATGAACTATATCGCTTTCCTCTCCGATTACAGCGGCATCCTCAACGATATAGTAGCTGATTGGCCGTTAACATCGCCGTCTCCGTTACCGGAATCATATTTCGGCAGCCCTGAGATAGACGAAGGGACAAACTCTGGAATCTCCGTACGATTAGCTTGGCTTACACTTATTCTACTTTGCAAACTCGACGTCAGAGCCGAGCTTTACAAGGATGTAGCTCAATCTTATCTGTTTCTGGCTAATAATCTCCAATATGTGGTTCACAAAGTTCGAAATTCGAGCTTGAAATTCCTTATCGGCGACGACTGGATCACGAAGCACGAAGCTAAAGTGAAACAGTATGCGTCGAATTACGAGCGCATAGGGTGGAGCAAGGTGTTCGCTTCGTTGCCGGAGAATTTAGCGGCAGCGATGACGTCTCATGAAGTGGCGGAACGGTTCAAGAGTTTTAACTCCGCCTTTGAAGAAGCTTACAAGAAACAGAGTTCATGGGTGGTACCGGACTCCCAATTGAGAGACGAAATTAAACGGTCGGTGGCGGGGAAGATCGTGCCGGTGTATCGGGAATTTTACGAGAAGTTCCGGGTGGCGGTAAGGCAGGAGGTTAGGAACAGCACAGGAATAGTCAGATATGCCCCCGACGATTTAGGAAATTACTTGTCGGATTTATTCCTTGGAACCAACGGTGAAGCAGGGAGCGTGTCGTCAACTTCTTCTGCGTCGTCGTTGTCACGTCACTCCCGTGGTGGGCGAAATCGTTGAGCGCGTTCCATTTGGAAATTTTTTCTTGTGGATATAAAAAAAAATAATATTTTATTTATAAAAATAAATGAAGAAAGAGACGTGTACATTTGCACATGTGCATATGTGATCGAATGGACCGTTGATAATTTTGATACTTGTAAAGATATTCACGAGACTAATACAAATTCTTTAATTTTTGAGATAAATTATAGTACTAGTAATGTAGTATTTGTTTATTTGGGGAATTTTTAGAAATTTCCAATTGTCATATATTGGGATTGAAGCAAGAATAAGTAAGCCATTAACAACATAATTAATGAGGTGATAACGTCCGTAAGCATGTATGTATCGATAAGTAGAAAAGTATTAAGTCTAGATGATACGTAGAAAAGTATGGTTTAGCAAGTTTGAGGGAGAAGGAAAAGACCAAATAAAAGCTTGATTCCTTTGAAATTTTCTAAAAGATTGTCAAAGAAAGGATTTATGCAAATAAATTTTTTGTTATGTGTCCATAACTGTTTTTATTTGGTAATTATAAGATCAAATTCATGATTAAATATATATTTAGCTAAGTATTTAAGGAGTGATTGCTCATCCGATCCCTATATATTTAGGGCACTATTTTCTTCAATTGTTTGCCAATTCTGGTTTTGGATTCTTTCTTAAATAAAAGATTCCCTAAGTGAATATTTTGGATATTATATTAATTCAAGAAAAAAAAACAAAAATTCGACAAGAGGTTGAGAAAAGCTAAGAAATTTATTATTTGCGAACGCGTCTAAAGCTGGAGTTCTTGAACAACTACTAGTGGTGTGTTTGGCATTGCTTATGAAAAGAAAAAAAAGCTGATTATTGAAAAAAAATTGATTATTAAATCAAAATAGGTGTTTGATAAATGTTAATTTTAGAAAATTTAATTTTGTAAAAAATGAAAAAATCTCATATTTAAAAAAATTATAAATTTAAGTTTTTTAAGAAAGCTAATTTAAAATTTTTTCTGGACAAAAATATTCCTTATTTTATTTTATAATAACAAATATACCTAATATAAAAAACTGTTTTTTTCTTTTCTTTTCTCCTACCATTGAAAATCATCTAAAGTAAAAATAATTTCTCTCTTTTTTCTGTCTTCTATTTTTTTTATCATCTAAAATCATTAGAAGTTAAAAGAATTTATATTCTCGTTAAAACTTGATGAAAGCAAGGTAAACCAATTTGTCACTTAAGCTGGTTGCCTTGACGATAAAAATAAAAATAAAAAGAGCAATTTGGGATTACGGGTTATGTGTGTGTTTTTTTACTCGAGTTGTCTAATTTTCAGACTAAAAATAAGTTACTGAACTCCTCTTGGAGTATTTAGAATAATTTTCAGTTATAAATTCAAGAATTCGCTCAAGTTGTGCGAAAATTGTTAATAGTCATTGTCAAATTTTTAGATGCACTTTCAATTTTTAATTGTATATGTTATTTTTCGTCTTTTTTATTCTGAAAAGTCATTTTTAATTACATTATTAATCAAACAGTTGGTAAACTGTTTTTCAATTTATAAGTTATTTTGACTTTTATTTATCAAACAGTTATCTACTTTTTCAGATATAATTTTTTTGAATATAGCTTTTATCAATTGAAAAAATTATTTTCATAAGTTTTGTCAAACTGACACTAGAAATATGCATATCTTAGCCAGGAAGATAGTAACAAACTAGTAATTAAAGAAAAACCAAAAAAGAAATTGGAATTAAATTAAGAATTAATTTTAATTAAGTACTAATAAACAATTTTTTTTATTATTTAATTAAGATGTGAAACGACATAGTAGGAGTAGTAGGTAATGAGAAGAAGAGTAGGCAATCAGCAATATTATTGAAAAGGACAGCAGAGAAGTATCGTTCCGTTCTGATTTAGACGCTTTTCTCCATAATGCCAAGTTTATCTTTGCCGGCAATTTGATGTTATTTCCAATACGCAATTCATCATTTTCACATATACATAACATTTTCACTTCGTCTCCACTTCTAAAGTCTGTCCATACTAACTTGGATTTAAAATGAAATTTCGTTTTGTCGCATTTTCTCGACATTTTTAATTATAATAACAGTAATAGCAACAATACCAGAACAGAAAAAACAAAAATAAACTCTTTTCTCAATTCATCACTGACACGATTGATTCTCTGTTAGCTTTAGTTATGGAATTTGCTTCGTTGAGGAAAATAGCTTAAAGTTAACGTTTTAAGGCCCATAAGTAAATTAATGGGCCTTACATATTAAGTCTGTAACTATAGAAAATGGCGGTTGTCTCAATGTCCTGTCTCTCTCATAAGCCCATACCCGCAAGAGACCGTCAAAAACAAGCATAATCATGCGCAAGAGAGCGTCAAAAACAATCAGATTGCATAATCATGCGCAAGGATTCGGCAAATTACGAGTAAAAGAAAGAAAGAAATAGCAATTTAACCACCTGCCGGAGTAAAGCCATAGAGCGTCATGGTAGAGGATCTAAAACTCCTATCCAGACCATGGTATAACGTAGCTAGTGCTGGGGACCTCTGTCCAGCGAAGAAATAGCGTCCAGAGCCCCTAATACCAAGAGAAACAAATAATCTAAAGTGCTATCGGAATTCGCAAACAAGAAGCATCAGAACATCACTGCCTCCGGGGCATCATCTTAGCATAACTATTCAATATCCAAAACTTACTAAACTGAATAATTGGAATTCATATAGGATATACTCACAAATGGGTAGATCACTAATTTCTAAATATTTAAAAATGTTGTAATTAGAATTTAAAATTTCTAATTAAGTGAAAAGAAATATAGATTTTTTTTTTAATTTTTAAGATATCGGTCAATTTTCTCAATTAGACCAAGCTTTTGAAAAATATTTTCATAGATAAAATGCGGGCTGCTTGGTCAAGGCTAAAATATTATAAAAAAATTATATAGAAAAATAACTTTTATATGTAAAATATATATTACATTATACAAAATTATAAAAAAAATATCCAAAAAATAATTTAATATATCAATGAACATATAAAATTTGATATTTCTTATATAATTTTATTTTTTATTACATATTTTAGATAATATAATTAATGAAAACCCATAAAAATACATACACAATATATGATTGGGCTGGGCCAGGTCAAGCCTGCAATTTATATGCAAAACCCAAACCCACCTACTAACAAGTGGACTTTTGATCAAGTTCAGGTCAAATCGGATTTATATAACAAAAATCATGTTTAAACTTGTAAAATATTTTGGGTGGGACACACACACATATATTAGAAGAATGGAAGAGTGGAGGCTCAAACTTGAAATTTTTCACTGTATTAAAATCAGATTTACCTTTAAAATATTTATTTAGAGTATAGGTGTAGCTTGCCTTTATTGAGTGGAGTCAATTGACCCCACTATACTAAGAAAAACTTTAAAATGTTTTTATAATTTTAATTATTTTTTAAATTGATCTTATTAAAATATTTTAATTTTTTAATGAATTTTTTTTATCGATTATTTACTTATTATAATTTTGACCTAATGGATCATGCAAGGGTTATGTATAAAGTTAATAAGGATTGATGGTTGACTTGACACATTAAAATGTGAAGAAACTAATGAATTAAAGAAGGAAAGAAAAAGAGGATGATAGGGACTATACATTGGATTGAATCTCAAATGACATGGATTGTGGACTTTTAAGAAGCCTTAATATATAATTAGACACTTGAACTTGCCATCTCGCCCTCTAGACTTACAAGTTTATCAATTTGACACCTATAACTGTCAATTTTAAACGAAATAAATGCCTTATCTGTTTGCTGGTAGCGCGTGCAATACAAATGCTTGGCGTTGCTGACGCGTCATTTTGAACAAATAATGATTCGACATGTGGCATTTATTTTACTGGTTGTAATTTCGGCGAGTTAAAAAAATTTTGATCGAAGGCTTCGCCCTCTCTTCACTCTTTCAGTCCCCTTTTGTAACACCCTATACTTGGTTCGATGAACGGACCGAACAAGAATGTTACAAGTTACTCTATGATCCACAATTATATAGATACAAAAATTCTCTTTTCCTTTTTTTCACATAAATACTTCAATAAATCTACCATTAATTTTGCCAAAATTTCAGCAGAATTTTCCCAAAATATGAGTTAAGCCTCCTAAACAAAAATTTATAATCACACTTCTAAAATCACATATCTCCATCCCATTACAACTGATACAAACTCCAACACATATAAAGTCCCCATCCTCCAAAAATGCCATCATAAAATAGTTCCATATTTTTATTATACCTATATATTTATATATGCTATTAGATTGTATCTATATATAGATTCTAAGTTTCCAAAGTAAACATACACATTATATTATATATTATAAATACTCAACC
The DNA here is from genome assembly GCA_037975025.1 of Excoecaria agallocha. Classification (NCBI taxonomy): domain Eukaryota; kingdom Viridiplantae; phylum Streptophyta; class Magnoliopsida; order Malpighiales; family Euphorbiaceae; genus Excoecaria; species Excoecaria agallocha. The sequence goes on from CM075812.1 coordinate 55,011,947, forward strand.
ATAAAAGAAATTTAAAGCTGATAATTATCTCAAAATATTCGGTTTTGGTATTAACTTTCTACTCGCAAACTATATACTTACATAATATTTTGTATTTTGAAAGTGAATTAAGTACTTTTAGTTATACTTGTGCTAAATCCAAGTGATGCCATCATCAAAATAAATTTTCTAATTCAAGTATTCATCATATAGAATTAACAAGTTATATTTCTGAAACAAGTATCTCCCTGGAACTTTCACTTCATCAAATACGATAATAATCTTATTATTTATTCAACATAAGCCTCAATAGATAAGTATTACACTTGTGTAAATAATAATGCAGAATAATTGATTTAAGATTCGACCTAATTACATCATTTTTTAGATTCTCAATCTATGCATATAATTGATTACTATTCATATACACTTATAATTTATAAACTGTTTAAACTATATAATCGAAAACATTTTATTTTATTTAATTACTTTATTACAATTGTTGATCAAAGTAATTCGAAGAAATTTATTTGGTGAGTATGCGGGACTGATGCCTTTTTTGACCTATTTGGATTGGAGTGGTCGAAACCTGACATTACACCTCATTATTTAGCCAATTTTTGAATTGGAGTGGTTGAAACTTGACACTACACTTTAATTTCCAACATACAAAGAGGTTAAAACCTGACATTGTTTTTTTTTTACACTTGATAGTGAGTGGCCAATAATGGGCATTACACTCACTTATTTTCTGTAGGTTCTTATTAACCTACAATACAAATCGCCATTAATCCAATACACTATTTAAATCCACCCATCACACCAATAGAATCCGCCCAATACATCATTTGAATCCACCCAATAACCAATAGAATTATCATCCTTATGGCCAATTAGTTGTATCCAATCCAGAATTTCCACCATTCACTATGTGTAATAAAGCTTTATTATTCACACTCATTACTTAGTTACCATATATTTAGTCATAAACACATCAAACAGAAATTTACTCCTACTTACACCTTCAACCTCGAGTTAATTATACAATATAAATATATAAGACAAGCAAATGAACAATTTGTTTTATTTGTATTAGTGTCATACACAAACATATATACATATAAGTTACCATATTATCACCACTTTTAGTAATTGCAGTTATAGATTCAGATCATGAATTCCTACACTTGATATTTTAACAAGCATACTTAGCATACTCTTCCTAATACCCGGCACACTAATCCATATACAAGTCAAAAATTCATATCCACGTTAATACAATTTGGTTTGGACTTGAGATGCCAATTCTCAAATTTTTTACGTATCTCATTTAAGGAATTAGAACCACATAGTTATACAATTTTGAAGTTCAACATAACAATTTAACCTCAATTTCGTATTAGCACATTTCTTGCAAAAATTTTAATTGCTAATTTACATTCACCGAACATTGAATATGCAGACATTCAATAATGTAAACAACACATTTATCTTGTATATCTTATGAGTTTCATAAAATTCTTAATCACTCATACCATTTTGCCCAATCTAACTTAAATGTCATGTTCAAAAATCAATTCTTTAACTCGCATACATGCTATTTCCTACATGTCTATCATCAATCAACTCAACCTAGCCAATAGCAAATAAGCGCTATATCAAATTTAATAAATTTCATCTAATTAACATATCAATTATTTATTGGTGAGTAAAATGAATTCTAAGATCAGCTATTATAATACTATTTTAGAAAGAATTAACTAAAGAAGGAAATTGATTATTGTCCCATATAGATAAGTGATATATGCTTTCTAGTTACCTACTAATTCCTAATTACTTGGTAAGTTGTCCATTTATTTGTTTAGTTGCTGGCTAACTGTAACACCCAATACTCAGACGTTGGTCCGAGAACCGAAGTGTCCCAGTTGCTGGTAATTTCATTATAATTACATAAATATTATCATATACTACTAAATCTTAACTTAATAATTCAAATCATACAAACTTAAATACTTTCCTACACATTTTATAGTCTAACCTACACACACACATACATGCGCACACACATAATAGCCGATACAACTTCTTGAATGATTTTACTAGTGCTGATAACATAACTCATGGAGAAAAACCGTTGAAACAGTTGGTACAAATATCTTCGAAACTCAAAAGGACAATCCATAAAACTAAGCACAGTCTGAAGAAAAACCACTAAAATAACTAACACAAACCTTTTCGAAACTCAAAATAATAATTCACAAAGCCACGTAACCAAAATACTAAAGGAAAGTACAAGAAAACTTGGTTGGCCACTGACCCACAAACATTCGACTAATTCTATTATCATAATTAAAAATGTAGAATCCATATTATTCACATATATCTCATAAAAGCATACAAAATACCCAAATTAAAACGCATACAAAAACATATAATACAAACGGTATATAACAAACTTCACATCTTTTGAAAAACTCAAGGTTTATTCTTTAAGAACTGAAAATCAAATCTTCAAGAAGAAATCTGCACAGATAAAAAAATAGATTTTCTTTTTACTCTTGTATTTTCTTTTTAGAAAATCTTGAGATAGACAGTGTGCATGTGCTATACAAGTGATAAAACAGACATTGTCGGGCGAACCTTGAAATCAAGCAAAAAATGGTAGCATTTTTTTATGTGCATCGAGTTCAAGCAATTAATTAGCTTTGGCCCATTATAATTAGATAACTCTTAATTCTTAATTATTAGCAATGCATCCTAAAAGGAATTTGAATAATCTAGAAATTATCATTTATGAAGTATCCTATCTCTCCCATAATGCAAAAATTCAAAGTACACCATATCATAAAACTTGTAGCTGCTCAATCCTACCATGGTGGGTGGGACTTGTGATGAATTGAGAAGCTGAAGTGTCTTGCACATCTTAATTTTCTATGTCAATCTCAGTAATTCAACCTCAGAAACCAAATCTATCTCGTTTCATATTGTACAGTCAGCACACGTAATTTGTTCTACTGCTTCATTGACCACAAGTCTGGGTTTAACTTCATTCAGATTTTACATAGCATGTTTGGAGTCAACCATAGTAACAACTCCATCTAGTTTGCATGACGTAAAAGTAGTTCTTCAGAATAGAATGTTTTTATAACGGGGCCAAGCTTAGCAAGTCCTATTTTCTCTTCAATTCCATCAATTAAATTGATAAGCATACACACAAAGTCATAATTTAACAATGTAAGATTATGTTTTTAAATAACTTAAAGTACATCAACTCATTTAATTTCAAAATTAACTAAATTAAACTGTGCATAAACAAATTTGAAGTCAAACTCTATAATTTTTCAGCTTTTTACCTTTATTATCTAACCATTTGCACCGGTCACCAGTCGCCGGAGCTTTATCAGAGATGCATTGCCACGACCAATGTGAATCTCAGAGCACCAAGGGGTTGCTGTCGGTTTTCACGCGCTCAATCACCACTTGGTTGGATCAAAATTTACTCTGAAAGATTTCGACATCCTTAACTTCGATCTTCCATTTGCCAGCGAGTGACGATTGATGAAGGGTACCATTGGACTTGCCTCAGTGCCACAAGCTGGCTGGTGCAGGTCATGTCGCTATTCACCATCGCGGCTCGCCAGAGGAAGAAAAAGAAAGCTTCGGTTCAATAAAAAGAGAAAGATCGCAAGATGAGAGAAAATGCCACACCACCCATGGAGGAGTGACAATGACAACAGCCTTGATAATGATGGAGGGAGAATAGCGGTGGCATGAACATTGTCGATTATGATGTGGTATCAACTGTTGATTAGGTTGAAGGTGGGGAAATCTTATTTTCCTCCGCTTTCTACTCTCATCTTTTACCGTCCTTCCTTTTTTTTTTTTTTTACTTGTGGGCTCTGGAATTTTCTAGAGTAATTGTTTTTGGTCCCTTAATTTGGTTTTCTATTTTTTTATTTAACACACACAAACATATAATTACCTATTTGTTACATATTTTATTTAATTAAAAATATTAATTCAAAAGCCTAAAATTAATCCTCTAATCCCATTAAAAATATAAGACTCCATTTTACAATTCAATTATAAATGTGAGACTTTAGGGCGTTACAACTTTTTTTCTTTGTTCTCGTTTCCTACATCTGCAAAAGTTCTTAAAGTCGTAGATTAGAAAGGTTTTTTTGGTTTTAATAGTAAGAAAGTCACCATTGCAAGGTAATTTTGAACTTTCTATGTTTAAATGAAATGGTATTTTTGTGACTTATGGAACAATGTTAGGGTTTCCAAGTAAATCCCTAGCTGCAACGTTGTTGACAGTAACTTTTTTTTTTTTTCTGATTTTGTTTAGTTTACTGGAACTTAAATGGGAAGAGTAATTGTAAATTTATTATTTCACCATAATGGGACAACTTATCAAGAACCCACTAATGAGGTATATGTACATGGATAGACTCACTCAGAAGATGTGAAAATAGATATGGGCAATTTGCATGTCATAAAATTTTGGGCAAAAATAATAGGATATAACAATGTGGGTGCATATGCTTGTACTAGGAATAAAAGTCGGCTTTTTTTATATTGTTAAAGCTGACAATGATGTTTTAGATGTAGCAAGTAAATTAAAGAATGTTGATAAGGTGGATGTTCACTTTGTACATACAGTGGACACTATTATTATATGATCAAAATTAATATATGAGGAGTAATTCTATTGGTGTGGATCCCATAAGTGAAACTTTTGGTGCAATTGGTGGGCAAAGAGTTAGGGCAACTAAAATTACAAGGGGTACATTACAAAAAAAATACATTTTACCGACGGAATTATGCTTTTTACCGACGAAAAATGATCTTACCGATGGTTTTTTATTATTTTACTGATAGAATGCGTCTGTCACTAAAATGCTTGTAGGTACCAAATTACCAGCCGAAAATTTCGTCAGTAAATATTACCGACGGATTTTACCGATGGAATTATATAAAACATTCTGTCGGTAGTTTTATTTAAAATCCGTTGGATGTTTCATCGCGCTGACCAACTACTGACGGAAAATTTTGTCGGTAAACCATCAGTAAATTTAATGCATAAATTAGTAATTTATTTTAATATAAACAACGACAGAAAATTTCGTTGGTAATTTTGTCGGCAAATGTAATTTATTTAAATATTAAAATTGCAGCGACGGATGTTTCCGTCGGTAACATAAAATTTTTCTATATATTTTTTCGATTTTTTTTGCAAAAATTATATATTTCCTGTTTTCAAATCCATATCAAACACAATAAATTAAATACAAAAATTTTAAAATTTAAATAGATATAACAAAATTAACATATACAAAATAACTATTGTGCCCATATATCTATATTGTTCACAATATTTTACAGTTGTATAAAAAATTAACTATCTAAATTAAAAATTTTAACTGCCATTCAAAAAATATTATACCGATATCGGTGTTTGCATTTTCATACCACAAATAATGCTATACAAAAAATTGACTATTCTAACTGCTATGTAAAAAAATTAACTATCTCAATTGAAAATTCTAACTTCAACATAAAGAATGCAAATTTACTTCAGCAGCATTGGCATACCACAAATAATGTTGTATTGCTCTTCAGCAATTCCTCAAAATGCGAATGGATTTTTTCACCTTCTGGACCAGCCTCCTAAAATTCAAATGAAAAAAATGGAAAAATTACCAGTATTTATCAGTCCACATATATCGAATTAGAAAGCATAGGCAATCTGTATAAAGAGCATTATTAAATATTCAACTTCGATTATTTTCCTCAACCAATAGCCTTCGCAAGGAATCTCAATTATCCCAAAAGAATATCGATCCTTACCTTCAGTACAGAGATTGTCATATTATAGTTGTTTATAATAAATACAATTTGAAGTTTATGCCTTGGGAATGTTTTGGCAAGCTTGATGAGCAAGTCGTCAACAACCATTCTCAGTCGACGCACGACTTGTTTTATAACTCTATTAATAGATAAAAGAACAATAAAGAAGCTTACTTCCACTATAGTGATGGACTCCAATCTTTCCAAGCATGTTATAATACTCAATCTTAGATTTCCTTAGACAATTATTTGAAAATATAATCAATTTTCTTGAATAATTAAGGGTGAGAGTCAGCAATTTTGCCACCGTATGTACCAACCCAACCATAAAATCAACACATGAATATTGCACCATAAAGATAAAATCAATTAAGCTATGACTAATCTATTATCATCTATGTTATTTGAGAATTTATGGGTATAAGAGTTTTGGCAATCTAACTTACCTTTTAAATTAATTATGCAAACTAAATACTGCAATAATAAAACAAATTAATCAAAAAATTATCCAAAAATTTAGGCTTATTAATTAAGATCAGCAATCCTCCTTGAACACATATGAACATCAATTGATAACAATTTCCATTAATTTAACCAAATCACCCTATTTCAGCAACTAATATTCAAATTAATTCTAACTCTGTTCCAAAAAATCAGAATTAATTTAATCAAATCACCCAATTTCAACAATGATATTCAAATTAATTCTAACTCTGTTCAAAAAAATCAGAAACTAACTTGCATAAAGAAGAGTTTACAGAATTTTTCTTTTCGGATATAATTCAAATTTCTAATTTTAACTCAATCCATCAATCTAATAACACAAAATTCTATATCTTGCCAACTCATATATATATATATATTAGCATATATCAAGTGGCATTTTGTCACTTCTAAGACTACTTCAGCAATATAAACATCACCAGAATTTTTCGTCATATACCTAACCATCCACACATTCAAAGTGTCAAAACTCTTAGTTGCAGCAACAGAACATACACATTTTAATTTTATTTATGAGAGTTTAGATCAAATACTTGCTAGTAGTTCAATCACCTCTACTTGAAATGGCTTCTGAAGCTGGTATTCTGGAGCCCATATCTTTAATGGTATGTGAGATCAACTACTTCTCGTTCCAGCATGCTCTTTCACTTTGCTTGCTTTATTTACCTATAAATTATAATATGCAAAGAATGATAGACTCTTTGGTATTAGGATCAAGAGAAACATTCAAGGAACTGTAATGACAAATCATCACATATAAGATGCAATTATCCTGAAGAACACACATAACAAAGACACAAGACCAACTTTACAAAGATTCAAACCAGGAATCCTGGACATCTGTTGCATATGAATATGTGTAGAAATATAGAATATTGTACAAAAATGGACTAACTTGTATTTCACATAAGAATATAGCATGTGAATGTCAAAAGGTAATACCACCTCTTATAATAGGCAGCACAGGAAAATTGTAGACTGAAGCCATGAAAGAGAAGAGTGCAGACTATTGCATGATCATAGAATAAATGTTAGATAAAATAAGATAATAAAGTGATTAATTTCATTGAACTAGCAAAACATACCTTTGACTTAGCTGCTAGTCAATATATTTGATGGACATCAAACTGCTTGTGGTGTTTGGGGTACGCTACTTGACCATACAGATCATATTTGTCAATAAGTTTAAGCACTGAAAGGAGAAATGAAGCATTTGTACTTGAAATTTCATCAATCCCATCTCGGTTACCCGTAATCAGTGTCTACAAGATATAAAAAAGAGGATAATAGCAAAAACACTAGATAAGATGGCTCGAAAAAAATAAGCAGGGAATTATTTAAGATTAGAGTCCACCAAGCAAATCCAGTTAGGTGATTAACATACAAGGTTAGCAAGTTCTCTCAATAGACGACATTCTCCAAATGCTTTAACCAAAGTAGTGATGTTCTTTTTAGGATCTGGCCTAGCGAGGGTGAGTATCATAGGCTTTCATGGATTTATAAAGAAGCGCATTATCTGCAAAACAAAAAACAGAAATTAAATTGACATCAACCTCAGACATGGGAAAACTATTACTGCTTTGAAGTATTGCTGAGAGAGGTAATTCCTCAAATAAAGAAAAAATGAATTGGCCATATTTATCAATTAGATAGATTCTACCATCTCATAGAAAGTCTGATAAAGATAAAGACAATCTCACAAAGATAAAAAAAGAATCTCATTTAAATTAAACCTTTTGAACAAATAAGAACTAAGGAATGATGGTAATTAATTTATTACCAAAAAAATAGAATCCAAGACAGGAAGCAAATGATATCCGGGTAGACTACGAAAGATTCTTAGAACTTTTACACCATGAAATTGAATAAAGACAGCTAAATCCAAAAAGCATTCAATGATTCAGTGCATACAAGGTGGATAACAACAATACAAGGCAAATTTTGACTTGGATATCAAAAGACGGAGCTTTAGAAAGCAAAACAAGTTCCACAAATTTGATATTGAGTTTCTGCAATTATGTGAATAACAACTAGTAGATGGGGTACTCACTCAACTAGTAGATGCAATTATGTGACTTAGATATCAATGCGAAGATGCAGAAGCGTTGTCGAATGGGGTAAAAGCATTTCTTTGAAAGCCACCAGCTTGTGAATATGAATCATTTGAAACACAAACTAATTGAAAACAAAAAGGTATAGAAAGTCACATTACCCAAAAGTACAGAGTCATTTATTCTATTTAAATGAAAATCAGAAGGACCAAATGAAGAAAGTAAGGATAAAAACCATAAGGTCGAAAAAACATTCAGCATACCTAACAACCTAAATTAAGGCAATAGTCAACTAATGGACTCGAGTATGCTCTTGAGGCTTAACTTTTCATCCTAAGCTTTTGTTAAAATCCATCATACATCCAAAGTTATAGTTTTATCAATTAAATATTCATTTCTTAAAGATTATAATGTTATAATGTGCTAACTTCTAAAGGACAGGTAAAAGTATATATAACAAACTCATTAGCTATTGTGTGTATTACCCAAAGAGCCAAGCCTATGATACATTGCCGTCAGTTATATCAAACATAGTCCACGTTCAAAGCTACTCACGATCCAAATGATTGTCATTGCCAATAAGCTAATCAAAAAATCAAGCAAACTGCTTGTTCATCACCTATATGCTAACAAGATAATTCTAAGCAAAGGAAGAAAATAGGCACCCCTTGAAATACAACTCACATGGCTAAAGGACATTGAAGAAACCAAGGTGCTCTCATTGTTTCGTAGAAGAGGCATCATGATTGCTGATCCAGAGCCAAGCCTTTGAAAAGGGATACTGAGCTGTTCATAGAGAGCCATCTTGTTCCTAGGAGGTGCTCTTGGTCCCCCTTTCTCTGTATCATTAACGTGAAGCCTAGTTATGATTAATACTCAAGGAAACACAACAATACTGAGGATTAATCATAACCATCTTGGATAAATCCAACGATCAAAACCAAAATATTTGCCACGCAGAATCCATAAAATATCCAAAATCAATAAAACTTCCAAAGGAATACTTTTCTACCAATTCAACCATGAAAAATCTCAAATCAGGCCTACCCCTAGCCAAAGTAGCCACTTGATGCAGAATTAAAAATTTAATAGTTTTTGAAGATCAATACAGCACTAAAAGAAATCTCTTTCTGATTAAAAATTATTAATAAATATCTCGAGTGCATATAAGACTACTAAGGAAAACATATATATCCAATTGCCCAAAAGAAACTGACATCACAAAATCCTATCCTAAACTCAAATTACAAGTACCAACAATTAACCAAACTCAAAAAAACCAAACTTGTACCTGAAATTCAAATGCCAATAAGGAGAAAACATGACATCACTGGGAAAATGTAATTTGGCGCAGATTAAAAGAGAGAATGAAGGAAAGAATTGAAGTCAAAACAAAAAAACAAAAGTTGAGTGGATTCAAGTTAAATGAAGACTTGGTCTCTCTGACATGTAACAGACTTGAGGCCATTTTCAAAACCCAGATCACAAAATCTCTTCTTTTTGACCCACATGAAGCCTTCAATTAACAATCTCATAGAAGTAAAAAAAGGCCTATCTTTTATGATAGTATGCATTAAGACAAATTCTTTATTCATTTGGGACATCAACTATCGTGATTCTCACAATTAGAGCTGAGAAATCACTCTGAATCTCCTCTGCAAAAAGTACTAGTAACTGGGACTAGATTAGTTGTACAACCAATAATATGGAAATGAATAAGTAAGCATACCATTAGCTTTCGCTTATATTGCTCCAAAGTGGCACTTGATGTTCTGCATCTAAAACAATTAAAGCAAAAGGCAGTAAAATAAGTAAGCAGAAATACACACAAAAGAATCCATTTAACCCATAAAAAATAAAAAAAATGAAACGGTGGAAATAGCCATGCATAGCATCAAATAAATCAACTAATTAAACAAACTAAAAGCAAAGACAATTTGTATACTTGAAATGAAGCTAAATATTCTTCTAGCATCACTGATATATAAATAAGAAGAATATTTTAGAGGCACTGTTTTGCCCTTATAATCCATAATAAAAAAGAATTAAAAATTAAAAATCTAAAAAATTAAAAAAAAGCTCTAAACCTTATAAAAACATGTCTGTTGAAAAAAATGACGAGCAAAGTTAATATTTTAGTTTTTTGGGAATAAGATTTCAACTTTATTAAGCAATGTTTAATTAAGCAATTATTCTGACATTGTTAAATATAGCTGGATTTTATTTGGCCGCCATATATTTTATCATTTTCGTACATCTTGATCAATGAATTCAAATCATATCATCAGAGCATATATCCAACAATAATAATAAGACAAAAAGTCAACAACAAAAATGAACATAAGGGAAAAATTGTTTATTGAGAAGACATTTTAATTAAAAGTTTCCAAATGAGGTTATGGGACTTCAAACTTATGACCTTAATGCACTGCGGCTCTAGAGACAACAACAGTAGAAAGAAATGGGATAAAGCTCAAGGCTTCGATATTTCATATTAATTTATTTCTCAAACAAGCAGCCAAACTCACCCCCAAAATCCAAAAGAACAGAGAAAATCAGACAACACCTTTTCTGAGAACAATGGAACTAACATATATGAACATTAAAAAGAAAGCAAAGGAATCAAGCTTGCAATAATAAGCAACAGAGTACTAGTTGATTCCAGCATCTTTCAAATAATCAAGACGACACAACTTCCAAAGCTGAATCAAATGATCTGTTTCTCCATGCTAAAGTTGTATATATGATGTATTCACCATCTCCATATACAGCAATGAATCTTCTATTGGGGTTGTGCTTTAAACTCTATACAAAGCAAGCAACGAAATATATCACCCATACATTATGCATGCACACCTCCAGAAGAGATAAAAGAAACAAATGAGTACATGTTAAAGAGTTAGATTCCATAAATTTGCCACGTTACTTTGCAAATGAATGAACACCCGTCTGCCATCAGTTTCATCATCAGTGCAAATTTAATGTTTTAACACAGAGCATGCAAATAGCACCTACTCTGCAAACCATTTTAAATCTTCACTTCCTATGACTCCCCATCCCTTATATAGTATAAATTTCATTTCTAATCAACTAACCTATAATTAGACAGAAGCAGTGATTGTGCATCTGATTGATTAAGGACTATAATTGTAACTAATCCAAAAAGGTGTATCCAAACCAAACATCCATAATAAACTCTCCTAATGCCATTACAAAAATAGGTTAACCTAGAATCAAAAAGGAAAATTTTCTAACTACCAATAAGATGCAGCCTCAATCTATGGTGATGGATTACTCCATGTAAATAAGTCATTTCAAACAATGAAAATTCATAAAATGAGACCAGAAATTGCTCATTCATTTGTGGGTATAAAGATCACACGTTCCCAACTCCTTGACAGCTAAAGGCAATCTCTCTCCATCAGTTACCTGAAGTATAGAAACAAAAAGGACTTTAAAAGGCATAAGTCATGCACCAAAACCTTTTATTATAGGGTTTGATTCCAGTTAAGCAACATATTTAATCTGAAAGTCACACCTCAAAATCTGCTCCCACACTCTTAATGTTCATGGTTTGAATTTTATTATACTTGGCCCATATAATCTTTCCACTATTATCCATACTAGCCACAGGTTCTTCCTAGCCAATTTTGACCATAATGGTCCCTTCATCATAACCTATAACAATGCTGCATGCAAAATTTATAAATATCCATATTTTTGTCACAATAAAAGATGAGAAAAGAATAGTACAAAAGATGAGAAAATAATTTCTTCAAATTCAAATCTCTCCAACACCAAAAAGGGTTTTTTTATTTAGAATTTAAATAAACTCATCATTTCATAAGAAACTAAAAACACAAACAAACTCAAAACAAATAGAAAATTACCAAATTTTCTTGTAGCATATATTGGTCCTCCTTCAAGGTTCTGCCTCTTTGTAGCTTGACTTTCAACTAAAGGATTAAATAAGCTTATCTCCTTTGGAGCCGGTAGCATTTGAAATATAGTTAAAAGGAAATGTACTATAAGTCAACGCATGTATTTCAAGAATAGGTGATGATCAAAAATCAAAACCAAAAAGTATTATAACAGATTTATTTATTTAACAATTGTTCGATAATACGATCCATAATGGCCAATAACACTATTCCATAATTACACAATAAATGCCCTCATTGACTACAAAGACACAAGGAAATAAATAAAGCAAAACAATGCCAAGTCCCCAATATGTAATATAACTTACTTTATAAATGACATTAAGAAACCAGTGGCTCCCAATCACAGAACAAATCACTTTTCTTTATTCAAACCTCAAAACAAATCAAAGAAGAATCATGGCTGCAGTTTCTTCCTCTGTTGCTACTTTTGCTAAGAGGTAAGCAGCTTTTTTCTTCTTTTATTCAAATAAAAATATGGAAAATGCATCTATAATTCAAAACAATATTTGTGTAAATTATATAAATAATAAATTTTTATATCAGTTTGACTATCAGCTGTTATATGTATAAAGTAATTGTGATTTTCTATCATGTAGCAATTTGTATCTAGATTGCAAAGTGATTATATTTTAAGCTAGAAAATATGTGCATTTATGTTAAAACAATTTAACTAGAATTCTAACTCCTACTGCTGATTAAGCTACTGGCTTCTTAATGTCTTTTATATAGGAAGAAGTCGTCTACTACCCTACTTAACAGAGAAAGAAAATCAACAACCAAATCAAAATCTAGAACAAATCGCAAATTGATCAAGTATAATGCATGGACATACAGAATTTAAAGAAACCATATTAACCCATAAATGAGCACAAAATCGTCATCATTTCCACCTAAATAACGCAAAATCATCCCCAATAAACAATAAAGAGAATCAACAAGCAAACCAAAATAAAAACCAAATCAAAATCTCGAATAATTAGTTTAATCAACATTAATCCATATATGAGCACAAAATCATCATCATTTCCACTTAAAAGAAAAAGCAAAAGAAAAGAAAAATCATCTACAACCCTAACTAACAGAAAGAGAACCAAAATGCAAATAAAAATCAACCAAAATCCATAAACTAATTTCTTATAACAAAAAAAAAATTATAAAAACAAAATAGTACAATTTGCATTCAACTCGAGATTGATAATCATCAAAAGCAACAGAAAAAAATGATGCAAAGAAAATCATAGAGAAATGATCTATGGAAGAAAATCACACTTTCAAGAAACAGATCCGCAAATAGCCTTAACACATAAAGAAATAACCAAAGATAAAAATAAAATACAAAAATCCATAAACTCAAGCATATACTAATAATTATTGATCTGTGTCCATGAAAATGAAGAGAAAGAATACCTCATGAACCAAGATGATGATGGATTAGAGGAGCAAGATCACTAACCCAAGATGGCGGCGGCGGCGAATGACTGGTGAGGCTAACCTTGCCGTCAAGATGGCAAGGATGGGTGTTGTAGCGGCTCAGAGGAAAATTTCGAGACTAGGACTGTTTAGAAAAAAGAATTGTAGACATTGGGAGATTTTTAGCCCTAAAATGTTTTATTAAATATTTTATTGATATTAAATATAAAATATTTTATTAAAACATTACCGACGGCTTACCGATGACAAGAAACTGTAGCAAAAACTATTATACTTAGACCTGAAAATTTTTCGTATTTACTTTCCAACGGAATATAAATCAATCGCAAAATCTATCGATAAATCTCCAAAGATGCTTGTATTACCGACGGAAATTCCGTTGCTAAATCAGTTAAATGATAAAATTAGTTATTGACGGACGTAACCGTCGGCAAATCGGTCGCTAACAGTTGGCGCCAACATTTCCCGCCAATAATAAATGACGAATTATCATTTTCATTGGTAAAATTATCATCGTTTATCAAATTTATTTTTTTACCTATGCATTGTACGTTTGGTTGGTAATCCATCGGTAATATCTTACTTTTACCTACGGATTATGTGTTTGTTGGTAAAATCCATCGATAAAATCCATTTTTTTGTAGTGGTAGATGTGGCATTAATACAGGTAAGGGTAGTAAGGGTGAAGTTGTAACAGATTGCAGTAGCAAATTAAAGGTAAAAAGAAAAGGCAAGGCAAAGTGAAGAAAGAAGGATAAAGGGTGAGGTTGGAGTAGAAAATGACAGTGATGAAAATAAAGAAAACTATTTCTTTAACTAGGATCTGACTCTGAAGATTCAGATTATGATGATGACTTGTTTGAAGATTCATGAAGTGATGAATACTTGTATGATGAAGATAAGTTGTTTGAAGAGAAAGTAAGTGATTTAGATGAGGAGATGCTGCAAGCTAAAAGAGCCAAATTAGATGCAAAGGGTAATAAAGAAAAATCTAAAATTGTTAATGCTGATTAGATACCACAAGGTCTAATTGGGGTTGATGCAGGATTTGAGAGTATTCACAAAGATATGAGCCAAAAATATGCTGGGAAGGTAGCTAGTGATGAAGATTTTTTTGATAGTAGTGAACGTGATAGTGAATGTAGCAGTTATGCTAATAGAGGCAATGAAAGTGGATCTGAAGGAAGAGAGTTACCATTACAAAAAAAAATTGATTTTACGAACGGATTTTACCGATGGACTCATATTTGGTAGGTAAAATTAAGACAATACCGATGGATTACCAACCAAAATGATAATGCATAGGTAAAAAAATGAATTTGATAAACGATGATATTTTTATCGACATAATTAATTATTCACCGATATATTTGGCAGGAAATGTTGGCGCCAATTGTTAACGACCGATTATTGATGGTTATGTTTGTAGGTAAATAATTTAATCATTTCACTTTTGTAGCAACAAAGTTTCCATCGGCAATAGAAACATTTATCGACAGATGTTAAGATGGATTTTTATTCCATCGGTAAATAAAAACAAGAAATTTTTGGCATCGAATACAATGATGGAATAGTGATGAAAATTTAAGGCGAAGGAATTATAGTTGTTACAATGGTTTATTGTCGTTGGTAATTCCGTCAGTAAGCTTTGAATAAAATTTTTTATATTTAATATTAAAAAAAATTAGGGTTAAAAATCTCCCAATGTCTACTCTCCCTCTTTCAATCAAGCCTTAGTCTCGGTATTTCTCTCAGTCGTGCCAACATCCCTCCACGCCATCTCGACAAAAAGGTTACCTCCATTTTTATTTCACCACTGTTGCCATCTCGATGGAGTTCTCTCCTTATCTCCCTCCGTCGCTCTATTTTTGTTGGTTTCTCTCTCTCTCTCTTGTTCAATCTACCACAATAGTTTTGGAACCTATAGTCAAGGCATGGCTTGAAGATGGGAAAGACCCCGCACCCTGGTGACCTTACCCCCACCGACCATTCGACCCCGCATTTTTCCACCACCATCATAACTAAACTAACTCTATCAATCTCCCTCTCCCTTCTTCAACCTTAGTATCTTCCTCCCTTGCTCTCGATCTTTCTCTATCCCCCTCTCCCTAGCGCGATCTGTCTCTCTCTCGCTCTCTCTTGCTCAATCTAGCTCTCTCTTTCTCAATGAAAGCTCACCAAGGGTATGTATTTCTACCCAAATTTGCTTGTTTAAGTTATGGGTAATCTTGGGTTAAGATTGGTTTGTTGTGTTAGTTAATAATTTGCTTAAACCGAAGGCAATCGCCTGTATATACCTTTGTACATCTCCAGAATCGAAAAAGAAGCACTTGTCAATTACAAAAACCCAACTTTGCTGCTAGTTTCAAGTACGACCATATCGGGTAATTTTTTTTTATTTTCCAAGTTAATTTCTTTTATTTTCGGTCATTTTGGTTGCACAATGCTCATATACCGCTTGAAATGGGATTTATGTAGTGCCCAACTGATGTAAATGGGATTTATGTTTCTCAATTCCCCGATTGTGCATGTAGTGCTCAATTTCTTTCATTGAAAATTCCACTACAAAAAAACTGCAGATTAGCGACGGAAAATTCCGTCGCTAATTACCTGTTTTCCGTCGCTAATTTAAATTAGCGAGGCTGCGACGAACAGTCGCTAATAGGCCAGTCGCTAATATATTAGCGACGAAATTCAAATTCAGTCGCTAATTTAGCGACGAAAAATGTCGTTGCTAATTTTTTTTCGTCGCTAATTTATATTCATAAATAGTCGCCGGAATTATAATAATAATATTTAGCGACTACATTTTTCGTCGCTAATTCCGTCGCTAATTATAAATTTACTGTAAAATTTAGCGATGAAATTGTAGTCGCTAATATTGTCGCTAATTATTTCTTTAATTATATCTATTACACATTAGCGACAGTTTCTGTCGCAAATCCGTTGCTAAATTATTGCATAATTATTTTTTTTTGCTGTTTTTTTTTTAAATTTTAATCCTGTATAAATGATCGCTATTTATTTATTTTAATCATGTACATAACAATGATCTCACATATACAAACATATATTTATTTCAAATAAAAATATGTTCCAAAATACACATATATAGAGAAAATTATTTGAAACATTATATAATAAGACCCATTTTGTAAGAAAACAGTAAACATACAAGAATCATCCTTTGCTGTCAATCAACAAGTTACAAATGCAAATAATAACATAAGAATAACCAGTCCAGCCCAACCAAGACAATCGAGGGTTAAATCATCTACAGAATTCACAGCTTCTCCTCCACAAGCTAAAACCAGGTGTTCCATATTTTTTCTCTTAGCTCTTCAAATGGAAATTATCTAGAAAATATCAATGTTAACACATGATTGCTGTAACAAGGCTAAAAAATGACAGATAATATGCACTGAAATACAAAGTAGCAACAAAAATCTAAAATAGCACAGGTGGCTCCTAATGAAAATAAATTTTGTCTGAAATAAACTATATATTGAGAAATATACAATAGCAAAGCAGCCAAATCAAGTCAACAACCAACAAATGCATAATTTAACAAAAACAATTTAACATTGAAAAAAGCAAGACCAAAGTGCATTCTTGTTAATTACCAAAGGAAGTAATTCATCCCTATAAAAGAATCACCTAAAATAAATAAGAATTTAGTTAGGACCAAATGCCCTTTTTATCTGGCAAGGACCAATGGCATTGATAAACATGATCAAATTATATTTTGCAAGGTCAGTAGGTTCTCACTAATTAAAGAAATAAATGACAAGTATTAGAAACCATAAGTTGCTTTAGGACATTTTCTGGACTTTTAAGTAAATGCCACAAGCATAATGGCTATCATGCGATCCAAAAGAAAAAAAAAGACTTCGTTAACAACATTATAAATGAAAATAGTTTGCAGGTTTAGCTTATAAAAACAAGGTTTTCATTTTCAATTTAATTTACAAACCAAGATTAATGCCTTAATATATGAATTGTACCCTATCATCCTTGAGAATAGGTATAAAATTTACTCTAAAGCCCTTCCCATTTGACATTTAATTATATTTAAACGAATAATTTTAAATTTGTTCAACATCAAATCCTTTCTATATTAATTAAAAAATTTAAGAGTTGCATTGCAGTAAAAATTAATTGTGGCTTCATATTTTTTGGAAATGCAAAATTGGTGAATGTTAAATACTATTTAACAGTGTACTGAATCCTTAAATCGAATTAAGCAAAATTAATTGTGGCTTCATATTTTTCGGAAACGTCCACAAGTCAGAAATAAAAATAACAACAAGGCAAGAAACAAAAGCCAAAACAAACTTCCTGAATTTGAAGTTAACAAACTTCCTGAATTTGAAGTTAACAAGCAAAATCTTCGAAAATAAATCAAGGATTCAAATAAGTTCTAACCTCAGATACGAATCTTTCTATTTTCACGGAGACATTCACTGCTTGGTACTCTTCAATCGCCTATAAAACAAATGTTTCTTCATTTATACTTCTGCAAACACTGAATGCACAAAAGGTTTATGACAAACAATTCTCGCGTGAATTTACCGAAAGCCGATAAAAACTAAACCGAAATTAAAATGTTGAAAACTTACATTCCCAGACAATGAAGCAATGGTATTTGGGGAAGCATCTTCTCCAGACAAAAACAGATGGCAATTCAGAAAAATAATAGAATTACAATCCTATTTACCAAAACCAAAACAGAGTCGATTTAGATAAATCTTTAATTAAAATTTTAATACTAATCAAATTCTTAATTCCATAATTATAGAGAGCAAGCATATAAAGGCACCAGTTTCACATATAATTTTTTTCTTAAAAATTAAAAATGACCTTCAGGAGATTAGAGAGATAGCTTCGACGATTAGGTACTATGCCTTTCCAATCATAATTATGCTCCTTCTGGGTGAAGTATTTGTCAACAAAAGGAGTTGTGTCTACAAAGAAAAACTCAGTTACTTCTGCAACAATACAGAATTTTGGTTAGTTCCTTCAAGTAATAGTTAAATCGGTTAAGTGGTTGCTCGATAAGATCAGATAATAACATTCACGTGTGCTCTTTGGTCAGTGATGCAGAATTTGGGGTTGAGAGGGGGACAGAGGTTACCTGGCAATCTTTCAGTGTAACTCGTTCTTGGAGCTGTACATTGCTGCAAATCGCAGAACCTTGGATTGAACAGCCATCTCCAACAGTAACATGGTTCATGATAATGGAATTAACAACCTGACACGACAGATATAGATAGGTAGTAACAGTTTAGGTTTCTTGGAAGCTTGGTATTATGATAAATTTTTCCCAGCCACAAATTGAAAATCGGAAAATTATCTTACCTTCACATTGTAACCTATCCGGCAGTGACGACCGATAACAGATCGCTTCACGCTACACTTGTCACCCATTTGTGAACCTTCCCCAAGCATACAATGAGGTCCCACCTACAGCCACCCAACCAGGATTACAAGCAATTTCACGTTAAACAAATGTCACAACAAGTTCTTTATCCTAGGGGTAGTCCCACCAATATTCTTCAGTGCCATTTGAGACATTAAGAATTTATGAGATTGTGCTTGTGAGAGAGACTTACAGTAGTTTTTGATCCATATTGTGCTGAAGAATGGATAATATTGTTATGAGCAGAGAATGAATAGCCAGACAGATGATTCGCCTCACCTATGACCTGATTGAAAAATTAAAAAACTTCTGAATCACAAAAACAAGTGCTCAAGATGATGATAAATATAAACTACCAAAGAAAGGTCCTAACTGAGCAAACTCACATCTCGGTTTATATCACTGAATGCTTGAATAGAATCTAACCGTGCACAGTATTTGCTATTGCTTGCAATATAAACACAACATATATGAGTTCTTCGTGAAGAACTTTTAAGACCTGATTAATAAAGTTCATGGAAGCTTGGTGTAGATGCATTGGCTAACATTTGAGATACCACTGCTTGGTTGTTCTGGGAATTGATCTTATCATTTCCATTTTCTTCTGATTGTGGAGTTCCATTCAATAATATATCTGACCTCTGACACCCAACAAAAATTTAATGACATTTTAGGATATACATAATTGAACAAGCATCACAAGAAATGTAAAACAGAGGTTAAGTTAGACTAACCAGCTGGCTCCGAACAAGATAAGGTAGGACATCCTGCTTTAAGCTTTGAAATTTATCCTTCTCATCTAAAACTTCTTGAAGAATAGACCTGAAAGGCATAAATAGGAAGCATAAAGATAAAGGACACCTTGAAAAGGCATAAATAAGAAGAATAATATTAATGCACACCTAAACCAAATTTTGGAACCAAGACAAGTTCAAAACACAAACCTCTTAAATGCATACATGTGAGCATCCATAAGATCAGATTGTATTTCCATCTAAACAACAAATATATAATAGAATATTAGATAAGAAGCAAGCAAATTTCAAATATATTCCAATCTTATAGGCATGTTTCCAAAAAGAAATCCCTGACAAACTATCCTGCAATGAAGAAATACGAAGAAAATAGTACAGAAACAAAATGTAATTAGAAGACAATATATCTTTGGTGGAACTTCATCAGTTCCTAAAGCTCAGAGTTTAAATAGAAACTCAATTTCTAATAACGGGCAGAACTTCATCGGTTCCTTGAGATTGCCGAGCTCCAATTGCTCCAAAATATAAGAAAGAACAGGCCGGTTTGCTACCAGAAGCAGCGGTTTTGCCAGTTCCTGCATTCAAGAAAAAGCAAGAATGAGACTTGGCCAGAGAGAAATTTAATTTTTTTTAGTCTTATTCTCAAGAAAAGAAATGAAACAAACACCTTAGAAACAAGGGGAACCAGTTTCTTTGAAGTGCCACCGGCAAGGATAACAACTTGGAAATCCATTATATCTGTGTGAGAGATTCTTATTGTTGGAGAGCGAGAAAGGCGTAGGTTATGTTTCGTTACTGAAGAATTGCAATTACACACTTGTCTAGCAATTCCATTATAACCTTAATACAGAATTTTAGTTAGTTCCTTCAAGTAATAGTTAAAGAACTTTGGTTTGTTACATATTTTGTGAGTATTAACTAAATGGACAAGGGTAAATGGACAGAGTTCATCAAATTCGAAGAGAAAATTAAAGAAATTGAAGAAAATGGAGAACCGACATGAAAATGAATCTAAAAAAAAAAGAAATTGAGTCCATAATTTAAACAAAAAATTCAGAGCCGAGTATCATCTAGATATGATTTTGTAAACTGATATCTTTACCTCGGAGAACTGAGGAGGACGGAAACCTAAGCTGGCCATGGAAACTGAGAAGAGCGCGAAGTGAGGAGATCGAATTTGGGTTTTAGATTTAGGGATTTGAATGTAAATGAGAGAGAGGGGTATGAGAGAAGGAAATATGAGCTGTGAGAGTAGCGAGCCAGGGGAGAAAAATAAGGTTTTATAGGTAGGGTTAATATTTTCAAATTACTAAAATATCCCTACGAATTTTCATTAATTTTCATTATTTTATATTCAATGATAGTTAAGTAATTATATATAATTAAAATTTCTTATAATTTAATATTTGATCAAAATTTTAACAAAATAAAATAAATTATAAAATATTTTATTATTATTTTAAATGAGATAATAAATTTTATATCACTATTTTATAAATATCTATTTTCTTTAATTTTCATATTGTAATTATATAATAATTGCAATCATTAGTTTATTATTATTATTAATATTAAAAATGTAATATTTTTAAATAAATTACTTTATATTTTGAAATAATGAATAAAAAAGTATTATCTTTTAAAAATAATTATTAAAAATAGAAAATATCCTTTCCACGACGAATTTTAAAACAGTCGCTAATCCGTCGTAAAATTTGCGACGAAAATGAAGCCGTCGCTAATTGACATTTTTTTGTAGTGTTCCTTAGTTTTTGATGAACAATTTGCCAGTTTGATACTGTACATTCAAATTACTAAAATATCCCTACGAATTTTCATTAATTTTCATTATTTTATATTCAATGATAGTTAAGTAATTATATATAATTAAAATTTCTTATAATTTAATATTTGATCAAAATTTTAACAAAATAAAATAAATTATAAAATATTTTATTATTATTTTAAATGAGATAATAAATTTTATATCACTATTTTATAAATATCTATTTTCTTTAATTTTCATATTGTAATTATATAATAATTGCAATCATTAGTTTATTATTATTATTATTAATATTAAAAATGTAATATTTTTAAATAAATTACTTTATATTTTGAAATAATGAATAAAAAAGTATTATCTTTTAAAAATAATTAAAAAAATATAATAATTAAAAATTCATATAATACATTACTAATAATAATATATAAAATACAAATGATTTGAATTAAATTTTATATGTAAAAAATTATTAAAATATCCATATCCGTTCCAAACAAAGTCAACAATACAATTAGGTTCGGTTACAGTCAAAAAATTTGGTACAGTTCGGTTCTGAATTTTTTTCGATATTTTGGTTCGTTAAAGAAAGAGTTTAAGTCTTGAATTGAACTCTATTGTCTATCAATGTCTTTAGGGATGTAAAAAATCCAGAAAACAGCATCTTTTTTGCAACAAAAATTGAACTTACAGACCTTAAAAACTAATCTTTACCGTTCAAAATTAACAACAAGGAGTTTCGAATATACTCACCAAATATTAGGCCAATCTAACGGCAAATAATTTTTTTGATCGTCTTCACATACAAAACTGGTCATTATGTAAAAAATCCAGAAAATAGCCTCTTTTTTGCAACAAAAACTGAACTTACAGACTTTAAAAACTAATCTTTATCGTTCAAAATAGCCTATACATTTATTTTTTTATCATCACCTTTTCTATTTATCTTAACTTAATATCTTAATATTAATTTGGCCATGTTTAGAATTTCAAAGCCATTTCTTCATTTTCAAATCAGTAAGTTTTCTCAGTCTTCCATAATACTCAATTAGGTAACCGCGGTAGTGAAGTTAAATGATAAGGATGAGTTTAGATGGAGCTTTGAACATTTAAAAAAATAATAGAAATAAAATTGAAAAGTGTGTGTGTGTGTGTGTATTAGAAAATTTATTCATTTAGAAAAATAATAGAAATTAAATTGAAGAAATTAAATTAGAAAATTTATTCATTTTGACTTCTATGAGTTTAAGTCTTGGATTGAACTCTATTGTATTATTAAACTAAATAATAAATTAACCTTAAAATCGTGACATTATGCATCCAAATGCCCTCAAGTTTTCCAACTGGACCTCGACCGAGGTTAGGCCACGATTAACTTTTTCTGCTGTACCTAGCTATTCTTTCTTTTGTTCTTTATTTTCGTTTAGTTTTTTTTCACTATTATTATTATTGCATATATTTAATTTATGTTAATTTATAATTTATTATAAAGAGTATTTTAATTTAAAACCATTTTTCCCACTATTATTATTATTATTATTATTGCATATATTTTAATTTATTTTAATTTAAAGAGTATTTTAATTATTTAAAAATTTTGGATTTTAAATAATTTAATATTTGATTTAAATTTTATAAATTAAATATAAATTACAAATTTTTTTTATTATTATTTTAAATGAAATAATAAATTTTATATTACTTTTTTATAAATATTTATTTTTATTAATCTTGAACATGCAAATATATAATAATCTTAGTAATTAGTTTATTAATATTATTATTAAAAATGCAATTTTTCTAAATAAATAAATTTAGATTTTGGTATAATTGTTAAAAAATTATTATCAACTAATAAAATAATTTCTAATTTTCAGTTATAAAATAAATTTCTAATTTCTAAAAAAATTATTTTTTACTTTATTTGCGACGGATTAGCGACTAAAATTTCATTAGCGACTAAAATTTCCCTCCTAAATTAGCGACTAAAATTTTCGTCGCTAAACCGTCGCAAAAAATGCGCTAAATTTTCCCTCCTAAATTAGCGACTAAAATAGTTGTCGCTAATTTTTCTGGAACTAATTTTCTGAATAAAAAATTATAAAATTTAGCGACGGAACTATTTGTCGCTAATTACGTCTCAAAATATGGCGCGTACCCTTCCCGTCAATAATTAGCGACTGTTTTTTCATTCCGTCGATAATTTGTCACAAAAAATAGAAAATATCCTTTCCACGACGAATTTTAAAACAGTCGCTAATCCGTCGTAAAATTTGCGACGAAAATGAAGCCGTCGCTAATTGACATTTTTTTGTAGTGTTCCTTAGTTTTTGATGAACAATTTGCCAGTTTGATACTGTACATACATGGTAATCAGTTATCTGTAGCTGAAATTGAATTCATTGACAATTGCTAAGTTAGCTGGATCTATATCTCTCACTATTTTAAAAATTTATGTTTTGGAATATGGGATCCTAAATGACACTTTTTGTAATATCTGATTTTTTTAATTATTTTTTTCTATGTGACTTTTAAACCTCAGTCTTTACTGAAAAGAGAAAGAGGGAAAAAAAGTTGAAGTCATTTAATCATATACCTATTGTTTTGAATTTATTGTTCTATAAATGTTTTTGTAGTCATCTTCATAATTCTGCACATTCAGTTGTCTAAAGCTAGAATTGCATTTTTTAATATTAATTTGTCTGCTGCAGGCAGTTCATATTGCTGCTCAGTATGGATAAACTGCTTTCTTAAATCACCTTGTTGCAAAGTATCGTGCCGATTTTGATGCACTAGATAATGAAGGAAGGAGTCCTCTCCATTGGTATGATAAAACTCTGTGCTTTAAAGAGTTGTATATACTAGCATTGATAGATTGACTTTTGCATGAGGTATCGTGAATATTATATAACCAAAATTTTGGTATATTTAAACCTTGTTACTGTTCTTTGATATTCTCCCACTCTTATTCCTTTCACTTGACTTACCATATTGTTTTCTTATAAGGACCAAAAAATGAATCGAGTATAAATTTTTATTTTCAAAATCACCCTGAGAATACATTAATGTATTCTGAAACTAAAGAAATAGAATCTCAATTTGTATTCCAATCAATTTAATATTATGACTCACTTGAGCTAAAATATGTTTAGGAGCTCAAACATGAGAAATGTTTAAAAAAGAAGAAAAGTGCATATTTTTATGGTGTCGCTGTCACGTAACCATAACTCACTCACTCACTAGCCTTCTTCCTCCACTCTGTTCCTATTCTTGTCTAATTATGTACTGTTTTTTTTATAAGTTTATTACACGTGGCTTTTGTTTCTTAACTTTAAAATATGCCACAACAGAGGTATTAGGTCCTAATCATAGTATTTATCTATAAACTCTTTTAAGTATTCCAGTTGATTATAAGCTAAAAAACCATTGCAAGAAATTATCCAATTAGCAACGAAAATTGTTGATTTTCCATTGCTAATCAAAATTAGCAAGAAAATGAATGGCTGTAGATTTGACAGTTGCTATTTTTTAGCAACGAAATAAATTTCCATTGTTAAATTTAGCAACAAAATTCAAAATTCATTGTAAAATTCACCAAATGTAAGATATTGTAAATTGGTAAAAATTAACAACGGAAATTGAAATTTCTGTTGGAAAATTACAATGGTTCTATCCGTCTCTATTCCGTCACTAAAAATTATTACAATTAAAATAGCATAATGATGGAGTGCATCAATTAAAAAACTAGCAACTTTGTACATAATGCAGTCCAAATGCTTGCTATGTAAAAATCATACACAATTCACGCAACTGAAAAAGATCAGAATGCGGAGCGAATTAATACTCTGCATATATTATAAAATTTAGCCCAAATCAATTCCAACGGATAGAGATGCAAACAAATATGAGGCATTATAATGTGTTCTATATCATTATCGGTTAGAAATAAGCAAATTTATCACAAGTTTGAGAATTATTTATCTTATTTTTTGAAAAACATATAGATAAAATCCACACAGTACTATATATTTACAAAATATTACAAATGAAATTATGCACGGACTTAATATTTATCATAGGGTAACAATGGTATTGGATTATACATTAACGCAAGAAGCATCAAACAAAAGAAATTAAGCTTTACACAAAAAGTTGACAAACTAAAGATAAGACATATAAATTGATATCACATAAACATTTAAAAAAAAAAATTAAAAAAAGGGTAACTACCAAGTGACCTTCCCAAAAAATGACCAAACCCACAAATAATAATTAATTAATAGAACAGACATGTAATAGAAGAAATGTGAGTTCCTAATTTCAATGTTTTTTCACCTTTGTATCATCAGTATCACTCAGCACGTAAGTAAGCTTTTTTTCTTTGCCCGGGCGAACAAAATTGGCTATGTTCCATGTACTACCCACACGGTGCATCGCAGCGATCCCTAATACGATATAAATGTGCAATCAGTAAATGGAACTTAAATGTTAATAACACGTATAGGTCACGAGCTATTTGTAACTACTCTTCAAAAAAACCAGTCACCTGTTACATATAAATCAGTACCCAATGCTATTTACGGTCATAAAGTTTCTCCCTATTGGAGAATTATAACTATTAACTATTATTTCAGCTCTTATTTAAATCACACGCATCAGAACTAGGAAACTGAAATTTTAATTACTAAACCTACGCTGTAAGACTATTGTCACATGATAGTTTTTCAATGCAAATAATTCGTTCCATAGACCACATGAAAGAAGCCGATAGAAATCTTATCATGCTTAAAAAAGCTCCTAATTAGAGCAAATTGAACTCCATTAATTCATTTTTACTTGAGGTAACAGATATTAGCTAACAATATAGAGATGGTCTAAACATAGCTAACGCCAAACCACACACATTCTACAGTAAATTCACTTTTATAGGTTTTATCAATGCTCAGTTAGTAACTTAGGCTACTTCTAGTAATAGGAACTCAAAATCACAGCAAGTGAAAACCTGCATAAGTAACCTAAAAAGTTGATGGGCATTTCTTTTGTGCATTCAGAGCAGGATATAGACATTACCTAAATTTTGTATACAGAGGCAGAATGTAAAAGCTAAAGGTTACTGCCTGAAAGTTGTTGATGTTGAATTTGCCACTGCCTGAAAGAAAATCACGAGGCTTAAAACTCCAGGCTGATTTAATGAATTCTAAAACAGCAGGCTTTGATTTTATCTAAAATGCATATTTGTCAGCAACAGTACATAAAGGCTTTGAGTTAAATATATATACCTCTTATCCACTAGATCAGAATCAAATATAGTTCCCTCAGGAATTGGACATAAATCAACCCCAAAATCATCAAGGTTTTCGATGTCTATATTCTGTAACAAAAGAAAAATTAAAACTGAACACATTTGCAAACAAAAACATTTTTACCAAAAAATGCTAGAAAATAGGACATGTGAACAAATAAGAACATAGAATAAAAAAGAACAGAACCAGAAATGAAGCAAAAGGTAGAAGTTATATGAGCACAAGCCCATTCATTGAGCCATATGATAATCCACCCTACCTACCAAAATCTTCAATGGGAAAAAATATTAACACTCTTTGTTTCAACTTAAGTTCACAATTCCCTCTCATAAAGACAAACAAGTCATTCCCTTTATACCATAAATTGGTATCTGTTTGAAGGATGGCATATACTGATAACCACATTCATCAACACCCTAAATTAACCACTAAGCCAACCAATGCTTAAGGACCAACCACTGCAACCAAAAAGTAATAAAATATTTCTGCAAAAAAATAGAAACAGAAATAGGATTGGTTGATGCAGTAAGTGATCATCTAAGTTAATCCTTAAGCATGTCAAATTAAAACCAAAAGGAATGAATGAGCTCAATAAACAAAAAAAGCTGATCACTTTTGTGACATGATAAGATATGAACTACTTAAATGTGAAACAAAATCACTGACCACCAGAAGCCCAAAATAATAGGTTTTTTAGTCAATCAACTGTATGTGTACGCTAAGAAATGAAAATGTGTTTCAATGAAGGAAGGAAACACATAGGTCGCTCTTGGCAAATAAAAGAACTAGTACAAGTCTTAGAACCAACCAACAAGAATCTTGATGTGTCTTTATTTAAATAGTCAAAATAAATCCTAATGATCTTTATCAACTCGTAAATCCAACGAAATCTACAATGAGATAACAAACGGAAAAAAAAATACTAAATACTACCTTATGTCAAAAAAAAAAAATGAATAGTACCTTTGTTAACCTGATTTGCTAAAACGAAGAGTCAAGCTAGTTTTCAAGATGGTCAAGCTAGTTTGTCCCCAAAATTCCAAAATCTTCCCCAAGAAAATTCCTATAATAAAAATAAAGTAAAATCAGTTGAATAACTTAAGTGGATTATATATATGGAAAACAAGTTAAGGACCTGAATAGCAAGTCATAATTCAAAAAATGCATGTTGTCAATTAGGATTATCCAAATTGGAACAGAAACAACTTAGATCCATTGAACTATGTAACATGAGCTCTTTAAAAAAAATATAGAAATCTAGGACAAAAGAAATTCATACAAATCTGTCTACAAACTCCACAAAATTTGCATCTCTACATAATCACAAGAGTGCTAAACCTATAAGCTCAGATTAGCAGTAAGAGAGAATCATAGCCAGTTTGCACTATAGATGTACTGAGTATTTGATATGACAGTCTATCCGACTCTAATTTCGACAAAAAATCCAAAGTTAACTAACATTCAATCACTGATATAAGAAAACGATAATTACAGCCAAAAGCATAGCTTGGAAATCTACCTTGGACCTCAAGCTTACAGTTCTTCAATCTTGCAAGAGTCAACCTTAATCTAAATTCAAAAGAAATCAGTCCATTTGTCCACCTAAATTTTAGGGCTTTTTTTTTCAAAAAAAAAATGTAACCATTTTCCCTAAAAAAAAATAGAAATAAAAATAAAAGAAGAAGAAGAAGAATAAGGAGCAAACTTATATCGGAACCAGGACCACCAGGAGCAAAACTTATACCAGAACCAGGACCACCATGTTGACAGAAGGCATTCAACATAAAGTTCTGAAACACATCAAGAGATGCAAAGGAAGAAAAAACAACAAAATATATACATACCAAGCGAGATTCAAAAGATCCGATGGAAGAAAAGGAAAAGACGAAGGCTATCGGACCTAGAAAAATTAAAATACAGATTAATGCTAGATATTTATGCAAGTTTAGATTTAAACCAGATTGTTAGCTAATTTTTTCCCTAATTAATGCTAAGAAATGCATATTCCCAAATTCTAAAACCCAGAAACAAGAAGGCAATTATCAAAGAATAAATGAAGAAAAAAGGAATAGATTTTACCTGTAAGAGACGTTAGCTTGGGAGATCCTAGGTAAAATTATCAGATAAAGGATTTCAGCTACCCATTTGAATTTTTATTTATTTGGGTGAGAGTGAATGGACTGAATCATCAGCTTTGGCGGAGCAGAGTGTGAAGGATTGTTAGTTTTAATTTAGGTTTCAATTCCCATTGATTTCTCAAAAATCAAATAGAGAGGAAAAGCAGGTTAGATAAAAATTGCATTTCTACAGCAACAAGAATGTTAAGCAATTACTAAAAAATCAAATCTAAGCTGTGCGAGGGAGAGGGAGAGGACGTGGGAAAGGAAGAGGGCGAGGGCGAGGGAGTGAGCAGCAAGATAGTGCGGTAGAGGGAGAAGGAGGAAAAATTAAGAAGCAAGGGGAAAAGGGAAAAATTATTTATACTTAGGGCAACAAAGAATTTACCAACAAAAACGAAATTCCATTGCTAAATTACCAACAAAATGTTTTTCCGTTTTTGTTGGTAATTTAGCAATAAAACACACATTACGTTGGTAATTCAGCAAAAAAAACACATTTTGTTGGTAATTAGCAACGAAATTGCATTTCGGTTGGTGAATTACTAACAGAATTGTATTTTCGTTGCTAAAATACCAACGGAATTGTTTTCGTCCCTAAATTACTAATGGAATTTTGTTTTCGTTGATGATTTACGTTGCAAATTTTTTTTGCATTTCACTGGCGCCTTATTTAACAACAGTATCAATATTCCGTTGCAAAGTTTCGTTATAAAATTTTGGTGCTAAAAATTCTCTCCATTTTTAGCAACGGAAGAGAATGATTTTTCATTTTCGTTGCTAAAGTGAAAAAATTCCACGAAAATTAGCAACAATTTTTTTTCCATTGCTAATTAGCAACGAAAATAAATTCCACTGCTAATTTTTCGTTGTTAATTTGGCATTTTCTTGCAGTGAACCAAATATGAGAAAAAAATGAAATAAAAGCCTCATTAATTATTAATAAAGTCTGTAAAGAGTATTAAAAGGAAAAAAAGCTTGGATTGTGCTCAAAGAAACTATTTATCAATAACAAAAATGCAATAAATGTCCCTTATCTTCACTATTAGTAAGTAGGCCCACTTTTCAATCATCTGTTATTTATTGTAAATATTTCATACTAGAGCATGATTTAGTCCCACACGAGGACTTTATTTATAAGAATAACTTCCACAGTATTCTATATTTGTTAATTCAATAGCTATAGTATATCAAAGAAATCAACAATATTAATATAAAACATTCTTGTAATAATATCTTGAGTCCATTTTTGGCAGAAATCAAACTAACTAATATATTCTTCTCTCCAACAAACTTGATTTAGGTATATATTAGTGACTATGTCAGAAGAACAATTGTATATTCTGACATTGATCTAAAATTTCTTGAATATTAAAAATTATTTTATTCAATTTTCTGGTAGAATCTTTAACATATTGTGTACATTGTGTGTGTGTGTGTGTGTGTCATATTGCTTTTTGGTCAAGATCCTAATGATATTTTTTAATACATGCCGTAATTTGAGTAGTCTTTGTTAAGGTCCTCACACGGCACTGCATTAGTAGTGTTTGTTATAAAGGTCAAAATTTTTTCTTGCTTCTAATTAAAAATTTAAGCTTGATGTTTCACCTATTTCAAATCTAATATCTATTCGAGCCTTCTCCTTATTTCTTTCTAATAAATTGGAATCTTGGACAGAATTATTGCTGTATCATAGCTTAAAAAGCTCGATTGAAATAGCATCTCTTCTCGTGTTGCAGGTTACAACAGGGATGTTTCGAATGGGATGCTGCTAAGTTTATATGGTACCTATTCTTTCTGTACTTCACATTAATGTACTTCACCTACTATTGAGCATTTTATTGCTTGTGTGAGATTATAGCCACCATTCCATTGCAAGGTGTTATTGCTTATTCAGTACTTCTGCTCTTTGTTATCATCTAAAATTTAATTGTACTTGTTTTTTGCAAGAAACTATTATCTGCAAGAGCATATAAAAACAAGGTACTTTTATTGTTTTGTGTCTTTGAGTCAAATGTGTATTATCAGTCATAAAATGCTTTCTCCTTTTCTGTGTTGTCTTCTTGTATTCTGAAATTTTGTGTAGGGAGTGAAACCACTGCTGGATGGTGTTCTCAGTTATCCTCCCAGTCTTATTAAAGTTATTAACTATATTCTTGATCAATCCAAAGATGAAGAAAAGGTATTTAGTTGGATAATTTTATCAAGATTTTCCTTTTTTATTATTATTTCGAAATTATTATCTTTTTGTCTTGTAAACTAATTAAATGAATTGTAGGTCTTGTTGGCTAGAAGTCCAGATGGATGACTTGTGGCATTAGCTTTTAAATTGGAGGAAGGATGTTTTGGTCAATTGACATACCTAAGGTATGAAATAAATTGATTTGTTTTCACTTAAATGCTTTTTCGTATATGACATGAACATGTTCTGATATAATGTTGGAATACATGTAATGACCCATACTGATGTGAAAACTCTATTTATAATGAAGGTCTATGAAGGTATCATCCGCAAAGGTGATTTTATAGTGAACATAAACATAAGCAAAAAATCAAGATGAGTTCAATCATGTTATATATCTAATTGTTATTTTCTTTTATTCTCTTATTTTTTCATATAGTGTGACTTAAATCTAATATTGCTTTAATTCTAAGTAATGGATGGCTAAATATGAATTACCATGCATTCTTACTCATTCTGGAGTAAGGAATTCTACAAAAAGTAAAAGTTATAGATTTATGTAATTGCAATATCTAGGATATTGTGGACTGTAGCTCAAGTAAAGGAGAAAGGACATCATAGACTACTGGTGCATACATCACAAATATTATATAGTCCTAACTTATATGCCATCTAAAGGATTTAGACTGACATTCTAGAAAATATGAAAAATGCCATTACTTGGTTTGGTATAATATTTCAGCTTATACGTTAGTTTTAGTTTTCAATTCATTATATGTATTGTTTACAATATATTGATTTGAATTACTCTATCTGCCTTGTTATATTGCTTTTCATTTGCTCTCACCGTTGCAGGCACAATATACAACAACAGAAGACATATAAAATATCATGCAAAAGGCAATTAACGCATATATTCCTAGCTTGACGGATGTCTTCACAGATAAATTGACTGACAAATTGCTACCGATTTTAACAAGTATGCCAACAATTGGCAAATACAGATCAGCAGCCCGCCACATACCCTTTTGCCATTTTGGACAGTCATGGTACATCCTAGCTAGTGGTTGTGAATTTACATAGATTATTTTAGATAATCTTTTTTGATAGCACTACAAAATTTTATGCACAACACCGATATTGATATTGTTTGCATAGTAGTTAGAAATATATAATTTTTTGTACAATTGCAAAACATTGATGCATATATTATTTTTGTTATATATTAAAATTATTAATTAATATATATCTTCAATTTAAATTTTACACTTTTTGTATTGGATTTATTGTATTTAATTTGGGATTTACAAACAGAAAATATATAATTTTGTAAAAAATTATAAAAAAATTAAAAAGAAAAAATTTATGTTACTTACAAAAAAATCCGTTGCTGCTATTTTAATAAATTTAATATTTATATTAAATATATTTATTGACAAAATTACCGATGAAAAAAGCCGTTGTTGTTTTAATAAAATAAATTAATAAAATATTCATTAAATTGACCAATGGTTTACAGATGCAATATTTCATCGATAGATGTTCAACGCGACGAAACATCCAACGGATTTTAAATAAAACTACCAACGGAATTTTTTTATATACCCGTTGATAAAATCCGTTAGTAAAGTTTACTGATGGTAAATTGCTACCTATGAGCATCCATTGGTAAATTAATAAAAAACCGTCGGTAAGGCCATTTTTTATCGGTAAAAGGAATTTTTTTGTAGCGTACTATTTAGGAGGTACTGAACTAGGATTTATTATGATCCTACTTGTATGGTTTCTTTATTTGAGCTGGGAATGATCTTTGAAAATGTAATTCAGTTTAGGTGGCTTTAAAAGATTGTGTAGTTGAAAGAGTAATGAACTTAAAATTAAGGCCAAATGAGAAGAGTAGAGTTAGTGCAGTATGCTTGAAACCCAAGTATGAATGACATATTTTAGGCAATTTTGAAGGCAAACCTGGAGACTTTATTACGAAGACATACTTTTCAATCCACTATTAGTATAGGTCTAATAAAAACAAGGCATGTAATGCAAAGTGTATAGCAACAAAGTATAAGAAGATGATCATTAGTCAGCTTAATATTAAGTTATGACAAATGCAATAGCTACTGCAAGAAGATTATTCTATCTATGTTGGTAAAATAATTTGTGCAAGATCTAATTTAATAATGATTGGGCAGTTTATAGGAGACTATAAAATTGAGTTCTCAAGGTTGTATGATTATACATTTGTAATAAGGACAACTAGCCCGGGTTCAAGTGTGGTGATAAGAACTTCAAAGCAAATTATACCAGGGAATGAGGTCTTTATGGGTATTTATGTGTATTTGAAAGCTTTTAAAAAAGGATGGTTGAATAGGTGTAAGCCAATAATTGGATTAGATGGTGTATTTCTTAAGGGTATACCAAAGGTGAAATACTTTCATGTGTATGAAAAGATGGCAATCACAAAATGTACCCAGTTGCTTGGGCTATAATGGACAAGGAATCAAAAGACACTTGGAGTTTGTTCATTAAATGCTTGATGTTTGACTTAGAGCTCAATGACACTGCTGAAAGTGGATTAGTTGTCATGAGTGATATGCAAAATGTATGTTAATTAATTTATCATATTATAACATTTGTTTAAAGTATGCACATGTTTAACATTGAGTAACCTATGTCAACTTAAAATTGTGGGGCCTTATATAAATTGTTGCTAAATTGCTTCCATATGTTGAAAAAAAAAGATGTGTGCAAGGCATATATCACTACAATAAAATTGTCAAAATATGGATGAAAAATTTTCTGTAGGTGATTACCGATGGAAAAAACTTTCCGTATGGAAAATTCTCGAGAAAAAATGTATATTACGACAGAATAACAAATCTATCATAAATAATGGAGGAAAAATTTTTCACCCAACTTTACCGACTTAAATTAGCAACGAAATTGAAAAATCTATCGTAAAATTGGCGCCAATGTTTCACGGCTGAAAATGCACATGAAATTTTTCGATGAAAATATTGAATGATATTCACATACAATATTTCGAAATAATGGCCAAAGCTACCAATTAGTTGTTCAACGAAATGAAGATATCATAAATAATGGCCAAAGCTGCCAAATAGTTGTTCAACAAAAAGCCAAATGACCTACACAATGTTAAGCATTGTTGCATTCTAACAAAGAAAAAAAAGGCCAAATGGGCATACATAAAAGAAAGCTCTTGCCAAATAGTCATAAATTACAATTACAATATAAATAGACTAAATTCCATCATCTTGCACTTTCTTCCTCCTCTTGCTTTCCTTCTCTTTGATTAAGGTAAAGGCAGTCATTGCTTCTTTGCCTTTCCATTTCATACCAATAGGCTTGAATCCCAAATTAGTTGGTAATGATACACCTGTTTGATCACCAACAAAGCCAATCTTTCTTGTTCCAGTGGGCTTTCTCATATGCATTCTGTATTGTAAACGGGCCTCCCTTTCATTAGGAATAGGTCTCTTGATTTATAGGAATGGAAAGTATTAATGCAGTAGTTGATGTCCACATATGCATTAATGACAAATAATAAAATAATATAGTTTTATAGCCACTTACCCCGAAGTCACATGGAATGTCACTATCTCCATCTACTTTGCCTTTTCCTTTATCTTTTACATGTGGATTTGCTTTGCTTCCTTTTGCTTCCATTTGAATTCCATAGGTTACTAATGTATCCCTGCCTATGTCTGCTCTTTCGTGATTAATATGTGAAGCAAAAAAAATATGTTCTACTTCATTTTTTGAAATGTCTGTTGCAGCACCAATTGAAGGAACTTCTCCAGATCTGTGTTCTTCAGCAAAGATGTGTTATTCTCCAGAAACCAAATTGTTTGTCTCAATCCCCATAGCAGCAGATCCAGAAGGCAGATGTTCTTCTTGAACATCACATCGTTGAAAATTTATTTCAGATGCAAGATCTATACATTCTTCATGTGTATTTACACTCCATGTGCTAAATGATTCCTACTGAGATTGGTTCTTGAACAGGCTGTTCATATAGATAAATGTCCCATGCTCATTCTTAAAATGTCCAGGAAAGTCAGCTGTACTTCTTTCATTTTGGACTGGAATTGAACTTTCCTATACAAAGATATGTTTTACAGCATCTTAACTACATGCTCAACTAAATATTCAACTGACTATAACGAAGTGTTTTACTAGAATTACCTTGTTACATTTTTTTCTATTATGCCCTTCAGATCCACAATTAGAACATGTGATTATGCTTCTTTTCCTAGATGTTTTCCATGTTCCCTTCCTATGTGGGCTTTCATTCCTCTCTCTGACTCTATTAACTTTAGGTCGGCCAATTTGCTTCTTGGTAGGTGGTGGTTCCATTAGTAATGCTTTAGATATTCTCCAGAAGTTCCTACCCCTCATAGGCTTCAACTTGTGGAAATAAGCACACTTGTATGTTTCTTTGTGATACCACATAGAAATTTCTTGCATTGGATCCCAGTTGAGGTACTGGAATGATTTTATTGCATGAGGACAAGGAATACCAGACAAATCACATGCCCTGTATGTACATTTCCTGGTATTCAAATTCACTGTATGCCTTTCCTCTCCTTCTGTTACCTCAAAACCATCATCCCCATTGTATTCCACTTTGCAACTATGGGCAATTTTTAGGAAATCAAAAAACAGTAACAAACACCTTGAAGACCAATCATGCTTATAGTGTTTAACTTCACTTTCCAACTCCACAAGTCTATTCATGCACATCACCCTTATTTGTTCAAGCATTCCAATGATAGCTTTTTGTCTTGCCTCTTTTATCCAAAAATTGAAAGACTCAGTAAAGTTGTTGTCAACCGTATCATTCTTGTAGTTTGTTGTGAAGTAAGCTCTACACCATGTTTGAGGAGGATACTTTATTAGAGTTCGAGGTGCCATCTCATTCAAGTTGCTTAATTGCTTCAAATTGTCTTTGAACTCCTCCTCGTATGTGCTCCATGCATACCACCATAGCAACTTTTTGAACTCTACACCTCTCCATTCTGAACACCAGTTAGCTTCAATATGCCTTACACAAAATCTATGCCTTGATTCAGGTAACTTCATCTTAATTGCATCAATTAATCCTTATAAATATTATGTACAACAATTATTTTCACATTAATTTTAAATTGCAATAATTGAATGTTACTTGTAAGACATCAATAATTTAATCAATTTTACCTTCTGTATGTCAGACATGAAGGTAATTCCTTGACCCTTGTCCAGGTATAAACACTATCCGAACAGCTCCACAAACCAACCCCACGTCTTCTTTGCTTCATTAGGCACAACTGCCCAAGCAATGGGATAGAAATGATTCTCACTATCTTGGATTACAGCTACTAGTAATTGGCCTTTACATTTTCTAAGTAAAAAAGTCTCATCCAAGCTAATGAGAGGCCTACATCCTGTTTTGAACCCCAACCGTAAAGCCTTAAAGTAGACAAACATCCTATGGAAGACTCTCCTACCCTCATGCATAACATCCCTGCTAATATTCACTTTAATTTTGCTTCCTGGGTTAGAATTCCTTAACTCTTGTGCATAAGCCTCTAATATCTTGTAGTCATCACTATAAGATCCCTCAAGAGATGTTAGAATCAACTTCTTCGCCAATTTAAGCTTGTGTTCTGATACATTCAATTTCAACTCATCAACAACTTCAATTCTCATTACCTTTAACTTCTACTGAGGGTTATTCTGGGTCCTAAGCCTAAAATAGTCTCCCAACAATTTAAAGTTCGCTTTCAGGTTAAAATACTCAATCAAGCAAGTGTGCTCTAAGTTTAAAGTTTTCACCTTGAAACCTTCCCCTTTACCATCTCTACAAATTAACAATACAAAAGGACAGCCTAGTTGGCACTTGCATCTAAGTCTAGATTTGTCAGACTTGATAACTTGAATCCTATATCCATTCGCAATAGCATACATGTTGACATATTTCCTTGCCTCAATCAAATCCTTAAAAATCATTTTAGATGTAATTTCTTTGAAAGCCTCAAATTTCGCATCTATTACTCTTTGCCTAGACTCTCTAATTTCCTTCCTCAGCTCTATATCAGAGTCACTAGCAACTTTATCACATTCACCAGCATAATCCTCAATCTCACCGTCTGCAGAGTCCTCATATACATTGGCATGCATTCCATCTTCACAAACACCATATCCACTGCCTTCACCAGTAGCATTTATCTTTCCCTCATTATTTCCTCCACTACCCTCACCAGTAGCATTTATCCTTCCCTCATTATTTCCTCCACTTGTACTATCCAAACAACTTCCATTCGCAACCACATTATCCATTGCATCTTCAATTTTTACATTGAACTTATTAATTCCTCTCTCACCATCATCACGCAATGCATTAACAGACCTCACTCTACACCCTGGATGTTCAGAAAAAAGTTGAATAATAACACCCTCTAATTCACCTTGAACAGGGTACAAACCGATTATATTAAATTCTTCAGATAATAATATTTGAAGGGCTCTAATACCCTTATCACCATCAATCTCATAAAATTTATGATGCCTCTTACCATAATCCAATAATAAGCATATTTTCTTAACTTTATTTAATCCTAACTTTTTCTCAAATGTTGCCACAAGATCAAAATAACAAAGCTCATCGGGATTAACTCGATTATTAGTATGCATATGGCCCCCATTATAATCCAAATAATTCTCTATTTTCCAATTTCCCCTAAAATAATACCAAAGACTAATGCTTTCTACCACCATCCCTAAAATTACACAAACATAATGAAATTTTAACTCAATACTTTGCTACATTCAAATGAACCAACAGATAATGCATGAACACAAAAAATAACAACCTAATGCATGAATGAATAAATACCGTATGCAGCAATGGCCGATCAACTTCACGATGCTTTTTTCTCACAAATTTCACAAGCAATGCCTTTGATATATGCCCAACCAAGAACCCTAAATGCAAGACTTGCAAATTTTTTGGCCATTTGCCACGTTTAACGTCTGTTAGTTTAAGGGATTTTTTAACCCGTTGATCCATAATCCAGGGGCAAAAAATTATCCAAAAAATGACTATAAGGGCTTAAATGGCTCAAAAAAAATTAAGGGCAAAATTACCCCCTTTTAAAAAGTTTAGGGGCAAAATTTTACCTTAGCCCTTAATTAAATATGTGGCTAATGAAGAACTTCCTTATTTGCATGCTTAATTTGTTATTTTTTCATGTCAAATAGTTATATTTATATATATCCATTTCAATAATTTTTCTAATTAAAGTTATCAATTCTATAGAATTTAGCCATTTACAGATGTCTTGTCCCTCTCCTCAACACCTATTTTAATTTTTAATTTTTCATTTTATTAACTTCTTTAATTTCAAATTTAATTGATGTTAAAAACTTTTTTTGGTTCTAATAGAATAAATTGAGATGTTATATGAGATGCTCAAATTATAGTCATCAATACCAGTTAAACTAAAATCTAAATAGATTAATTAATAAGCAAAACCTTAACTTCACTTTTCTTCTCCACCCCAAGTCTCCACTTTGCTATTTTCTTCTCTTCTCACTCACAGCCGCTCCTCTCTCTTTCTCTCTCCATTGCTCAAAATCTTGTAAAATTAATGGTACAAAATTCAATGTTATACACTTAAATGGAATCAAAATCTAGACTTCAGTCTCCCTCTAATCCCTCTCCAGTTAGTTATTTTTTTGTGATTCTAATATGTTTCATTCTTTATTTGATTCTTCTTCATCATGCTTCGTAATTTATTATTTAATTTTTATTTTTATAGATATGGTCTCTTTGTGATTCTCATAAGTGATTTTGGGTATGGGAATTCCTAATTTGCTTCAATGAGATCTTAAGTTGGTTCCATTTTTTGAATTTTGGGAGTTTTTGATTATGGTGAATCCATTTTGTGATTGATTTCAATTAATTTAGTTGGCGAGTGACTTATTGTGCTAGTCAGCTTCTTCTTTCCGTGGATTTTGATTTCTTGTTTTATACTCTTTAATTATTGATCTGAGTTTGCTTTATTTATTTAAGTTTATGTGCTTCTACATATTTTTAAAGTTCTTTTCATGCAATCTATGATTTTATTGTTTTTGGTCAATGTTAATAAAATCGAACTAGACAAAGAACTAAAAAATAAAGGGTTTTTAGTTTGATAGGGTTCAACCGAGTTTTTTACTTTTTTTCAAAATAATATTATTTTTAAAATTTTCTATAAATATTATGAGAATATAACTATATAAAAAGTAAAAAATACTTTAGAAAAATACATTTATCATCAAACATGAATCATAAAGCAATATTCTCAAGTTATTCAATATTTATAACAAATATTTAAGATAAATATAGTAACAAATTGCAAATATTAAAAAAAATTATCAATTATTAATTATATTTTTTTATTCATAAAAAATTCATTAAAATTTTGTAAATTTTAATTATTTTTGTATTTATATTTATATTTTATTTTTTCAGCAAAAAACAATATGATATAGATATTTTGAACAAAATTTGGTTTTTGTAGGTTCAAACTGATTTTTCTTATTCCACCTAGTTTTATCCGATTTCAGGTCAGTTTTCATCGATTTATCTGATTTTTTATCAGTTCATTACGGTTTTTAGCCAGTCTAGGTTTTACGCATTAAACCAACTCAATTAGCTGCTAGTTCATGGTTAAATTGGTCTAACTGATTGGTTTGGTTTTAATAATACTGCTTATAAGAAATAGCTATTTGGAAGAAGTGGAACATATTATGATTTTATGTCTTGTGATCCTTTAAAAGCAAGGGAAGAGCTTGAGAAATTACAAGTTGTGTAATCTAGGTGCATAGTTGAAACTAAAATTATTTTTTAATCAAGATAATCCTTTTTTCTTTTAATTCTTTTTGTAGTCATGACACTAAAATGCTGATTTTTTTGAATTTCCTATTGTGTTCATTTTAACTTGTATTAAGGCTTGAGAAAAGGGTTAACAAGAAGGTTATGGCAATGTTTGAGAAAACAGAAGACGAATATAATGATTTAATGTCAAAGAAAAGCATTATTGAGGTACTTTACCCTAGTTATGCATAAGAATTGTTGTTTCTTAGCTCTCAACATTTATTCTGTGAGGGTTATTTGTTTACCAAAGTGACAAGTCTAAAATCAAGAAAGTGATTGAAGAGCTTGAATAGAAAAAGTACAGTTCTTTCTTTCTTTTCATATAATTTAGATTTTTTGCTCTATATTTTGCTGTTAAAATTGATATCCTTATGGTGGATGTACTAATTCTCGACTCGTAAAATGTTGACCACACTTACCTTTTAAAATTTTTATACAGTGACTTCAGAGTTAAGTGGAGGCCAATGATCTCTACTTGCCCTTTCTCTAATATTGGCATTACTACTTTTTAAACCAGCTCCTTTTTACATCCTGGAAGAGTTATGTTTTTATTTTTAATTCTTTGGTTTCTTACTGAAACCTTTTCCCTAGCCCTTCCCTCAGGTTGGTCATTATTGTGTATATAATTTATTTATGAGATTACATGTATTGAAACATTTCAGCAGAATACAAGTTTATACACAGGTAAACAAAAGAAAAGAGACATTTAAATATATTTCTTAAAAGTTCTGTAAGTTTTTATATGCATTTTAGGGTTCGTGTGGACTGGATTTGTAGGGCATTTAGAACATTTATGTTGTAAAATTGGAACATCCATATGAAATACACTTAGCTATGTCATATTTTGCTAGAGCTACTCATTACTTGTTTCTCACCCTGTTTTTAGCTGGTATTTGATTCATGTTTAGGGTGAAATTTTTCTTTTGGATGGATTCACAAATGTCCTTATTCTTAAGATGGTTGACAGGTTGATGTAGCCTTGGATTTAAGCCACACACAGAACATCAAGAGGATAATCAAAGCTCACTTCCCACATTCTAAGGTCCGATTACAAATAGCTAATTATAATCAATGTCCACTAGCAAAATTCTTACTTTGATTTTATGTTTTTTTACAAATATAACTTAATCAGAAAAAAATTATTAGAAAATATGTACTTTCTTTTGATTTGGGTTTGGATATTTGACAATATATAATATTTTTTTAAATAAGACAATATATAAGATTAAAACTAATTAATGGAAGGCTATATAATAATTATATATATGTATATAAACACACACACACAGACATAGAGAGAGAGAGAGAGAGAGAGAGAGAGAGAGAGAGAGAGTAGGCTTCATGTTTACATGTTTTCTATTTTCCATTTCAATCTCT
Organism: Excoecaria agallocha; assembly: GCA_037975025.1. Classification (NCBI taxonomy): domain Eukaryota; kingdom Viridiplantae; phylum Streptophyta; class Magnoliopsida; order Malpighiales; family Euphorbiaceae; genus Excoecaria; species Excoecaria agallocha. Next base: position 55,053,562 of record CM075812.1, read on the forward strand.
GCATTTACTGGTTTGTTGTTCTATCAGTATACTTCACAAAGCAAAAATGGCGAAACTTGACTCTTAATATGCTTAAGATTTTCCTCTCTAATTATGTTATTTATTTCTCAAATTTTCCTACTTAGCACCATTAGATTACCGGACCATGTATATCATACCAATAATAAAACTACTAAGAGTGCCTGTATACTATTATGAACATCATGGGATATTAGGTTTTAAGATATGCTTGTTTCTTTCAAAATAAACTTGTTATTGTTTAAGTGTTATACATATATAGACCACAACGAAAAGCTAGGATTATAACTTTGTAGCTGTGAAAGTGGGGCAGGATTTGAATTTTAACCTGAAGATATCTTTATTTGGGTATTAAGCAATTCATACTATGTTGGACAAACTGGAATGCCTTAGAATATGTCATATCTGGTCTTGTAAAATTATTAAACTTATATCTTTAAAATTGGATAGCTATCTAAGTCAATAGCTATATATATAACTGGTCTTGTAAGATATGCTGGACTGCATGGTATACATACTGGAGTACTTTAGAATATATCCTAAGTCAATGCGTTAGAATAATGAGTTATGATTGTATAAAGAATCTCTATATGTATGCATAATGAATTTATACATCTATGAAAACATTTCTTCATATATGCACTATTAGAAAGTGAAGATTCTTGTCAAAATTTTTGAAGTTCTGAAGCTTTTGCAATGGTTGGCAGCTATAGTATCAAACATGTATGTCTCGAATTATCAGATAATTATTAAAAATTTATAATATTTTTAGTGACGAATAATTCCATCACTAATTTTTTTACCAGTACCAAATTTACCGACGAAAATATATATTACCGTCACTAAATTTACCTATGGAACATATCATTTTGTCATAATTTGCCTACAAATTTGTGATTTCCGTTGGTAATTTAACGACGAAATTTAGATCCATAAGTAAATATGGCAAATTTGCCATTGGTAAATTTACAGACAGAAATATTTTCTATCGAAAAAGGTGCCTACAACCGATTCTCCTATGCCTTTTTTCGTCGCTAAATTTTGTTGGTATTTTGGTCTTCCTACGAAAATTCACTCCATTTCGTTGGGAAAATGAATTTTTTTTGCAGTGTATGGAGCAACTGGAAGCAGAAATGGATAGGTGAAGAAAGAAGAAAAAATTATGGGCATATTCAAGGTCAGTTTTTGAGGTAGGCCTATATGAAAGAATCCATGATTTAAGCAAATTAGGTAATGGAATTGTTGAGGATTTACTATGTTACTATAAGCAGACATGGTGCAAGGCATATTTTGGTACATTGAGCTACCGTGATGTGGTGAAAAATAACATGTGTGAAACTTTTAATAGTTGGATAGTGGGGTTTAGATATAAATCAATAATTACAATGTTAGAAGATATTAGGTATAAAATGACGGGTAGGATTGCTTAGATGAGAGAATTTGCTGAGAAGTAGATTTGTGATGTATCTCCTATTGCTATAGAAATGGTTCAGAAAGCTGGAGTAGATGCTAAAAAATGTCAATTGATTTGGAATAATAATAGTGGGTTTGAGATAATTGATGGTGTTTATAGGTACATTGTGGAATTAAGAACATAACATGTTCTTATAGGGCATGGAAGCTCCAAAAGCATGTCATTTGTGCAATGATGCATAAAAAATTTAACCCTTCTATTTTTTTAACTCACTAGTGTAGGAAAAATACATATTTGAAGGCATACAGTAGTTACATTTAGCCCATTACAAACATAAAGATTTGGCCAAGTAATCAAAATCCAGTTATTGAACTTTCTGAAGCAACTGTAATGCTAGAGAGACCAAAAAATATAGAAGAAAGGCAGTGGATGAACCAAACAAGAAGTTTGGAAAAATGTCAAGAAAAAGTGTATAGATGACATGCTTACATTGCAAGAATAGAGGTCACAACAAGAAAAAATGCCCAATACTGCTTAGTATTGTTACTTTTGTATAGTAAAATATAAGTGTAATAAATTTGATATATCTAAATGTCACTACCAATTGTTATGATAAATTTAACAAAAATAAGGAAGATATGAACAAGGTCAAGCTAGTAATACAAAGTTAAATACATCTAACCAGCCAAATTAAAGAGCAGCAACTCAACCCAATCCAATAGTTCAAAGCCATCCAAGTCTGAGAGCAAAAAGCCAACAAAGTTTTAGACTAACAAGTCAACCAAATCCAAACTTCCAACATGCCAGTTGGTGCAGATGTGTTACATTCTAGTGTTAACACAGCAGGACAACCAACTAGATGTAGGAGTGGAGATTGAGGAAGGGGAAAGACATATCATTCAAACACAAGAGGAAGTGGTGATGTTGGACAAAAAAGGCCAAGAGAAGAAGGCTATAGAATTCTTTATGACCAATCAGGTGTCGTCTTACAAAGGATAAGTGTTACTATAACTATTAATCTTGTTTTTAATACATTGTATGTGAAATTATTGTTGATTGTTATTTTCTTATTGTAGTATGAAAACGAGGAGAAATTTATATACATAGCTCCCACTTTGAGGAATGCTTCTCAGAAAAATATTGATCTTGGCTTTAGGCCTCCAGGACTGAAGTGGAAAAGCAGAAATACAGTCACCCAAAGGCAATTGACGGAGCAGAGTTCTCATGTATAAATGACAATGAGGTAAATTTCTCATGCAAGGCCCCAATATGTACCCTAGTAGCAATATGGCACTTCTAATGTGCAGTGAGTACATATATATGAGTTAAAGGCATAACGGTAATTAATTTAGAAAGTAGGGATAAATTAATAATTTAATTCTTTTTGGCCTGGACATGCATAATTGTATGAATTAAGGATTAGAATGTAGCAATTGATGATATTGCATGCCAATGTGGGAAACTAAAAGAAAATAACGATTAAATGGGTAATTTGCCAAAACCTTGATATTTGGGCCAATAGGAGAGTAACAATTACATGGTTATAGAAAATGTTATAAAAGGGATATTATAGGAGGAGAGGGGGATTTCTAGAATGGTAGAATTTCAAAATTCTTCCTCACTCTTTTATCTACACAACTCACTTAACTTTGATGCTAAAGAGTTCTAAGCAAATTCTAAGTAAATCAAGGGAATTTAGTGTCTTATTTTTCTTTATCTTTACCATTTCTTTCTTGATCTACACGAGTTAGAGTTATGGGCTGAATTTGAGAGTGAGATATGAATTTTTAATGTTTCTAGTTGGTGAATCAAGTGGAGTTAAAAAGAAAGAGAAAGAGAAGCACTAAATGAGCTTATTTGGCCAACATCAAGGTTTGGGAATATTTTCTCTTGTGTTTATGTTAATTATGTGTTTTTGTTGATGAAATTGTGAATTTGGTTGTTATTGTGTTGAATGGTGATGAATTTTCTTGAGTGAGATGGAAAATTATATAAGGGTCACTTTGGACCAATTGCTGCCAATTGGTTCACTTGAACCAGTTTTGTTAGGATGACTGTGTATCAACCTATATATGTCCAAATTAAGTGATTCCAATGGAAAATGAAAGTTAACTTATAGATTTAAAACTTTTTTTTAGAAACCTAAGTCTAATTTTGCCTTTAAATCCTTTAAAATTCTGGTTAAACTCAGATGATAGTTGTTGCCCTGTCAATGGGAATAGTTTGGCTTATCATGAACATATCTCATGATCTAGAAGTTTGATTGGAATGATTTTTTATTTTTTAGAAACTAGAAACATAAAGGAATAACATTATAAAAGACTTTTTGGTTGAAAATGTCATTTGGTAGGTCTAAAATAGTATAAAAATTGAACTTAGAAATATGTTTTTAGGATTTTAGAGCAGAATGGTACCTCACTATCACAACCAATTAGTTTCCACCTTGAGCCCCTTTTAGAATCAAATTTGCACCTATCTCATGGTCAAAACGAATTAGTTGCCACCGTGAGTGTAATGGCCTCAACACCGGTCTGGCCGTGAACAGTAAATTCTGATGGTGAATAGTACACCCGGGCCGTAAATCGGACCCGAAAGTGAAAAATATTTTATGGGACCCTTGGAAAGGAATAGTCATGGTGAGTCCGGGTTGAAATTTGAAGTGAATTTGAGATCAAATAGGCCTCTAAAAGTCAAAAATACGAAAAAGGTAGCGAGTCAATTTTCCCGGTAGAGAAGGGGACTTGATTTTGCTTAAATAATTAAAAATAGTAAACAAACTCTGAATATTGCCAGAATTTGTGTGCCTATATAAATTTTTATGTAGAATATTTTGGTAATGAGAATTGAATTTTTCGGTGACACCGGTAGTTGTCGAATCGGATCGATAAGTTTGAATCGGACCGATAACGGACTCCGATTGAGCCAAAAATTTATGTCCTACCTATTTTTGATGTTTTAAGAATGATGGAATCAAAATTGAAGTAATTTGAAGTGAGGAAGATAGAGATTTTGGTTTGGGCCCAAAATGACTTAAAATGGGCTTAATTTTATACTTGGGTTAAGCCCATTAGTTAAGCCCTTAATTAGGCCCATTTAAGAGATATAAATGGAGACAAAATCTGTAGAAATCTCCAGATTTTTTGGCTCCATCTTCCTCTCCTTTGGTGGCCGAACCTAGGCTTTCCATTTCCTCTCTTTTGATTCTTCTTCTTTCACTCTAATTTTCCCCTAAAATTCAACATAAAAGATGAAGTTTCATCCCTCTAGATGATTATTCAAGCCTCAACCATATTATTTGAAGGAAGGAAGCAAGAGAAATCAAGAGGGAAAGGTTTAGGTATCAAAAGGAGGTAAGAGATTTTCAAGGTTTTAAATTTGTTTAAGGGTGCCTCTAAGTAGTTTTAGGTGGCTAGAATCCATTTTTGTGGTTTAATTGAGCTAAAAAGGTTGATATCATAGTGTTTTCTTTGATGAAGGTTTCGGCTTCCATGGTTTCTTCATGGTGATGAAAAGATTTATTTGGTTTAAGGCATGAAAAAGGAAGCCTTAGGAAGCTAAAGCATGGAAAGAGGTAAGTGACTACCAAATCCATTAATTTTCCATTTAATATGAATTTTTCTTGGTTATGTAACTAAAATAAAAATGTGTAATATTGTTAATTGATGTAATTGTGATGGGGTTATTGTAATTAGACTAGAGAAATGATGAATGGAAAGTGAAAATGAAAGAAAGAAAAATTTTAAGGTAGAAAAAGAATGGTGGCCGAATTTTAGTGAGAAGAAATGGTAAGAAAAAATGCATGAAAATAATGTATGGTAGCTTAAATTAATAATAGACTTGATAATTTATGTCTATAAATTTTTAGAGAATAATTAGAAATTATTTGAAAATTTTAAAGGTTATGTATAGTGTATGTATTGAATGAAAATTGTGATTAATTGTGAATTAAATGATTATTTTAATGAAAAATGATAGTAACCAATAAAGAATGCCTAAATAAATTTTATGGGAATTTATTGAATTTATTAGAATTTTATTGGAATTTTTATGTGTATATGTATAATGAAAATAATTGAATTTTTAATGCATAATTATATAAAAATGACAAAAGTGATGAATTAATGTGAAAATAAATTAATGTCAATGACAAGAAATAAAAAGTCAACCATCGAATTCTTCGAAATAATTTTTAAGTCGTAAAAATAAGAAGAATAATGAATTATTGAAAAATAATTCATAAATAAATGAAAATGATGGAAAAGAATTAATACGTAAATAAAAGAAAGATAAAATAAATTTTTAATACAAAAAGGATTTAAATAAAAGAAAATAAAAAGTTTGGGAAAAAATGATAATTTTGCCAAAGTAGATAATTAACGCATGAAAATAAGTAAGAAATGTGTACCAAGGGTAAAATGGTAATTTCGAAGAATTATCTGTATTAAAAGATAAAGTTTTCATGATATAAGGACTAAAATGAAATTTTACCAGACATGGTAAAATAAATAATAAAAGATGAATAAAGGAAGAAATTATATAATAAACATGAAAATAAATGATTATAATGGCAAAATCATAATTATGAATTTGAAATGAATAAATCGATAGAAAAAGTTAAATTATGTATTTTTGAGTTATGAAATAATAAATTATAATAATAGCGTTCCTAATTGAATAAAAACTAAAAACATAAAAATGTGACTAATTTATCAAAATAAATTAGTCAACAAAAAGTATTAAAAGAGTTAATAATTACAAAATTAAGTCGCAGACGAAATAAAAGTCGGCATATCGAATAATTGAAAAATTGGACTGAAAAAGGAAAAACTGTAAAAACGTCAAGCCTAAATGTATTGAAAAATGATTCGTAAAAAATTATACAAGAAAAATAAAAGAAAAGTCAGAATTTGTATAAAAGATTGAAAAGTCCAAGTGTTTGAGTGAATTATTAACGAATAATTCATAACAGTGACTTGAAAAGATAAAGTGAAAGAAAAGATGTAAATTACTGAAAAGTCTAAGTATCTGTGTGAATTATTGAAGGATAATTCACAAAAATGATCTGAAAAGATAAAATCAATGATAAGACAAAAAGTTATTGAATATCCGATAACACTAAAAGAGTGTATTTGATCATAATAAAATGTATAAAAGAATAAAAGAAAGAAATTAAGAATTTTTAAATGTTTAAAAGTAATTGCAAAAGTGATTAATTATGTTTGCCCTTAGCGTTAGACAGGTATTATTATTCTTGATTATGATATAAATGGCTAGCCATAGGGACACCTTATACCGCGGTGCAAGTCATGACGACTTGCTATGCTGTGGACTGAATCTCTGATCACCATGGCATTCTCTGCTCTGTTATATGCTCTGTGAGAAATGATTCCTTAGGGATCACTTCTCTCTCTGTTGTGGCCCTGTGGGGTCCATATCCTGCGTATCCTATCTGAGAATCCTGTCGTATTGCACTAGGGGCACATCGAAATGAATGAATAAGTACTGTTTAATGATTCGTTTGAAAAAAAATGCAAAGTTAAAATAAATCTGTAAAGATTTCTGAAAAGTGTAATTAGTCAGCAAAAGAAAAGAAAGCTTTTATAAGGATTTTAAAATATATTTTATTTTACGTGAAAAAGATAATTTGATTAATTGGTATTTCTTATACTAATTATTACTGTAAAAATAATGACGAGTCCGGAAAACAATATTAATTTCCTGTTTAGAGTTAAAAAGTGATGATTTTGACATTAAGCAAATGTATTAGTTACGTAACATTTTTCTGAAAGAAAAGTTATTCGAAAAGTAAAACAATAGAAAGACACAATAATTGACCGATGAAAAGAAATAAAAGACATACGTCTTAATAAGTATTTGAATGAAAATAATATATATATATATATGAAAGAAAGAGAAATTGACTGCAAGGTATCCCGAAATACCTATATCGCTTTGCAATAAAGCTTAAAAGCTTTTAATTAGTAATGTATTTATTAGTTAAAAGTCAAAGCAAAAATAAAAGAATAACAACAAGAAGTATAATTAGAGTACAGATCACACGATTGAACAGTAAATCAAGAATTTAAGTAATTTACTTTGGTACTAGTAAAGACACGAGTACCAATTCACATCATTAAATAATATGATAATTAAATTTATATGACTAGAAAATAAGTAACAGTATTACTACAAGTAAAAGTTATAGTGTACGTTAACGAAGTTATGCTTATTCTTGGGAAATTCTTGGATTAGTAGTCACCACTGGGCATATTTAATGCTCAGCACGTAGTGTTTACTGCGTGCAGGTTCTGAAGCATTGCGGGAGCATAGTATATTGAAGGACCAGATCGAAAGAGAAGATTTTTGTATTCGTTAGAATAAGCTTTTGGCATGTATATACTTAGACTATTAAGGTAAAAGCTTGAACTGTTTTTAGAATGTATGTTTATTTGTCTTGGATGTATGGACAGTATAAGTTTCGATATGATGTTTGTTTTAATTGTTATAAGATTGTTATTTGATTCTGGAATTAATGAAAAAGTATTTTAAATGTTTCAAATTGTTCGGTAGAAAAAAAAAATCCGTACCGGTTTCGACTAAGTTTCACTTCGAAAAAGACTGTTCCGAGAAGGGTGTTACAGTGAGCCTCTTATGTTTCCTCATATACTTGATTGTTAGGTCTTGAAATGTCACCGAATTTCACTTAAACTTTCTCGAATGCTTCTGGAACCTTACACACACATAGTTAGGATTATTATATGTTATAATAAATATGAAACAAATGATTCGTCATTAAAATATAGATTGTAATAAAAGTATATAAGTGAACATTGAATATTGCAAGTTTTTAATATATCTTACCTTAATGCTTATACTATTGAATTGTATCTTAAATGTTTAGGTGTAGGTAAACATAAATATGCTAAATAACCATGCAATTTGTATTTTAACCATGAAATTAATTGTTTATATCTGGTATATGACGGTTGGGGAGCAATATATGTCCATCTTTCTGGATATTATGTTTTAAGATAAGCATAGCCTGCTAGAGTCTGAGTTGTGGATAAATAGGCATGCCTAAAAGGGTTACAATTGCTATTTTATTAAACACTTTGGTGTCTTTTGTTAGAGATCATGTCTCTTCTAAATTTTAAATCTAATGATTTCTGATTCAGAGGCAATGCCTTTTTTATGTAGATATCAATGTATCTTTTGTTTTGTCCCGTTACCCGTGTCTTGAGGCAATAACAGGCAATTCTGAAATAATATATTTTTATTACCTATTATCTGTTATGATTTATGATGGGTTTGAATTCATCGTAATTCTGTGATTAGGTATTCAAGAACGGTTGTAAGTTAAATTATTTGTATTATTACTTACATAATTTACTTGTGTTCATTTAGTTAGTACGACTCATTATGTGTGTAATTGTTAGGTGACCACTGTGAGTAATTGCCATTTAGCATTCGTGTTCCCCACTAAGTTTTATACTTAGCACGGTGGTTTACTTCCTCCGTGTAGGTCTTGAAGAACAAGTTTAGGAGTTGGGACAATCGCAAAGGCCGAAGAAGGTTTTGGTATTTTAAAGATTTTGTAATAAACATTTTGTTGTAATTATAAAAGGGATGAACTAATGTTTGTATTAAATATGTACATGTATTAATGATGTTATGTAATACAATTTTAAACTATACAATTACCCTGGATGCTTGTATTTGGGACTGGAATGTATATATATAAAATTCTGAGAAATGTGTGTGTGTGTTATTTTGTTTAGTGTTTGTGTGTGTACACTCGCTTACCCTTTTAGGCGAGGTATAAGGGTGCCGCAATTTGGTGGTATCAGAGCTATGGTTGAGGTGATTTTGGCCTAACCTTAGTATAAGGACCATTTGTATATGTATTTATAAGTCTTACATGTTGCCTATGACGGTTATCCCATGTTTTTGTTATAGATTAAAGTATGGAAGGATCTAATGAAACAATAGATGATGTTGTCAAGAGCAATTATCCTGTGAGATCTCGTTCATCTGGGCTTGGAACTATTGGGTCAAGTAGAGATGATGTTCCACCTTCTATTCCATCGCTAGCTGATGGGTAAGTGTTATTGAAACTATTCCAGGATATGATGACATTAATGCATCATATGACAACATCCAAGGCTCCTATAGACTCACTACAAAAGCATGAAGCCGAGGAATTCACTATTACATCTCTGGATGAATCTGAGAAGGCATAGTTTTCCCTTGAAAGGGTAAAAAAAGTTGGATGAAATTAGATGCCCGCCTGACCAGATGTTGTATTATGCTATCTCCTTTCTTTAAGGAGCAATTTATGAATAGTGGAAGTTTATTCTGAGGCAACCTCAATTGCTTGAGCCTTTAACTTGAGAATTATTTACTCGAGAGTTTAATCAGAAATACGTTGCTAAAGTTTATAAGAATAAGAGGTGGAAGCAATTTTTGAATTTTCAATTAAAGATTTCAAATGTCGCCATTTTGAGGATGGCTTGAATAACTCAATTAAAGAACGTATAGCAATAGCTACTTTATTACAACAAGTGATTTATCATTAGTTGGTCTAAGTAGCAATTAAAGTTAAGAAGTAAGGAATAGCTATAAGGGAAAGAGCTTAACGTAGGGATTTTGTTAAAAGAGGACAGTCCTCAGAAAAGAGGAACCATGATAATGTACCTTTAGTGCAAGAGTCCACTCAAAGACCTGTAACTAGAGGGAGGTGACAAGGCTTGTCACCATCAACTGATTCTAATAGGGACTCTTCTGTTGGCCGAGGTTCAGGCACACCAAAATGTCCTCATTGCTCTAGGTATCACTAGGGCCCTTGTATAAGGACTACAGGTGCATGTTTTTTATGTGATAGTACTGACCACTTTATAGCAAATTATCCTATGAACACTGCTTAAGCATCGCAAGTAAGTAAAAAAGCTTCTAGTGCACCTTCTAGAGGTAAAAGACGTGGTAGGGGTCATTGAGGATCGGGCCAGTCTAAGCCTAATTCGACCATGGTGTCTGAAATTATTGATCATCCTATTGTACCTTTTGTTTTAGCATAGGCCTATGCTATGAAGGCTAGAGAAGATTAGGACGCCCCTGAGTTTGTTACAGGTATGGTTTCTCTCTTTGATTTTGATATGCATGCTCTGATTGATCCTAGATCTACTTATTCATATATTTGTGTCAGGGAATTTTTTGATAAATTAATGCCTATAGATCGGTTGAATTATGACATTCATGTGACTAGTCCTTTGGGTAATAGTATGCTGGCTAATAGAGTTTATAGAAATTGTCTTGTTAGGGTTCAAAGTAGTGAGTTTGTAGCAGATTTAATTGAATTGCCATTTCATGAATTTGACTTGATTCTGGGTATGGACTAGTTAGCCAAACATTAGGCAGTGGTTGATTGTGAGTCTAAGGTTGTTACTCTTCGAAATTTTGTTGGCACAAAAATAGAATTGCATGGTATTCAAACAAGCTATTTGACTAAAGTGGTATCGGCTATGCAAGCTAGGAGGTTTCTTAAGAAAAGGTGTGAAACTTACCTGGCTTTTGTGCTTGACTCTAAGAGGGAGACTATGAAACTACAGGATATCCCTATAGTGAATGAATTTCTAGATGTTTTTCCTGAAGAATTACCAAGGCTACCTCCCGAAAGGAAAGTGGAGTTATCTAGTGAGATTTTGCTTAGCGTTGCTCTTATATCTAGAGCACTTAACAAGATGGCTCTTACTGAATTGAAAGAGTTAAAAGTTTAGCTACATGAGCTATTGGAGAAGGGATTTATTCAACCTAGCATATCATCTTAGAGAGCACCAATTTTGTTTGTTAAGAAGCAGGATGGTACCCTTCGAATGTGTATTGACTACAGACAATTAAATAAGGTCATTGTAAAGAACAAGTATCCGTTGCCTAAAATTGAAGACTTGTTTGATCAGTTAAAAGGTGTAGGGGTGTTTTCAAAAATAGACCTACGGTCTAGGTACTATTAGCTTTGGATAAAATATGTGGATGTTCCTAAAACTACATTCAGGACTTGATATGGGCATTATGAATTTCTAGTGATGTCGTTTGGGTTAACTAATGCACCGACCATATATATGGACTTGATGAACAAGGTGTTCCAGCCTTACCTAAACCAGTTTGTTGTGGTGTTTATTGATGACATTTTGGTATATTCTAAGAATGAACAAGAATATGTTTAGCATCTGTGGATTGTGTTATAGACACTTAGGGAGAAACATCTATATGTTAAGTTAAGCAAGTGTGAAATCTGATTAAAAGAAGTATTTTTTTCTAGGGCATGTAGTTTCTTCTGAAGGTATTAGAGTTGATTCTAATAAGATTGAAGCAATTGTCAATTGGAAATCCCCACGAAATGTGACCAAAGTTAGAAGTTTCCTAGGGTTGGCTGGTTATTATCATCAGTTCATAAAAGGATTTTCAGTAATAGCATCTCCTTTGACTAAATTGTTTCAAAAAGGAGTAAAGTTTGAAAGGTCTGCAAGATTTCAAACTAGCTTTAATCATTTAAAGAAAATGCTTGCGGAAACTCCTATGTTAGTCCAACGAATTTCTAGCAAGGAATATGTTATGTTCATTGATGTGTCTATAAATGGGTTGGGATTTGTGTTGATGCAAGATGGTAAGGTGGTTGCATATGCCTCTAGGTAGCTAAAACCGCATGAATAGAATTATCTTACACATGATCTTGAGTTGGCTGCGGTAGTGTTTGCTTTGAAAATTTGGCAAAATTATTTGTATGGCGAGAAATGTAGGATATTCACTAATTATAAAAGCTTGAAGTATCTTCTCACTCAGAAAGAGCTTAACTTGAGACAACATCGGTAACTAGAATTGTTTAAAGATTATGATTGTATTGTAGATTATCATCTGGGTAAAGCCAATGTGGTGGCTGATGCTTTGAGTAGGAAGACCATTTCAGCTCTAGCTTTGCGACAGAGTAGATAGAGAATAGCATCAGATGGGCCTCCAATAGCTCAATTGAAGGCCAAACCCAATTTGAGGTAAGAGATTATCGATACTCAGAAACATGATGACAATTTGCAACACCTTGCGTTACAAGTTCAAAAGGGAAGGCAACTTGATTTCTCCGTAAGAGATAATGGGAATTTGTACAATAAAGATCAGTTTTGTGTACCAACTAATGATGAAGTGAAGAAAAAACTATTACATAAAGCCCATAACATTATTTTTACCATACATCCTGGTGGGAATAAGATGTATCAAGATCTGAAGCAGTATTATTGGTGGCTTGGTATGAAGCGTGATGTAACAGAATATGTGTCAAAATATTTAACTTGTCAACAAGTTAAAGCTGAGCACCAAGTTCCATATTGTTTAATGAATCCCATTTCGATTTCACAATGGAAATGGAAAGATATTATTATGGATTTTGTGATAGGACTTCCCTTCATTCAGAAGAAGCATATTGATGTATGGGTAATTATAGACAGGTTTACCAAGTCTGCCCATTTTATACTTGTTCCCTCTGACTATCCAATGGATAAGTGTTAGTACTAAATCCACAAGTGCATGGTTCACCGATTATAGTAATTAAGATATCATTCCCACGAGGAAAAGGATGAATGGTCATGCACTATTACCTAATCCTTAAACCTTTCTCATGCTTCATACAAAGATTTATTATCGTGTTATGTGAAAGTAGTAATCACTTTAATAATTTTAGCAGTCTTAGCCAATGGAAAATACTTAGAAAGAAATGCTTAGGCCAACTAATCCCAAGTAGTGATTGAACCCCTAGCAAGCGAGTTCAACCAAGCTTTTTCCTTATCCTTCATTGTAAAAAAAAAAGCCGAAGCTTAATTGCATATGTAGAAACTCCATTTATTTTGAAAGTGTCAGAAATTTCAAGGAAATTTGCTAAATGAGCATTAGGATCCTCATTTGGTAATCCATAAAATTGAATACTGTTTTGAACCATTTGTAAAAGAGAAGGCTTTATCTCAAATTGATTAGCATTTACCGTAGGTCTTATTACTCCTTGTTGTGTACCACTCAAGGCAGGCGTAGTATAATCCATCAAACGAGAAGGATTTTCGTCGGCCGTGGTTGGTCTCCTAGTCTTCTTTTCTTCTTTTGTTTTCGATTACTTAATAAAAATCTCTCTATCTCTGGATTTAAGCGTTCAAGTTCTTCTTGAGAACTCATTTTCCCAAGCATACACTCGAACTCCTAAATCTGTAATACAAAATAAATAAACAAAAACTAATTAAATGTTGTAATCCAAAATCTTGAATCAAGCATTATAATGACAATCAACACAAAACATCTCTTAGTCCCCAGCAACGATGCCAAAAACTTGTTAGTGCTAAATCCATAGGCGCGTGGTTCACCGATTATAGTACTTAAGGTATCGTTCCCACGAGAAAAAGGATGAATGGTCATGCACTATTACCTAATCCTTAATCTTGTTTACAACATTTATAAGTTATGTTATTTAATTAACTAAAATCTATACTAAACCTAAATATACTAATTAAACCTACTTTATTGTTAATCAAAGAAGACAATTAGAGATTTATACTTTAAATTATAAATTGAACTTGAACTTATTCTTTTACCTTAAATCTTAAATCTTAAATTGCAAACCAAGTTGGATTAATGTCCTAATTCATTCTTTTAAACTGAATTAGTTGTTTTTAAAACATGCATATATATTTCTAACTTCTTAACTCTCATTAATTATTAGTTAATACACACACTTATTTTAAGATTAAAAGGCAACCTATAGTAATTATCTCAATATCCCGATCTTTCATGCAATATTTCAATAATAAATCATTATTAATTAAAAGAAAAAATACATCTCTCAATCATATTCTCACTTCTAATAATCATACATAAAGTACTAACAAGAAATTCTATAATTAAGATCATGTATATTACTAAGAACATAGAAAACATAGATAATATTGTTCAAGTTCACAAAGAAAACATAAGTTTCTATTTACAAGAAGAAGCAAATGATAATAGATAGTAAAAAAAATCTCTCAACCCTTTTCCACTCTTCAAGTAAATAATCTTCTTCTTGATTGCCTTCTTCTCTAAAACACTAATTAAAAATGTAAAAACAGAATAATTGTTCTTGTTCACAACTTCTTTTTTTTTTTTACTACTTTCTTATGTCTATTTATATCTTGGATTCAAATTATTGTGTCCTTTAGAAATGCCCCTCCAGAATTAGGCAACCCTTGCATAGAAAGACATGAATCTTCAAGTGCCTTTTTAGAAATAACCACCAAAGTTGCCCTTAATGTCACGCCCGCAAAGATGTCGCACTCACAACAGAGCACGCACTATATGTTTTGACTTTTTTTCCTTGTGTTGACCTCCTCCTTTCAAACCTTGTTATGTCACGCTCGCGACAGGAACTTCTTTATTTTGCTTGATTTCTTCCTCTTTTCTTTAGCTCTAGTCCATTTACTCCCTACACACACTTACAACACAAAACACATAAAAACACCATGTTTCATATAAAAACCTAGCTAAAACTAAACATTTACTTAACAACAAACATTCATAAAATATGAATGAATCAATTCAGATCAATAAGCTGGACGAATTGTATGTGTATGAGATAGTAAGGCTATATGAAATACCGATGTCTATTATTTTTTACTGTGATCCTTAATTTACTTCAAGATTCTGAAAGGATTTGTAAAGAGCTCTAGGCACCCAACTCAATTTTAGTATCGTATTTCATCCTCGGACAAATGGACAATCTAAAAGGGTTATCTAGGTGTTAGAGGATATCTTTGGAGTTGTGTGGTACAACAATAGTTACCAAACCAGCATTGGCATGCCACTATATGAGGCATTATATGGTAGGAAATGTCGGACTCTTCTTTGTTGAACCGAATTGAGTGAATGTAAAATGATTGGGCCTGACATTATAAAAGATACTGAAGAAAAAGTTCAGCTCATTCAGCAAAGATTAAAAGCAGTTAGTGTTCGGTAGAAATCTTATGCCAATCTAAAAGAAAATAAATTGAGTATCAGGTTAAAGATAAGGTATTTCTGAAGGTTTTGCCCAAGAAGAAGATACTAAAATTTAGGGAAAAGGGTAAGCTTAGTCCATGCTACATTGGTCCTTACAAGATTCTTGAAAGAATTGGACCTGTAGCTTATAAGTTGGTTCTTTCCGAATAACTGGCTAAGTTACATGATGTATTTCACATTTCCATATTGAGAAGATATCAATCTGATGACTCACATAAGCTCTCTGTGCAAGAAATTAAAGTGTAACTGGATTTTTCATATGAAGAAAAATCTGTATCTATTTAGCCAGAGAGATTAAGCAACTCAGAAATAAATGAATACCCCTGGTTAAAGTGCTCTAGCACCTTCATGGAATCAAAAAAACAACTTGGGAACCCGGATTTACTATGAGAGCTCAGTATCCGCAATTATTCAATGCAAGTATGAATTTTGAGGATGAAATTTTTTTAAGGGAGAGAGAAATGTAAGTCCCCAATATGTACCCTAGTAGCAATATGGCACTTCTAATGTGTAGTGACTACATATACATGAGTTAAGGGCATAACAGTAATTAATTTAGAAGGCAAGGGTAAATTAGTAATTTAATTATTTTTGGCCTAAACATGCATAATTGTATGAATTAAGGATTAGAATGTAGCAACTGATGATATTGCATGCCAATGTGGAAAACTAAGAGAAAATAAGGATTAAATGGGTAATTTGCCAAAACCTTAACATTTAGGCCAATAAAAGAGTAACAATTGCATGGTTCTAGAAAATGCTATAAAAGGGATATTATAAGAGGAAAGAAGGACAGCTGGAATGGTAGAATTCCATAATTCTTCCTCACTCTCCCATCTATACAGCTTACTTATTTTGGATGCTTAGGAGTTCTAAGCAAATTCTAAGTAAATTAAGGTAATTTAGTGTCCTATTTTTCTTCATCTTTACCACTTCTTGCTTGATTCTACATAAGCTAGAGTTATGGGTTGAATTTGAGAGTGAGATATGAATTTTTAATGTTTCTAGTTAATAAATCAAGTAGAGTTAAAGAAAAAAAGAAAGAGGAGCACTAAAAGAGCTTATTTGGCCAATATCAAGGTTTTAGAATATTTCTCTTGTGTTTTAGGTTAATTATGTGTTTTTGTTGATAAAATTGTGAATTTGGTTATTAGTGTGTTGAATGATGATAAATTTGCTTGAGTGAGATAGGAAATTGTATAAAGGTCACTTTGGACCAATTTCTGCCAATCGGTTCACTTGAACCAGTTTTGTTATGATGGTTGTATCTCAACCTATAGATGTCAAAATAGAGTGATTCTAATGGGCAATGAAATTTAACTCATAAATATAAAACTTATTTTTAGAAACCTAAGTCTAATTTTACGTTTAAAACCTTTGAAATTCGGGTTGAACTCGAATGATAGTTGCTGCCCTATCAATGGAAGAAATTTGGGTTGTCATGAACATATATCATGATCTAAAAGTATGATTGGAATGATTCTTGATGTTTTAAAAACTAAAAATGTAAAGGAATAACTTTGTAGAAGACCTTTTTGGCTGACAATATCATTTGGCAGGTCTAAAATAATATACAATTTGAACCCAGAAATCTGTCACTAGGATTTTAGAGCAAAATGTTATCTCACTATCACAACCAATTAAGTGCCACCATAAGCCACTTCTAGAATCAAATATATACCTATCTTACAGTCAGAATGAATCAGTTGCCACCGTAAGCCTCCCCTGTTTCCTCTTGTACTTGATTTTTAGGTCTTAAAATGTTACCAAATTTCACCCAAACTTTCTCGAATGCTTATAGAACCTTACACACACATAGTTAAAGTTATTATATGTTATGATAAATATGAAATGAGTGATTTAACATTAAAATATAGATTGTAATAAAAGTATATAAGTGAACAATGAATATTACAAGGTGTTTAATATATCTTAACTTAATGCTTATACTATTGAATTGTATCTTGAATATTTAGGTTTAGGTCAACATAAATATGCTAAAGAACCATGCAATTTGTATTTTAAACATGAATTAATTGTGTATATCTGGTATGTGATGGTTGGGGAGTAATATATGTCTGTGTTTCTGGATATTTATGTTTTAAGATGAGAATGGCCTGCTAGTGTCTGAGTTGTGGGTAAATAGGCATGCCTAGAAGGGTTACAACCATTATTCTGTTAGACACTTTAGTATCTTCTGTTAGAGGTTATACCTCTTCTGTTAGAGACCATATCTCTTCTGAATTCTAAATCTAATGATTTTTGATTTAGAGACAACACCTTTTCTATGTAGATACTAATGTATCTTTTGTTCTGTCCCGTTACCCGTGTCTTGAGACAATAGCAGGCAATTTTGAAATAATATGTTTTTGTTAGCTATTATCTGTTATGATTTATGATGAGATTGAATTCATCCTAATTCTGTGATTAGGTATTCAAGAATGGTTGTAAGTTAAATTATTTGTATTATTACTTATATAATTTGCTTGTGTTCATTTAGTTTGTACGACTCATTATGTGTGTAATTATTGGGTGACCACTGTGAGTAATCACCATTTACCATTCTTATTCCCCACTAAGCTCTATGCTTAGCATGGTAGTTTACTTCCTTCGTGTAGGTATTGAAGAACAAGTTTAGGAGTTGGGACAACCGTAAAGGCCAAAGAAGGTTTTGGTATTATAAAGATTTTGTAATAAACATTTTGTTGTAATTATAAAAGGGATGAACTAATGTTTGTATTAAATATGTACATGTATTAATGATGTTATGTAATATAATTTTGAATTGTACAATTACCCTGGATGCTTGTATTTGGGATTGGGATGTGTATATATAAAATTCTAAGAAATATATGAGTTATACACACACACACACACACACACACATATATATATATATATATAATATGAGTTATACACACACACACACACACATATATATAGGGTATAAGGTTGTCACAACTTAAGCATCACAATGTGCAACATAAGTCCTTGCTAACTCTTGCTAGCCATTTAGTTCTCAAATTGCTTCTAGCAATGTGTAGGAGATTTATGAAATTGTTGAACAATTGTGATAATTTTAGTTGTAGTGTTTACCTTATGGAATTTTTTGAATTAATCATTTTGAAGGTTGTTAACAATAGTAGCTTTTTGTATTGAATATACTTGTTAACAACCTTTTGGTTAAATACATATTAGTTGAATTGTTGAACAAGTTTGATGCATTCTTTAATTTTTAGTTATTATGCAAATACTTTTATCCATTATGCCATTTTTTTAGTATAATCGTAAAATCCTCTACAAAATAACTAAAATATTTTAACTCTTGATCATCACATCCAAATATTGGGAAGGTAGTGCACACAAATTTGTAGATTTCTCATAACAGTTAAGTCAATTCTATATTAATTTAAAAGCTACATTTAGTTAATAGCTTTAAATCAATAATCCAATTACAAATGCAATAACCACAACCACAAGATAACAAAAAAA
Source organism: Excoecaria agallocha (assembly GCA_037975025.1). Lineage (NCBI taxonomy): Eukaryota > Viridiplantae > Streptophyta > Magnoliopsida > Malpighiales > Euphorbiaceae > Excoecaria > Excoecaria agallocha. Next base: position 55,072,544 of record CM075812.1, read on the forward strand.
AAAAGCAATTTCTCCAATCCCTGTTTTACCGTTGCCAGCCTCTTGCTCCACCTCTCTAACTTTTCAAAGAGGTCCTAAAATTACATGTTTGTAATGTTTTGAAATGAATGGATCAGCCCATGAAAAAAAACCTGCCAGCATTTGGTTCTTGAATCAAACCAAACCCATTCATCAAAAATAGAAGACAGGGGATGGAAAAGTGTGATAAAATATCAAACAAAATAAAACATTTGACAGAAGAAGCAAAAATCAAAAAACAATCTTAACAACACATTAAGATAATCAAAATAATCAAAAGAAATGACAACCCTATAACGATGGCAACCAAAGAACCTCCTTCCTGGATTTATCGTCACCCATGATGTTCGAAGCTCAGCAGGTTCATGACATTGACACTCTACTATATTTTTCATAATATTCTTCCGAATCTTCTTCACGTGATCTTTGATTTTTGAGAATGAACTAAGGAAATAAAGAAAGAAGACAAAGATAATAAAATCGGGAGAGCAAGAGGGAGGTTAAATGTAATTAGGAATTTTTACCGTTGAGAATAGGGGTAAATGAGACCTCAAGCTCCTAAAATGCATGCAAAACACCCACACATGCCACATAAGCACCTTTTATGCCATATAGGACGTCCAGTTGGCCACAAGCATTTATTTCATTTAAAATTGACAACTATAGGTGTCAAACTGGTAAACTTGTAAGTTTCGAGAGCGGAATGGCAAAACTGTGCAAGTTCGAGTGGTTAATTATATATTAAGTTTGAATTTAAAATTTCTAATGAAGTGAAAAGAAGTATAGATTTTTTTTATTTTTAAGATATCAGTCAATTTTCTGAATCGGAATAGACTTTTGAAAAAAAAAATTCATAAATAAAATGCGGGCTACTCGGTCAAGGCTAAAACATTGTAAAAAAAATTAAATAGAAAATAACTTTTATATATAAAATATATATTATATTATACAAAATTATAAAAAATATATCCAAAAAATAATTTAATATATCAATGAACATATAAAATTTGATATTTCTTCTAAAATTTTATTTTTTATTACATATTTTAGATAATATAATTAATGAAAAACCATAAAAATACATACACAATATAAGACCGGGCTGGGCATGGCCAAGCACGCAGTTTATATGCAAAGGCCAAACCCACCTTCTAACAAGTGGACTTTTGATCAATTTCAGGCCTAATCGGATTTATATAACAAAAATCATGTCTAAACCTGTAAATTTATAGGGGGGTACTTGGTTGTATGCATGGATGTAGGCGTGGCTAAGAAAACAAAGCGTTACATATAATTTTTTGATAGAAAAATGGAAAAGTGTAGGCTCAAACTCGAGACTTTTCACTATATTAAAATCATGTTTACCTTTAAAATATCTTTTTAGAGTAGAGGCGTAGTTTGCCTTTATTGAGTGGGTCAATTGACCCCACTAAACTGAGAAAATTTTTTAAAAAACTTTATAATTTTAATTTTTTTTAAATTGATCTTATTAAAATATTTTTATTTTTTAATGAATTTTATATTGATTATTGACTTATTATAATTTTGACCAACTGAATTAGGCAAGTGATGTATAAAGTTAATAAGGTTTGATGGGGGACTTGACACATTAAAATGTAAAAGAAACTAATGAATTAAAAAGGAATCTGAAAGAGGATGTAGGGACTCTACATTGGATTGAATCCCAAGTGGCATGGGTCGTGGACGCTTAAGAAAGCTACTATATATGAACTTGATATGAAAGTGTAATTACAGCTGCGCATGTACTCTTTAAAATCATGAATTTCTTGCCATGAAACTTCTATGACATAGCTGTACTCAACCAAGCAAAAGGCTAAAGGCCCTAAAGCATAACAAAATATATATGTATTGGGGTCCAACAGTGACCAACCACGCATAATGTTTAGTTAATTCGATCAAAAATTACTACCATTATTTAAAGATTTTAATAGCAAATTAATAAAAGTAAAACCGCTTGAAATTTGAAGGTAGTATATTTAAAAATATTTAAAATTTTACAATTGCAAACTATTTTTTTTAAATTGGTCAAGTTAAAATTATCCTCCAGATAAATTTAAAAATGTAATTGAATTAACGGATACATTTAGTTGTGGCTGACAAACAAAGTAATTCTCTTATATATTTCTTGAAGTAAACAGCTGAGCCTTTAAATAAGTACAAGAGAAGTAGTTGTTATGTATAAGAAAACTACTTTTTATCAGATATACATGAGCTGGAGACTGTTTGCCCTTAAACACAAACAAATAGCAAGCTGTTTAAGGGCAAACTGTCAACTTTATCTAACAAACCAAACAACAAACTGTTTTAGTTATGTAACAATTATTAACAAACTATAACTGCACAAATCACACCAACACTCCCCCTCAAGTTGGTGCGTAGATATCTCGCATGTCCAACTTGTCAAGTGATTTAGACAATACCATACTTGAAACTGCCTTGGTCAGGATGCCAGCTAGTTGGTCTTCAGATTTCACAAACGGAACTTCAATAATGTGAGCTTCTAACTTCTCTTTGATGAAGTGCCTATCTACTTCTATATGCTTGGTGCGATCATGCTGTACTGGGTTATAAGCTATTGAAATTGCAGCTTTATTGTCGCAATATAAAGGCATAACTTTAGACTTAAACCCCAAATCTCCCATTACTGCTTTCACCCATAACAACTCACATATACCTTGAGCCATTGCTCTTACTCAGCTTCAGTACTTGACCTTGATAAAACCTTCAGCTTTTTACTCCTCCACGTTACAAGATTATCGCCAACAAAGGTAAAATATTATGTTGTAGAATGTCTGTCAGTATTATCTCCTGCCCAATCCGAATCAGTATACCCCTTAATATCTAAGTGGTCATTCTTAGCAAACATAATCCCTTTTCCTGGAAAGCCCTTCAAGTATCATAAAATACGATCCACAGCATTCGTATGTCGTTCACTTGGGGCATGCATAAACATACTGACAACACTAACATCATAAGCTATATATGGTCTCATATGTGACAAATAAATGAGCCTACCAACAAGTCGCTGATATCTCTCCTTATTAGTACGAACATCACTCAAATCTTTATGAAGTTTGTAATTCTGTTCAATCGGAGTGTCAACTGGTTTGCAGTCTAGCATTCTTGTTTCTGTTAACAAATCCAGTACATATATTTTTTTAGAAAGAAAAATGCCTTGGTTCGATCGGATCACTTCTATACCCAGAAAATATTTTAGTTCGCCAAGCTCTTTCATCTCGAATTCATTGAGCAAATATTTCTTCAATCTTTCAATCTCAACCTCATCGCTGCCAGTTAATATCATATCATCTACATAAATAATTAAAGCAGTTACCTTATCTTGATTATGCTTCAAAAATAATGTGTGATCTGAGTTACTTTGTTTGTAACCAAAGTTCTTCATTGTCAGTGTAAATCTCCCAAACCAGGCTCAGGGAGATTGCTTTAAACCATACAATGCTCTCTTTAACTTGCATACTATTATTGATCCTCTTGAATCCTTCGATAGACCCTTCATGTATCCTTTCTGTAGTTTTGAGATACCCGACGGAAGATCCATATACACCTCTTCTTGAAGTTCCCCATACAGGAAAGCATTCTTCACGTCATATGGTAATAATTGCTAGTTTTGATTAGCAGCCATAAAAAGTAACACACATACAGTGTTAATTTTTTCAACAGGGGCAAATGTCTCATTATAATCTATCCCGTACTTTTGAGTGCATCCTTTTGCAACCAGCCTTGCCTTGTATCTTTCTATGGATCCATCTGTCTTGTGCTTTACTGTGAAAATCCATCGACACCCAACAGTCTTCTTTCCTGGAGGCAATGGAACCACGTCCTAAGTGCAATTATTTTTTAACGCCTTCATTTCTTCAGTCCATTTAGTATTTGCTAATGGATCTTACAACTATCTTAGAATAAATACAATAGATATTTGACATAAGAAAGATTCATAAGATTTAGAAATTCTATGGGTGGACACATAAGAACTGATGGGGTACTTAGCTTTACTATTTAGATCCGCTTCATACTGGGTTTTTGGTTTACCATGATTTTTTTGGGCTGGTAATTGGTAATATGATTGGTTTGGTTCATTTTCAGATTCGGGTTCAGTTGGTTCAGTTTCAGATTCAAGGTCTAGTTTCGGACTGATATTTAACATCTCACCACTTCCAGCAGGTACCTCATCAGGTTCATTAAAAACCACAGTAGGCGTAAAAAGTAAATTAGGCTCAAAAAATAAATTAGGCTCAGAAAGTACCTCAGGTGAAGCCTGAAAAGTAGATTGAACATTGGTCTGTGGAGAGAGAGAGGAGATGTAACTTGTAGTTTCATTAGGAGGCAACGTAATGGGGATATTATGGCTATTCTCTTCAAGAACACCATCAATATTAACACCATCAATAGTACCATTTTTATCAATCTCCCCCTGAAGAGAAGAGTTATCAACAGAAAAATAAGCCACATTCTCATTGAAGGTAACATCCATAGTGACATACATCTTTTTAGTAGGAGGATGATAACATCGATATCCTTTTTGGTGAGATGTGGTGCGACCCTAGCAAGTGCACTAGATCGACAAGTAATAAAGTGGGGTATAGTTAGGACCCGCAAATATCGAACCCAAGGGATAAGGACTGTTTTAAGCTAGATATCTAGACTTGAGCAAGTTAATCTGAGATAAATTCCTAAGTTTTTGATTGAGAGATTGTCCTAAATCTAATTAACAAAATAAATAAATATAGAAAATAAGCTAATTAAACTAGAGATTAAAACATTGCTCGGGTTCACTCATCCACCCTATACCCAATGTGAATTAATTTTATCTTAAAGTATACATGAACAAATTCGGGATAACCCTCTTAACCCAAGCTTTCCATTCCAAAGTCAGCTATTCTAGTTGCTAAACTTCCCATTCCGGAGCCAACTCAATAACTAGCCTATGCACGGGTCTAACATCCTAAGTTTGGTTTGCCTTCCTATTCCGGAGCCAAACAACCCAAATCTCATCCATTTCACTCCACACTCTAGTCCTAAAATCACAATTACTGCATATTTAGAATCCCATTCCGGAGCCGTCTAAAATAATACAACATTCATGAAAGAAAAACTGAGCAAAATCATTCATAGACTCCAATCCACTAGGCTCAATACCCCTCCAAGACATATGATAAAAACCATTCATTCATGCATGAAAAATAACTTAATAGATCGAAAAACCATGAGATACAAATAATTAACAGTGAAATAGACCATTTATTCATGCAAAAATCAAATTTAGTTCAAGATTCACATTGTGGGTAGGGGTTTCAAAGATCCCCAAGCAACAAAACTATAAATTAAACATAAATAAAGTAAAAAGAGAGAGGAAAGAAGAAACCCATGAAGCCATTTGTAGCTTGTGAAGCTTCAATCCGAATCCAAGTCTCCTCCTTCAAAGCTCCAAGCAAAATGAAGAACACAACTTCAAGGAAATGCAAGAAATTGAATCTAATCCTAACTTACATTGGAAAATAGATCTAATCTAAGGTTTACATTGAATTAAATCTAACCTATAACATGAAATGAAGGAAAAACATAAGAAAAATGGAGGAAAAAGCCCTAAACCTAAGTGTGGCGGCTCTCCCCCATCAACCCTCCCCGTTTTCTGCCAAAGAAATGCAGATTTTATAGATCTGCAGATGGCCACGGTTGAGACAAAAGTGTCCCAGTCGTGCCAAGCCAAGTTGGCCACAGCTGGGACACTTTGTCTCAGCCATGGCCACCTTCTGGACTGAAAAAATTCGAATTCTGCATTGGCCACGGCCGAGACAAATTGTCTCGGCAGCGACCCCTTTGAGCAGAAAAACCAGTCGCACAAATTTATCATTTTCTCCATAATTCACCGTTGGATCGAGCTAAAATTTTAACCATAACTTTGTAACATCTTGATCTACACTTTCAACGGTGGAGATTGGATTCTGATATCTGCAGGTCATTCCAAAAAATATAATGGTGCGGATTGGGTATTCTTCAAGGGGCACGGCTGGGACCATTTTGTCTCAGCCGTGCTCTTGCCTATTTTTCTGCACAAGAGTTAAATTTACCCCATTAAACACACCAAAATATTGTAAATATCAATAAAATTTCATTTGGCATAAAAAGAGAAAGTTATTGCACAAAATACTGAAAATCATGCAAAATAAAACATAGACACAAACAAAAATATACTGAAATTAAACAATAAAATTGGAGTTATCAAATACCCCACACTTAGCTTTTGCTCGCCCTCGAGCAAATGAACAAGCCACATTCCTATATACTCAAACTCAAAGAAAGAAAACACAAATTTAAAAAAAGTAGAACAACACTTTAGCAGAAGTCACTAAACGAAGTCTTAAATCGAAAAGACTCAACTAGACCATACTAGCAAATCTCTTTGTATCTGTGTACTAGGCCAAAAGAAAGAATAAAAATTTAAAACAACTTTTAAAACCAAAAATTTCCAGTGCAATCCAATAATTGAGAAAAGAATTTGTGCACAAAAGATTGCACACGCGGTTTCGCTCTCGAAACACAAGAGACGCCATAAGCCTCTCCTTTAGCACCGAAGTCCAAAGGCCATCTCCACACATAACTCTCAATAAGAAAAGATCCTTAAGATTTAAAAGGTTATAATTTGGTTAAGGTATGGCTATCAACAAAAAAAGATTAAGGTACACAAGTTTGAACTGCCATTTCTACCTCAACTCATCCTTTTTCTTCTAAAAATAAGACTTCAACTCTACCTTTACTCACTCATCATCATTGCCAAGCTTTAGGTATCAAAAATGTAGAACATTTCTCAAGGAAATAGCACAAGGAAGAAGAAGAATCCTCTCTAAATATTTTATCATGATTTTAGCTCAATTGACATTTAAAGAGATTAGAATCCTTCTCATCTATACATAGAGTACCCCACACTTAGATGAAACCAAGATTGCTAGCTTTATTCTTCTTTTTTTTTCTTTTTTTTATAGCTAAAACAATCGATTTTATAATTGATAAGTAGGGACTCACAAAAATTATTCTTAAAAAGGAACTACATTCTGAAATTTTTCAATCTCACTTGATATTGGCAATGTATCCCCGCTACTAGAATCTAACATTTGAATAACAGCCCTTTACTTACTAGCACTTCCCAAGAAAAACTTATCTCACCTACTTCTAGAATGGCCAATTCAAAAAGGGTAAGACAAAGGCTTTTTAGGCTTAATGGATCAAAATGCAGGTATAAGCAACAAATATAAAATAAACATGCATTTAGCATGCTCAAATAAGCTCAATGGGGCTTGCAAGGGATATTATAAAACAAAGGTTGGTCAAAGGCCTTTTCAAAATTCGATTAAAAAATATATTGTCTAAGTCATTTCTAATCTCATTTTTGAGTCATTTTATTGCTTTGAAGGGTGATGAGGAAGGTTCTAGCGCTCTAAAATTCCAACTCAATCAACTTCATGCACTGGTTTTTATTTTTTTATTTTTTTTAAGAAAAAGGGCCAAACTGCACATTTATTAAGAAACTTACTGGTATTGATCTAATTGAAACCTACCGAAAAAGAAAAAATTCGTTCAACAATCAACCACTCTCTTGCTATTTCAACTAATCTAAATAAGGCTTTCTAATTCTAAGTTCAAGATTGTTCACAACAGGAACAACTACGAGGGTAAACTAACTAAGGTGCAAAAGCATGCAATAACAGCAACAAACAAAAACACACACAAAAACTAGAAACTTAAAATAAAAGCAAGCAAAGTAAAAAGACTAATTAAAGAGTAGAGAGAGAAATAGTTCTGGTTTAATGAGTCCCAGCTTGACTCGTGTTACTGTCAGGTGGCCGAGTTTGTGACCCAAATGTTGGTCTCTTCGGACTCTGCTCTTCATTTTCCCCCATTAATAGGAGAAACCTATCGAAATTCACCAAGGTAGGCAATACCATGTCTTCAATGAAGTACCCCTCCACCTCGGGTTGTTCATACACGTACTCCACCGGCTCTTCTAGCCTTAATAAACTCTTTAAGTGGATTGAATTTAGTGCTTCCACTTGAGAGTTAAACAATTCTTGCTTTTTTGGTGAAACATCCTTCACAAGAGATTAGAATTCATTCTCTAAGCTATAGCTCTTGTCTTCAACAATGATTGGTCCCTTCTCCAATGCATGCACCCCACACTTGATTTCTTCATTATCTATTGGTTGTGCATGACTCAATTTCTCCTTATCACCATCACCTTGATTCTCCATAGAATTACTCAAGAATTCTAACTTAGATTCTAGGCTTTTAAGTCCCAATTCTTGATCTCTCAGTAGATGCTCTTAAGTCTTCAACAAATTCTCTTGATTTTGCAATAAAGCCTCTTGATTTTTGATCTTTTTCTCTTGAGAATTAATTGTGGCCATCCATTCTTCTCTTTCAGCTCTTAATTTCCTATCCTTACTTTCAAGCAATTCAACAAGGACTTGAACTTTGGAGGCACATGACTCTTGTGATATCCATTGTGAACCAGGATCTTCAAAAGATGGCAATGAGCAGAATGTTGAAGGTTGAGGTGAGTACTGCATTTCCCGCATTTCTCTCCTCAACTCTTCCATTTGTGCTCTCAATAGAACCATTTCATCATCTTGGAGAGAACTATGCATCATTTGATAGTGCATCATAATCTTCCTGCAATGAATAACACCAAATCAAAAACAAAGAAAAATAAAATAAAATCTCAGACCAAGCTCAAATAAAGATATAAAACAAACAACACCGTTATCCCCGGCAATGGCGCCAAAAACTTGGTGCGACCCTAGCAAGTGCACTAGATCGACAAGTAATAAAGTGGGGTATAGTTAGGACCCGCAAATATCGAACCCAAGGGATAAGGACTGTTTTAAGCTAGATATCTAGACTTGAGCAAGTTAATCTGAGATAAATTCCTAAGTTTTTGATTGAGAGATTGTCCTAAATCTAATTAACAAAATAAATAAATATAGAAAATAAGCTAATTAAACTAGAGATTAAAACATTGCTCAGGTTCACTCATCCACCCTATACCCAATGTGAATTAATTTTATCTTAAAGTATACATGAACAAATTCGGGATAACCCTCTTAACCCAAGCTTCCCATTCCGAAGCCAGCTATTCTAGTTGCTAAACTTCCCATTCCGGAGCCAACTCAACAACTAGCCTATGCACGGGTCTAACATCCTAAGTTTGGTTTGCCTTCCCATTCTGGAGCCAAACAACCCAAATCTCATCCATTTCACTCCACACTCTAGTCCTAAAATCACAATTACTGCATATTTAGAATCCCATTCCGGAGCCGTCTAAAATAATACAACATTCATGAAAGAAAAACTGAGCAAAATCATTCATAGAATCCAATCCACTAGGCTCAATACCCCTCCAAGACATATGATAAAAACCATTCATTCATGCATGAAAAATAACTTAATAGATCGAAAAACCATGAGATACAAATAATTAACAGTGAAATAGACCATTTATTCATGCAAAAATCAAATTTAGTTCAAGATTCACATTGTGGGTAGGGGTTTCAAAGATCCCCAAGCAACAAAACTATAAATTAAACATAAATAAAGTAAAAAGAGAGAGGAAAGAAGAAACCCATGAAGCCATTTGTAGCTTGTGAAGCTTCAATCCAAATCCAAGTCTCCTCCTTCAAAGCTCCAAGCAAAATGAAGAATACAACTTCAAGGAAATGCAAGAAATTGAATCTAATCCTAACTTACATTGGAAAATAGATCTAATCTAAGGTTTACATTGAATTAAATCTAACCTATAACATGAAATGAAGGAAAAACATAAGAAAAATGGAGGAAAAAGCCCTAAACCTAAGTGTGGCGGCTCTCCCCCATCAACCCTCCTCGTTTTCTGCCAAAGAAATGCAGATTTTATAGATCTGCAGATGGCCACGGCTGAGACAAAAGTGTCCCAGCCGTGCCAAGCCAAGTTGGCCACGGCTGGGACACTTTGTCTCAGCCGTGGCCACCTTCTGGACTGAAAAAATTCGAATTCTGCATTGGCCACGGCCGAGACAAATTGTCTCGGCCGCGACCCCTTTGAGCAGAAAAACCAGTCGCACAAATTTATCATTTTCTCCATAATGCACCGTTGGATCGAGCTGAAATTTTAACCATAACTTTGTAACATCTTGATCTACACTTTCAACGGTGGAGATTGGATTCTGATATCTGCAGGTCATTCCAAAAAATATAATGGTGCGGATTGGGTATTCTTCAAGGGGCACGGCTGGGACCATTTTGTCTCAGCCGTGCTCTTGCCTATTTTTCTGCACAAGAGTTAAATTTACTCCATTAAACACACCAAAATATTTTAAATATCAATAAAATTTCATTTGGCATAAAAAGAGAAAGTTATTGCACAAAATACTGAAAATCATGCAAAATAAAACATAGACACAAACAAAAATATACTGAAATTAAACAATAAAATTGGAGTTATCAAGATGCATATCCCACAAAAACACATTTGATAGCCTAAGGAGATAGCTTGCTACGTTGATGATTATGAAGGTGTACATATGCAACATAGCCAAACACTTTAGGAAGGAGATTAGAGACAGGAGGCATATCTTTTATTTTGGTTGTAAGAACCTGAAGTGGAGTTTGAAAAGCAAGGACACTAGAAGGCATCATATTGATAACATATATAGCAGACAATAAAGCATCACCCCATAGATTTTTAGGGACATTCTTATCAAATAAGAGAGCACGAGTGACTTCTAGAAGTTGGCAATTGCGTCGTTCGGCAATACCATTTTGTTGTGGGGTATTTGGGCAAGAAGTTCGATGAATGATGCCTTGTGTTTGAAAGAAAGTAGAAAGATTTTTGGTGAGATATTCACCTCCATTATCTGATCGCAGTACTTTGATGGTTTTGAAAAATTGAGTATTGATCATAGTGAAAAATTGTTTGATGACAGTACTAACATCACTCTTATATTTAAGTAAATAAACCCATGTAATGCGGGTGCAATCATCAATAAATGTAATAAACCATCGCATACCATTAGAAGTGGAATGTTGAGAAGGGCTCCATACATCCGAATGAACCAAAGTAAATGGCATTAATGATTTATGATCACTTTTTTGAAACACAATATGATGACTTTTAGCTAAAACACAAGGTTAACAAACAGAACATTTAAAGGAAGTACTACACGACTCGAACAAACTAGGAAAAAGGTGTTTTAAATAGCTGAATGACGGATGTCCTAAGCGTTGATGCCATAACCAAATCAATTTTTCTTTTTCCAATGCATGCTTATTGGTTTGCAGTGCTGCGCTATCTGTCTTTGAGTCTTGATGAAAATACCACAAGTCCTCTCTCTTAAAACCACGTCCAATCTCCTTCTGAGTGCAGAGGTCCTGGAAAAAAAATGGTTTGGGAAAAAATAACAAGAATATGCAGTCATGAGTTTAGACACAAATAATAAATCATTCTTTAAATCTGGAACTGGAAGGACATTAGGCAATGTTATGTTTGGTGTGAGTTGAATGGTACCAATACTAGTAATAGCCATTTTCTGGCCATTAGCAGTCCTAACAAAGTCATTGGTGAGGTGTTTTGTGAGGGTGGTGAATTTCTTAAAGTTTTTTGTCATATAATCTATTGCTCCAGTGTCAAATATCCATGCATTATTACAAATAGAAGCAGAGGTACATAAAGCATAACTAAAGTTACATGTGGGTTCCTCATCGTTATTTTCAATAGTGGTAGCAAGTGCTGCTTTTCTATTTTTCCTTTTAGCAATAAGATCATCAGCCCATTCAGGTCGACCATGAAGCTTCCAACACTTGTCAACTATATGATTCTTGCCACAATGAGTGCATTTAATTTCAGTGTTAGTCGAACTACCAGAATTGCCTTCTTTCCATTTTCGAGCAGCAAAGGCGCTACCCCAGGATTGTCCTTCGATCCGATCCTCTTCCTGATGGCTACTGCAGTAGGAAGACGATTAAAAAGAACTCTTACATATGCTTCTCCATTGAGTTAAGAAGCCATGTCTGGACCATGCAGTTTTCTTCCTCCCAGGTTTCATAAGCTTCAACATCAGTGGTCACAGGAGCCTTCTTTGTCCCTGTAATATAGCCAAGTTTTCTCTTACTTGCAATGGACATGCGTGCAATACATGCCCATGAGTCATAGTTAGCACAACTAGTCAGTTTTTTAAGAGCAATCTTGAATTTATTAGATGTTTCACCCACCATATTTTGGAAAGAAAAAAAAAATATAGGATATAACAGCAGAAGAATAGTGCAGTGTTGTAGAATAGTAAGAACAAATCCTGCAATTCTAGGATTAACAAGAGAATAATTTGTTAGTGGTAGAACTCTGCTCTGATACCATGACAAACAAAGTAATTCTCTTATGTATTTCTTGAAGTAAACGGCTAAGCCTTTAAATAAGTACAAGAGAAGTAGTTGTTATGTACAAGAAAACTACTCCTTATCGGATATACATGAGCTAGAGACTGTTTGCCCTTAAACACAAACAAACAGCAAGTTGTTTAAGGGCAAACTGTCAACTTTATCTAACAAAGTTATGTAACAATTATTAACAAACTATAACTACACAAATCAAGCCAACAATGGCAACTACTTTATAGTTACTTTCGAATTGGTTCACATATCAAATTATTTTTTTGCTTTTAATTGTAACAATTTTACGCAGACTATCTAAATCCAATTCTATGCTCATTTTACATAACATAACTGGTTGAATTTTACCTTTTTTTTTTTTGCAATTAAGAAGTTAGAGTTAATCAATTGAAATTGACGTAATTCGACTATATATTGGTAAAGACATTAACATAATTAATTAATCGTTCTTGTTGAGAAAGAGAAATTTATGTTTTTTTTCCTGAAACACGAATAGTATTTTAGGAGAAATTTTTCAAATTTAATAATAATCAACTAAAATGATGTGATTCGATTTGAATCAAAGAAAAAAAAACGATGTATTAATTTGATTTGACGGAAGAATGAGCGAAAGATAAGCCCATGCAGTCACGTTAATTCTAAGATAAATAGTAAACAAGTCTCATTTGTCTTCTTAAGTCAATGGTCAACTCCATTAAAATATTTCATTAATTAATGCTTGATTAATACCCTAAATATAAATGCTACAACAGTAAGTCAGTAACAACCTCAAAATCTTCTGTTGTATTTCGTCAACTCTTGACGAGGTAACCCAAATACTAAAAGAAATAAGACTTAAATTGTTCCCAACGCTGTTATAGTACAAGTTATTTTACAAAAGTGTAAATAATACCTATAATATTAAAAAATATATAAAATATTTTATGAACTTATTAAAAATATTAGATTATCTCTCACCATTGCTCACACATATATTACATTTTTTCTATAAAATTAAGTTAATATTTTTAAGAAATTGAACGGATTAATTCGATACTTAATTAACAAAAGAATAATATATTAAACGTTGATAGTGTAGATACAAATTTTGTATATATTATTACAAAAATCATGTAAAAAGTATATTTTAATACTATATATTTCTTAATATTTCAAATTTGAAATACTCAGCCCTCTGAACATAATTTTATTTACTCAATTGAAAAATGATTTTGTGCATATATATATATATATATATATATATAACTTTAATTTGATGAACATCTTGCATTAAAATGCTCACGATTCAACAAACTACAAATATATATATTACACAATTCCACGTTTGTTTTACGGACATTGCGCGTTACCAATCAATTCTTGATATTATTATTTTTATCATTTTTTCCAAATTTTGGATTAACAATTAGTTGGAAGTTGCAGAATCAAACAAAAGTAATTAAATAAATACCCTAAAAAGATATAAAAAAGATAAGAACTTAGCCTGCAAGTTGTAAAGGAATTTAAGGCAGCTAGCTAATTCAAAACGAAGCGGTTGAATAGATCCCGTAGGGATGCATATGCACGTAATAATCTAGTTGCTAGACGTCAATTTAAGCATTATCCAACAATTAATTTTAATTATATAAATACATTGGTGTGGATGGAAAGTGATTTGTCTAATTGTAGGAAAATAGATGTTTCAAAGAGAATTTAATTTGATGGGTGGAAAAATTTTAGATTTGAATCAATAATATGCACTTATTTATATGAAAATGCATACTAATATGAAGTGATAAATGCGTGATCTAAAATTTGTCATGACATCTGCTGAAAGTTTTGACTTAATAACGCTTTTATTTTAGAATGACTTATATAATCTTGCAATTGATATTACCATAATTATCAACCATTTTTATGAAATGTTTTCTTTCAAGTGAAACTGATCCACCCATCAAATTTCTGAATTCATAATTCATCATTTTATTTAAATGAGCATTTTTTTTCTTGTTTTGTCCAAAAAAAATTAAAATTTAAAAAAACTATTTCAAAAAGTCATTTTTGTAGAATTTTTGAAGCAGCCCTGCTGAAAATTTTTTATTGGCATGCCACGTTACTCATTTTATTCAAGTATATGACACATACGCCACCACATAAATCTGCCACCAATATCAACCGTCAAATTGCGATTGATAAGAAAATTACACATATAAAAATATTTTAAAAATAAAAAATTTCATAAAATATTTTCACATATCATCTTCTCGCTGATCGTGACGTGACGGTTATGATACATATCTCATATGGTAGGCTGATGTGACATCCAACAAAAATTGATATTCATTTTTTAAATATTTTTTTAAATTTAGATATTTTTGTGTAAAACATTTTTATTTTAAAATTTCTCGGTTAAAATTAAAAAGTCCAATGATAGTGTACAAAATTAAACAAATAATTCACGCGAGTTTATTAGAATAATTGTGCTCACTTTGCTATACTGTTTAACTCCCTTAATCACTGCATTAAACCCATTGAATTAAGATATATTGAATAAAGATATATATCTTAACATAAAATACCATATTAGGAAATTCAAAACCAGGCTGATCATAGTAGGTAAACTGAGTTTATATATATATATATATATATATATATATAATAAAACCTTCAACAAAAAGCCCATATATATATATACACACACACACTCATCATGTACGCTAATATGTATAAGAATACAGAGAAATTCATCGTTTTGTATTAAGAGTTTGTTCTTAGGAAAAATTGCTGTTCCTCCTGTGTATCCTATTGTTAGATGGTCCGTCTTTATAATTAAAAAAGAAAAAAATACTTCACACATAGTTCATTAGCCTTACTATAAAGTAATAGAGCATTATCGTACTTTAAAATATCCCATAATTAGAAAATTAAATTTTTTTTTTCATGAGCAACATTTAGCCGTAATTCGGCATTTTACTGATGCAGCATTATTGTTCTTTTCTTTTTCTTTTTCTTTTTCTTTTTTTTTTTTAAAAAAAAAGCAATATTGTTGGGCACATCTTAATTAGACGATAAAAGTCGATGGGGGCAGTTGGATTATTGTTGGCCAGTACTGGGGGCGGATCTACTCAATTCCTAAGGACGACAATTGCTCCTTTAACTTTTTAAAATTAAATTCTCTTAAAATTTTTATAAAGTTTAAATTTATTTTTTAAAGGATGACTATTTTCTCCCTTAATATTTATATTCATCAAATTTATTGTACCAATAGTTAATTAAAACTGCAAAAAGTTTCGTGTTCGCTTTATATTGGTGGCATTTATAGTTATAATTAAAAATTATCCATCTTTTTTAAAAAAAAAAATCAGAAAATAATCATATTGATAAAAACACAATTTATTTATTTTGAAACCCAAAAACGAAATTTATTAGAAGTAGTCAAAATACTTAATTTATTATTTTCCATGCATAAATAGACGTAGATAAAATGGGACCCCACCGAATAATTGACTTATTTTTGTTCTTGGATAATAGTTAAAACAGAAGGAGACTTCCTTGTCCATCATTATCATTAATCAATCAGTAGTTTACCTAGTATACATTTTGGAGGCTAATATGCTGTCATATATTTAATGATTTCAACTAATATTTCATCTTCTCATCTAACATTTTTAATAAATTTTCCGAATGAAAACCGAATTATTTAAGTTGGATTCAAATTTCTATTTAAATGTAAAAGGCATTAATTGAAAGCTAGTACTCCCTCCGTTCTTTTTTATCAATCACTTTTGTTATTTTCACTAGAATTAAGAAATAATAAATAGACTTAAATTTAGTATTAAATTACGTGATTCAAATTAAATTATCAAATCTGATTAGTTCCGACTTTATTGAAAAAGAAAAATAAATTAAAAAAGCAAATTAAATTATATTGAAAGTCTAAAAGTGACAGATGAATAGAATTTGAATTTTATTCAAAAGTGACAGATAAAAAAGAATGGATGGAGTAGTAACCAACAAACGTTAGGCTCCTCATGACCGATCGCTTACTAATCGTTATTTCACATAATAGTCATATTCATTGAATACATTACGACCAGACACTAATTTTCATCAACATTAAACATGCATCCCAAATTCATATACACTCAAATTGATTAAAAGATTCAAATATTAATCCCCTGATTATTTTGGTATTATAGAATTTGTTAGACATTTCAAGAATTCCAGTGGACACATAAAAAAGAAGAATTAAATGAAGAGTTTATATATAAATGAGGGATATCGTACTTGTTTGCAAATACTAATATACAATACATGGAGCTTGACAAAAACTTGAAAGTAAAAGTAAAGCAAATTCAACATCTAATGTAATTGAACGTACTAGAATTCCACCTAACAATTACAGCGTATTAAATGATAAAATGAAAAAGTCAAATCAATAAATTACAAGAGGTCAACTCCAACTTTAATTCTCTAATTAAGGATAAGTATGTCGTCTCCACCGGGTTTACCTTTTCTATTTTGACTTTCGTAATATTGTCAACACCAGAGATAAGTTGCAGGCTACCGCTACTTAAATTATGTTCCCTACAGTTAATTTATATATACCTTCTCTAATATGATTGTTTTTAATGGAAGTTAATTGAGGACAATTAAGTGATTTATCAAAAGATTTGATGTTCTAGTGTCTTCATAATTTAAAGTGGAAAAAGAAAGGGAGGACCATTAGTTTATCATTAATTATCTAAAGCTCCATTATTTCTTCACAAAAAAAATAAAAAAATAAAAAATAAAGCTCCATTAATCTATTTCATAAATAGAAATTTAAGAAAATGCCTCGTTAAAAAAAAGAACTTTTATTATATCATTTTGATAAATAAGGCCATTATATAAAAAGCTGATGATTACTTAGATATTATTAGCATTTTTATGTTTGAATATGACTGGAAGAGAAAAGGAGCACTACAAAATACTTATAGCTAATTATGATTGCTACCAATGAGGGTGGCTGACGGTGAAGGCTAATGAAGAGTCTTTCTCTAGTGAATCGTGACAAATGAAGATTATTATTATATTAATAAATGTATATTTATTAGTTGAAATATGCTTGTATATTTTTATTTTTATTTTTTAAAAAAACTGATGGAATTATGGCCATTTTCTTTAAAAGTATGGAAAATATTTAATCCTAATCAGAATCTGAAAACATTGCCATCACCATTAGATATGTGAAAAATGTTTTGCCTGGCCCTTTAGGGAACTAATTAATTAAAATACACTAATAATTTTAGGTTTTCTGTGACAATAGTTAGCTTAGGTTTCTTCTTTTCTTTCTCCCATTTTAATTTTAAGCATCTAATTAGGCTCATTTGCTGAGAATATTCTTTTTGTGTTTTCTATAATAATAATAATAATAATTGAATTATTTTTTGCTTTTCTATCTACCACCTTACCTCTCTTAAATGTGGCTAACATGCATTGGGTAAGCTGCTAACTGTGAACTATAATGGCTTTGCCTTCTAAACATCTCTAGAAAGTTGAAACTTAGAAAGGAAAGATCCAGCTGACCTAAAATTACTTTTATTTTCTTTGTATAAACAATTTAATTCAATTTTTGCAAAGACTAGAGAGTGTAATGTGCACTTTAAAAAAAATAAAAATAGAGGTACCTAAAGTGTGAGTAGAGTTGAATTTGTAATAAAGACTGATACGAAAGTTACACGCTAAAGCAGTTGGTGGGGGTTGAGAGATGCAAATACTTCTTGAGCATATTCACATGCTTCTCCAACTCATTCACTTCTTTCTTTCTCTTTATAATAGCTCTTTCATTTCTAACACATTTTACTTCAACACAAAATACACTTAAAACATTTCCCCTTTTCTCTTTTCTTTCTTTCTGTCTTTCTGTCTTTTCTTTTCTTTTCTTGAATGGATGTTCTCTTGTTAATAAGTGCATTCTTGATCTTGTATCCCCTCTTCTTGCTCTGGAAATGGGTTGATGGGAAAAGAGACCAAGAATGTTACATTCTTGATTATGAATGCTACAAACCAAGTGATGATAAGAAGCTTGACACTGAGTTCAGTGGCGAAGTTATAAAGAGGAACAAGAATCTTGGGTTAATTGAGTACAAGTTTCTTCTAAAAGCTATCGTTAGTTCAGGCATTGGAGAGCAGACTTATGGTCCAAGAATGGTGTTTGATGGCAGAGAAGAAAATCCCACATTTGAAGATGGAATTGTGGAGATGGAAGAGTTCTTCCAAGATAGCATCCATAAACTCCTTTCCAGGTCAGGAATTTCTCCTCAAGAAATTGATGTTCTTATTGTTAATGTGTCCATGTTATCTGTGGCCCCTTCTGTAAGCTCTATGATCATAAATCACTACAAAATGAGACAAGATGTTCAGACTTTTAATCTCACTGGGATGGGGTGTAGTGCTAGTCTTATATCTATCAATATTGCTCAAAACATTTTCAAGACTCACAAGAACAAGTTTGCACTTCTTGTTACTTCAGAGTCTTTGAGTCCTAATTGGTATGCAGGCAATGATAGATCCATGATTCTTGCAAATTGCTTGTTCCGCACTGGTGGGTGTGCGATGCTTTTAACCAACAAAAGAGCATTACACCACAAAGCCATGTTCAAATTGAAGTGTTTAGTGAGAACCCATCATGGATCCAGAGAGGAATCTTACGATTGTTGTATCCAAAAAGAGGATGATCAGGGAAGAGTAGGGTTCCATTTAGGGAAAACACTCCCTAAAGCAGCAACAAGAGCCTTAGTGGACAACCTTAGGGAGATTTCCCCTAAGATCTTACCAGTAAGAGAGCTTTTAAGGTTTATGATAGTTTCATTTGCAAGAAAATTGAGCTCTCAAGGATCAACCAAAGGAGGAGCAAGCACAAGCAGCAGGGCAGTGATTAATTTCAAGGCAGGAGTGGATCATTTCTGCATCCACACTGGTGGGAAAGCTGTAATAGATGGGATTGGAGTGAACCTTGATTTATCTGAGTATGATTTGGAACCAGCAAGAATGACACTACATAGGTTTGGTAACACATCAGCAAGTAGTTTGTGGTATGTTTTAGGGTACATGGAAGCCAAGAAAAGATTGAAGAAAGGAGATAGAATCTTGATGCTAAGTTTTGGTGCAGGTTTTAAATGCAACAGCTGTTTGTGGGAGGTGATGAGAGACTTGGATTCACCAAGTAATGTGTGGAAACATTGCATTGATAGCTATCCACCTAAGTCTTTGGCCAACCCATTCATGGAGAAGTACGGGTGGATAAATAATGAAGACCCAAGTACTTTTGTTGTTCCTCCCTAAGAAAATAGATTTTTTTAATTTCAAAAAGATTTTTAAAGGTTTTTTTTTCTTTATTTTTTTCAGATAATGAATACTGTCTTTCATATTTTTAAATTTGGATTTATACACTAGGTTATTTGTGATGTTATTGATGATGATGATGATTATGTTATTGTTATTATTATTGTTGAATCCCTTTGTGGATTTCGTAACCCAATAAGATTATGTGCTTCTTCCAATTTTTACACTTGTTAATTGTTCTTTCTTTTTCCTTTCTTTATTTTTACATTTTGATAGTGTGCTAATGTGTAATTTCTTGAAGAATATATATTTTTCATTTGAATTTCATCTCTCCGTCTCTTTCTATATTTTATTTTCATCTGTCAGGTATGTAAATAGTTATTATTTTGCATATTTTGTCGCTTACAATTTGATGGATCCATAAATTTATTTTAAGAGTTCATTTATAAAACTGGTGGAGGAAAGAAAGATTGGAATTTTAAAAATTGGTAAATTGATCATATTGGTAAGGATTGCAATACTGCTGCCACTTCTCTCGGTGTCATATGTGTATATAGCTGGGTTGTATGGTAATTATATTTTCTTTTGCTTATATGGTAATTCACCGTTGCTGTATACAATGGATTTTAGGGAAGAAATTTGCAAGTATGATATCTCACGGTAAATTTAAGGCAGGAGAAAGACATGACTTTGACATATGGACCCTAACACATGTTATTGCCTGCTGTCCTTGTTATGTTTAATGTCTGAAGAGGTCATTAATTGCAGACATGGACTCCTAATAAACTTACGTGTTTATACAAAAATCTTATATCCATCTGGATTATATATATATATATATATATGTTTCTTCGTATCCTGTGGAAATTATGGATCAAACTAGAAAATATCTGTACACAAAATAAGAGAGAAAATTGGTCCAAATTTGTTCTTTGAAAACAAAAAGAATATATGTAAGAGGAAAAAAATTAAAAAAAAAAAAAACAAAAGAGTTTTAACAGAATTGGTCCCATCTCAAATTGTACTTTCATTGCAAGATTTCTGTGAATGTTATGATATTAGGTTTTCAAGTTTTGATAAATTCTGGACATGTAGTTGCTAGAGAGTGGTTCAGTACTTCTGTTTGAGTTTGACCAATTTTTACTTCTTTGCTTTATAACATGGCTTATACAACATTAAAGTTTAAGAACTACCTCAGATTTTTGTAAAGTTTATATATATATATATATATATATATATATATATATATATAACAAACAAACTGAAGGAGATATTTTCTCAGTTATTCTTATTTTTGATGTAAACGTTTAATTAAGCTAACAAAATAACTCGGTAATATATATATATATATATATATATATAATCCGAGATGCCTATACTACGTATGAAAATAGCAACTGCTAGAACACTTTTCTAAACTAAAAAGTGCCCTCATGTTTTTAAATTTAATTTTAAAAAGTTATCTTCATTATAAAAATAAAAATAAAAATAAAATTATCATTATAATTTATAATATCTGTGTGAATATGACAACTAAAATAATTAAGAATTTTCTTTACTTGATTTATAAAAGTGTTCAATTATTATTTTTAAAATAATTTTGATAATTATATCAAATTTCCGGCACGGTATATTTTGACCACACTAACTTTCTCGTTAGGATAGTTTAATTTAAAAATAATATAAATTATAAAGTTTAAACTAGTTTAATTTACCTTTTTTATGCAAATTCAACTTTTATTGATAATATAAAAAGTATATCTATAAGGTATAAATAAAATTTTAAAATACACAAAATGCATAAAATTAATAAATTTGCTAAAAAAATCTCTAAATTTCTGGGATAAAAATAGTGGATAATAATAACATGCTGCAAGTAATTTAATATTTAGCAGAAAACTCATTCTATCTATTTTTTATAGCAAAATTTTGAACCATCTTAAACTCAATAAGGATTGTAGAATACAAATAACTTCCTTGAAGAAAATAACAACTTCAAATAAAAAAAAAACAAACTTTCATAATAAAAATTTAAACTGAATTCAAATTTAATTAACATAAATGCACTAGATGTTCAATAATACAAATAAAATCTAAACAAATAAAAAAAACTAAATATAAAATCAGATTTCAAATTACTGAAATAAAAATGTGAAATAAACTAAAAAATACAAAAATTAAAAATTAAAAATAACAAATAAATTTAGATCTATACCGATTTAAAAATTATTTTAAAGATAATTATAAAAAAAATAAAAAAAACACAAATAATTGAAAAAATAAATCGTAACTACAAGGAAAAAAAAAAAGGATCAAGAGTAGAAGGACTAATGACAGTCCAAAATTAAATGAAAAAATAAAAACTTTTGAATTCATGGAGAAAACTAGGTTAGGATTTAACGAGAGATACTGGTAACTAATTTAATTTACTTATTCCTTATATATTTAATCACGATTTTTTTATATATAAATATTAAAAATTATAAATTACATAATATAAAAATTAATTCGTAGACGAAGTTAGTGTGTGTGTATATATAAAGTAAAAAATAGATAACTAGTCAATTTTATTTTAATTTCAATTTCAATTCCAATCTCAATTTTAATTTTAATTCCAAATCAATTGCAATTTCAAATCCAAATTAATTCTAGTCCAATTCTCAAAATTAAATCAATTCAATTTTAATTTTAATTTTAATTTTAATTTTAATTTTAATTTTAATTTTAATTTTAATTTTAATTTTAATTTTAATTTTAATTTTAATTTTAATTTTAATTTTAATTTTAATTTTAATTTTAATTTTAATATATTCCAACCCAATTTTCAAAATGAAATCAAATCAATTCCAATTTCTATTCAATGTAGAAAAATGAAAAATTTCAATGTTAATTTTAATTTGAATTTGAATTTCAATTCAATTTTAATTTCATCTGAATCAATTCCAATTTAATTCTCAAATCAGAATAGAAAATTAAAAGCTTTATCTAGTTAATTTTTAAATAAATAATTATCAATACATATGTGTGGTAATTATATTAATATTTATTATTTATGATAGAGAACTTATTTAATTCAATTAAAAATTGAATTAATATGTAATCATTATTAATTAATAATAAGCCATTTCAATTTATTTGTGATTCCATTAATTCAGGAGTTTATAGTAAAAATCAGTTTTCATAATATAAGAGAAACTTTTAAACAAGTTGTCCTTCAGATTAGGTTTAGATCCAATTTTTAACATAAAAAATAAATTTTAAACTTAAATATAACTTTTTTGGATTATTTTGTATTCCACTACATGTTATTAACACGCAACAATCCACATCGAATCTGACCTTTGCTATCATCTACTTGATCAATGGAACTTATTATATTTTTACTAGCATACAAAATATAATTAATATTAAGAACAAATTAAAATTTTCTATTTGAAATAGAAAATTAAAATTAAATCTCTTGGTCAATTTTTGTATAGTATATATAGAGAAAATTTTCATTTAATTAATTCAATTAAAATTGAGTTGATGTGCAATTATTATTAATTAATAATAAATCATTTACATTAATTATTAAGTATCTATTAATAATAAGTCTTTTCTTATTTCAAATAAATTTTAATCAATAATTAATGAAGTTGACTTTTTTATTTTTACGATTAAATTATTTTAATATAAAAATAAAATTAAATAGTTATAGCAAAATATATAGAGAAAAAAGAACAAAATGGTTATATGATGGATGTAGTTTATAAATGCAGCATGTCTCAATTTATTAACGAATGCATTAAATCGCAGGCCTCTCAGCTATAGATAACGGGGTAAAAGAGGTCACAACTTTTGCCAATAAATTCTTACTGTGGCCTCTTCTCTTTTCAGTCTTAACAATATCACACCATAATATCTAACTACTTTTTTAATTAATCAGTATTCAATTTTTATGTAATTTTATGTCGCATTTCTTTGTTAAGAGAGAAGTATATGTATATGTCTTATAAAAAAAATATTATTATTATACTGTACTCAGTATAATTTTTTTTTTGGCATTTTTCTCTCTCTAAATAACAGAAAAAAATTAATAAGTTCAATTAGTGTTATTAATTTGATTGTGAAAACTGTAATATGAGTTTGAAATAGGAAGCATGGATATTTTGAAAATTAAACGATTGAGAATTTAACTATTTTTTTTATTTTATTAGGATTTAAATCTTATCCTCTCTCACTTTAAAAATTTATTATAAAATTAAAAAAAAAAATCATGGATACTCATATTTAGATAGCATACTTGTTATGTACTTGCGTATTCCTTTTATTTATATACATATAAAGTGAAAGATAGTTTGTAATGACCATGAATTGCTAAAATTGTATTTTGTTATATAAGTTAATAATATGTTGATTTTCTGACAATAAAGCTTTTTCTTTTTTAACAAGAAGAAGAAAAAACGACTAACTGAACTACATCTTAACAATTCTGGGGAGAAGAGTTCCCATATTATCATTAGCAAGAATCTCCCCAAGACCAGCAGGATAAGCAGAGTGGCAGGTAAACTGCGCATCCAGGTTGAATGTCCAGTTAGCAAGAAAATCAGCCGCCTTATTAGCTTCTCTATAAATATAACAGGCTTTCACTTGCCAATCACGGTGAATGAGAACTTGAATGCGCAGAATGAGAGCACAGTAAGAAGGGTGGATCTCAACCTCTTTAGTAATAGCAGTAACTACGCTATTATTGTCAACTTGAAGAATTACCTTTCTCCAACCTCGATTCCAAGCCTCTTGGAGCCCTATAAGAACACCCCACATCACTGCAAAATAAGCACTTTTGCCACTTACACATGCCAAAAATCCCCTAATCCACTTGCCAAGAATGTTACAAACAAATAACCATTAGATAAAAATAATAACTAGAGAAGAAAAGATTAACTTTATTGACTTGAAAGCTCACTCATATTTATTCAGCGATCAAAGCCTTATATAGGCAATTACATCAACAAAGACATGACAAAGAACTCGCACGTTTCCATGACTAACAGACTCCTATTTTAACTCCAGAGCTATCCCATTTATTCATAACGTAATCACTTTCCTAAAGACTAGGACAACACATAACAACTTAACAGTAAAATATCTAACATTTCCAATTTATTCTTAACGTGATCACTTTCCTAAAGACTAGGACAACACATAACAACTTAACAGTAAAATATCTAACATTCCCTCCCTTAAACTAATGTCTTCAAACATTTAGTTTATCGGGTACAATAGAATTGGGCTTTTTCAAACGGCAGACAGCAAGCAATTTACTTTGACTGAAACAACATGACTTTTTCAAAGTTTAAATGGCACAGACACTCTGACCATTCATCAAACAAACTCCAAGGAGCCTCCTTAGCTTCTGAAACGAAGCAATTTTGAGGGGCTTGGTGAACAAATCAGCAAGTTGATCTTCACTTCTGCAGAAGACAAGATCAATCACACCATCCTTTGTAAGATCCCTCAGAAAATGGTATTTTACATCTATATGCTTGCTCCTTCCATGTAGAACCGGATTCTTTGACAATTTAATGGCAGAATTATTGTCACAAAAGATCATTGTTGCTTCATGTTGTTTGAATTTAAGCTCTCCAAGAATTTTTCTCAACCAAATTGCTTGACAAGCACAAGATGTAGCAGCCACAAATTCGGCTTCTGTTGTTGAGAGAGTGACTATGGGCTGCTTCTTTGAAGACCATGAAATAGCTGCTGAACCAAGCATAAATGTATATCTTGAGGTGCTTTTTCTATCCTCCATATCCCCTGCATAATCACTGTCAGTAAAACCAATCAAATCTAAACTTTCTCCTTTCTTGTAAAGCAAACCAAGAGTTGCAGTCCCTTTCAAATAGCGTAAAATACGCTTAGCTGCCTGAAGATGTTTTTCAGTGGGACTCTCCATGTATCTGCTAATGAGACTAACACCATACATGATGTCAGGCCTTGTTGCAGTTAAGTACATGAGACTCCCCACAATTTGCTTGTACATGGTACTGTTCACTTTCCTTCTACTAAGGTCTTTTGAGAGTCTTAATCCAACTTCTATTGGTGTAGCAACTGAATTGCAATCCTTCAATTGAAACTTCGCCAAAATCTCCTGGGCATATTTCTTTTGACAAATAAAAGTTCCAGCAGTAGATTGGATAACTTCAATGCCCAAAAAATAATGCATTAACCCGAGATCTGTCATCTCAAATTCATGCATCATGGACTTCTTAAATATTGCCATCATAGAACCATCATTCCCTGTGAAAATGAGATCATCTACATACAAACATACAAACAGTAATTTGCCACCATGACCAACCTTAATAAACAAAGTATGTTCATAAGGACACTTTGTAAAACCTTCCTTCAAGAAATAAGCTTCAATTCTACTATACCAAGCTCGGGGAGCTTGCTTTAATCCATATAATGCTTTCTTCAATTTATATACTTTATGCTCACAACCAAGCTTTATATAACCAGGAGGTTGGTTAATAAATACCTGTTCTTGGAGATCACCATGTAAGAAAGCAGACTTCACATCCAACTGATAGATTGGCCACGACTTCTGTGCTGCTAATGCAATCACCAACCGGATTGTGTCAAGTCTTGCAACGGGTGCGAACACTTCTTTGTAATCCACTCCAAATTCTTGCTTGTAGCCTTTAGCCACCAAACGCGCCTTGAATTTGTCAATAACACCATCCTTATTCAGCTTTGTCTTGAAGACCCACTTGACACCAACAGTTTTGTGGCCTTTGGGAAGATTCATCAATTCCCAAGTGTTGTTTTTCTCAATTGCTTCAATCTCAGCATCCATTGCATCTCTCCACTTTTGATGTTGTATAGCTTCATCAAAAGTAGTTGGATCACTATCTGCAAACAAAGCAAAATGAATAAAAGGGTCTTCACTTTGATCAACTCCTGACACGTCATAATCCCTCATCCATGCAGGCCTTTGTCGATGACGTTGGGTGCGTCTACCAAGTGCTGCAGCAGCTTCAAAATTTTGACCACCTTCTGCCGTATCTTGGCTTGTAATTGATTGCTGCACATTCTCATCATTAACTTCACTATTGGGTTGATGCACATGCCGCACATGCTCACCATTATCTTCAATATGGGGCTCTTGTTCCAACGCATCATCTTCATCAAAACTTATTGAAATTGTCTCAGCAACAACTTGGTCATCCCACGGCCAAGTTCGTTCCTCGTCAAAAATCACATCTCGGCTTATGATTATTTTCTTGGAAATAGGATCATAAAGCTTATAAGCCTTTGAGTGATCACTAGTGCCAAGAAAGACACACTTCACATCCTTGTCATCGAGCTTCTTCCTCTTCTGGTCTGGAACATGGGCATATGCAATACACCCAAATATTCTGAAATAATCTACTGTAGGCCTCCGTCCGCTCCAAGCCTCTTCAGGGGTCTCATTCAAAACAGCAAGTGTGGGGCTTCTATTTAAGAGATGAACACTTCAATTGACTGCTTCGGGCCAGAAACTCTTTGGTATTTTACTTTTTCTCAAGAGACTTCGTACCATATTCAGAATGGTACGATTCTTCCTCTCACACACACCATTTTGTTGTGGTGTGTAGGCTGCTGTAAGTTGTCTTTGAATCCCATGCTTCGCACAAAAAACCTCAAACTCAAAAGAATTGTACTCCCCACCACGATCAGTACGAAGGACTTTGATTAGGTAGCCACTTTCTTTTTCAACAAGACTTTTAAAGCTCTTGAAAGCTTCAAAGGCTTCAGATTTTTCTTGCAAAAAATACACCCACAACTTTCGACTGAAATCATCAATGAAAGTAATCAAATATCTTTTACCTCCATTTGAGATTGGTGTAATCGGTCCACAAATATCAGAGTGAACCAACTCCAGCTGCTTCTTTGCCCTCCAAGCCTTGCCTTTTGGGAATTTGGCTCGGTGTTGTTTGCTAACAACACAGTCTTCACAGACTTCTAATGGAATTGTGATTAGAGGAAGTCCATCCACCATCTGCTTTTGCTGTAGAGTCCTCAAGCCACCAAAACTAAGATGCCCATATCTGTAATGCCACGTCCATGCATCCTCCTTTAGTTTGGTAGAGAGACAAGCATGAGTTGTCCCTTCAAGGTGAAGAGGAAACATCCTATTTGCTGTCATTGGAATCTGAACAATCAATTTCAGCTTTTGGTCATAAATTCTGCAAGCTCCACCCTTAAATGTGATCTCATAGCCCTTTTCAAGTAGCTGACCAGCACTCAGGAGATTAGTCTTCAATTCAGGTACATAGAATACATCATTAATGGTCTGCCTTGTCCCTTCTATTTGAACAATTCCTTTTCCCATAACCAAAACTGTAGAATCATCTCCAAACTTCACTGTGGTGCGGTGGGATTCATTGATTGAAGAAAATGCCTTCTTGTCTCCACACATATGATTGCTGCAGCCTGTGTCGAGATACCATA
The DNA here is from genome assembly GCA_037975025.1 of Excoecaria agallocha. NCBI lineage: Eukaryota > Viridiplantae > Streptophyta > Magnoliopsida > Malpighiales > Euphorbiaceae > Excoecaria > Excoecaria agallocha. The sequence goes on from CM075812.1 coordinate 55,100,798, forward strand.
AATTTGGTGAAGACATCTCTTTCTCCTGACATGCCATTAGGAGTGTTTCTCCTTCTTCTTCCTTTGCTACTGCAAAGTTGGTTGCTTTCACATGTCGATTGAGATTGGTTCTACATTCTGACTTGTAGTGCCCATATCTATGGCATCTAAAACATTCAACTTTAGATTTGTCTGCTTTTGGTTTGGAACCAGTTGAGCATTGTCCTCCATGCCCTTGGCCTCTACTTCGTGTATCATTAGAGGAAGAACCCTCAAATCTTGGATTGAAGGTGCTGCTGCGTTGATTAAATCCTTTTCCTCTCCCTCTACCATGGTTCATCCTTTTTGCTGAAGAATGATTAAAATCAGTAGAAGTCTTCAATGCCTTCTCTTCAGGTTCTTGTTGCAGGAGTTGTTGTTCATGAACTAGCAATGATCCTTGCAGCTCATCGATTGAAAGATCTTCAACATCTTTGGCTTCTTGAATTGAGCAAACAACAAAGTTAAACTTTGGCGTTAGAGATCGAAGAATTTTCTCAACGATTAAGACATCTTCAGTCTTCTCACCATGAATGCGCATCTTATTGACAATTGCCATTGTCCTCGAGAAAAACTCTGTTATTGTTTCTCCTGTCTTCATTCGTAGCAGCTCGAATTCTCCACGAAGTTGTTGAAGCTGTTGTCGTTTTGCTCGTTCTGAGCCTTGGTACTTCTTTTTCATGGAGTCCCAAATACTCTTGGAGGTGTCCTTGTTGAGAATGGTTTCCAAAATTGACCTGTCTATTGCTTGAAACAGGTAATTCTTTGCTTTAAGATCTTTCAACTTTGCTGCTTCTTAGGTCGTTCGTTGAGCTACGGTCAACTGAGCTCCATCTTCTAGTTCAACAATACCAGTCATGACAACGTCCCAATATTCTTTAGATCTGAGAAAGTTCTCCATCAGCATGCTCCAATGGTCATAATGGCCATCAAAGCGTGGGATGGCGGGTTGTACGAACATTTCTGAGGCCATTACTGCTGCTGCAAAATAGTGCCTTTGCTGCTGCTGCACACGAAAGAAGAAAAAAAAATGCTTCTGCTGCTGCAAGACCTTCTCACGTGTTTATCCCTCAACACTCAATCTCTCACTTTTCCTCTCGTGTTTAACACTCTATCTCACCTTTTGACCACTCAAAAAAAAAAAACACACTCCTTTTGTAGCTTTCTCTCCAACCTGGCTCTGATACCAATGTTACAAACAAATAACCATTAGATAAAAATAATAACTAGAGAAGAAAAGATTAACTTTATTGACTTGAAAGCTCACTCATATTTATTCAGCGATCAAAGCCTTATATAGGCAATTACATCAATAAAGACATGACAAAGAACTCGCACGTTTCCATGACTAACAGACTCCTATTTTAACTCCAGAGCTATCCCATTTATTCGTAACGTAATCACTTTCCTAAAGACTAGGACAACACATAACAACTTAACAGAAAAATATCTAACATTTCCAATTTATTCGTAACGTGATCACTTTCCTAAAGACTAGGACAACACATAACAACTTAACAGTAAAATATCTAACAAAGAAAGTCTCTAAAGACACCACCTGAAGCAGCTAGAGGTAAATGTCTGTGGAAAGAGCCATCAGTATTCAATGTCACCCAATCTGGAGCTGCTGCCTTCCAGTCGACAGAAACCTCTTGCTTTTCTCCTGAGTTGCGACCAATATCTGTCATTGCCTCTTTAACAGCCATGGAGGCTGAGCAAACGGATAAAATGATTTGTTTTTTGGCAGTAACCACTACTAAGTGATAATTAAAGACCTTGTCATTTCTCCATTTCCACAGCCATCAGCAAGTGTAACCAAACAACAAAGCCCAAGGAGTAGACCCAACACGATAGTTAGTTGTCAAATTGCTGCTCAACCAAGACTGCAATTCAAGAAAGAAGAAGTTCTGAGAACTGATACTAGGCAAAAACTCAGCCCAAAGGATTTTAGCAACTGGACAATCTCGGACTATATGGATAATAGACTCTGGTTCCATATTACAGATCGAACAAAAACCAGTAGATGACGGATGTCTCCTAGCCCTCTCTATGTTAGTAAGAAGCCGCTTATGGAACAGAATCCATAGGAAGACTATAATCCATTGAGGGCTTTGTCAGTCCCAGCACAACTTCCAATTAACAGAATTATTAGTCCGAGTATTTTGACTAAGTAAGCAGCAGGCTGGATTTATTGAAAAATGACCAGAAGCCGAAGAAAGCCAGATTAAAGTGTTAGAACCCAAACCATCATCCGGGGGTAGCGAAAGATCAATCATACTACATATGTTACTATTCAAGAACCTAGCAAACACCTATCGCCTCCAGCCTAAATTGGAATCATACATGTCTTTTACTGTGAATTGCGAAATGCTTTTCGAATCATATGAGGTTCGAATTTTCGTTGGGACATAAAGACACAGAGGTCCAACCTCTGCCCAATTGTTGCGCTAGAACGACATAAATCCTCCATTATTCATAGCCCAGCAAACATTTGCTCTAAAAAAGGACCAAAGACGAATAATGTTCTACCATAAAACAGAGCTTGTTACCAATGGAAGCTCAACAGGCCAACAATGGTGAGGAATGTGGTACTTAGACTTCAGAATTCTGACCCAAAGAGCCTTGTCATTGTAGACCAATCGCCAAATAATTTTTAGAGTAAAAGCATCGTTACATATTTTAATCTTTTTGATACCAGCTCCTCCTTGATCCACTGGTTTGCAAAGATTGTCCCTTTTAATTAAATGAATTTTCCTTGCATCATCAAAAGAGCCCCAAATGAAGTCTTGACATAGACGTTTAATGGCTTCACACGTAGCAATAGGAGCAATAGCTATTTGCATAACATAGTTAGGAATGGCAAGCAAAATAGATTTAACCAAAGTTATGTGACCTGCCAAAGAAAGCGTTTTAGCCTTCCAACTAGAAAGTTTGCCTTTGACTTTGCCAATTAAATACGAGTAAATTTTGGCACCCGATCTACCATAAATAATAGGCATTCCAAGGTAAAGATCGAGATCATCAATCTGATGGAAACTCAAGCTAATTCTTAGCTCATTAGCCAAAGCTCGGCTAACATTTTTAGACACATAAAAGGCTGACTTTTCCTTGTTAACCAGTTGGCCTGAGCAGCAGCAAAAATCATCCAAAACTCTACTAATAATATTAATTTGATCAATTGATGCTTCAGCAAACAGGATGAGATCATCCGCAAAGAAAAGCTGAGAGATGGGAGGACCTCCTCGACTAAGGAAAACTGGCTTCCAACTTCCTTCTGTAACTGCCTTTTCAAAACCATGCGAGAGGCGTTCCATACATAGAACAAACAGGTAAGAAAAGTATCACCTTGACGGACTCCTCGTGAAGGAGTAAAGCTATCGGTAAGGTTACCATTCCAGATAACTTTAGAACTGCTATTTTTCCAGCAAGCTGCCAATATAGAACACAATTCAATAGGAAAACCAGCATCCAACAGATTGTTAAAGATAAAATCCCAGTGAAGGCGATCATATGTCTTTTCTAAGTCTATTTTAATCATAATCTAGCCTTTTCGACCCATCTTGTTATGCATCGAATGAGCGACTTCTTGGACTATTAACACATTGTCATTAATTTGACGACCCGAAATAAAGCTAGCTTGGTGGGCTCCCACAAGACTATTCAAGAAAGGTTTAATTCTATTTGTCACCACCTTCAACAAAATTTTGTAGAACACTGACAGTAAACTAATAGACCGCATGCAGGTTATTGACAAAAGCAGGCCTATTTTTTTTTTGGCACAAGACAAATTAAGGCTGTGCAAAAATAAGAATCAACCTCTTTTCCTTTTAAAGCCTCCTCGAGATTCCGATATTTCTGGGAAAAGAGGGGGGTTTAGGCCATCAATACCTGAAGTTTTAAGAGGCTTCATGCTAAATACTGCTTCATGGAGTTCTTCAAAATTAAAGGGACTTTGGACGATGCCAGTAATTGAAGACAAGCATAGATGGAAAATTATTACGAATGGGGTAAAAAGGAGCCACTTACCGATCCTCTGAGTAAAGAGAGCTGAAAAAGTCAATCACATGTTTTTAAGGAATTCTTTGTCAAAAGACCAAATCCCTTCAGAAGTCATCAGTCCGTTAATAAGGTTTTTTTGTCTCTTGATGCGCACTTTATTATGAAACTATGTTGCATTTCTGTCGTCTGCTAAAAGTCAATCCGCATTTGCTTTTTGCTTCCAGTGTGATAAAAATTTCTGTATTTTATATATGTATACGTGACAATATGCTTACACCTATTAAACATAGAGTTTGAATAACTTGGCCCTTTATTTAGATCATAGTTAGAGATGATATGAAATTGGTTAAACTATTTGTTTGAAAAAAAAATTTAATTCATAATATATGATTATTTCACGGTTTATTTTAATTTGAATTTTTAAATTATTAAATTGTTGAACCTAGTATTTTGTATACTTTTAATCAAATACCGATACAAAACCAACACGTCATGTTGGCTAACACATTAACAATAGTCATTATACCATAGCATGAGTCATGACCAATTTCATTCAAACAAAGCTAAGTGTGCAAAAGTGTTTTATTACTGCTTGACTTTAAAAGATTGTTTTGCAATCTTAATTTTAGTATAAAAATTAAAATTCGATTTTGTACATAGGTTTGACTTTAGCCTCAATTTACATAATTTTTTTAGTGCTCGCGATTACAAATTATCTATGTATTACTACTCGGGTTCTCCTTCTTGAAAAATTGTAATTTAGTGTCCTTCAAATTTTTTCTTCTTACAATTTAGTATCCCCGCTTGATAACACACACACACATATATATATACATATATTGCATCTTAAATGTAAATTAAGTGCCAATTTTTTTCTATTTTACTAACGCTAAGAAACTCATTAATTATAAATAAACACCAATGTGTGGAAGCAAATATGATGACGCTCTTTCTCGATCATACTATATTCTCGTCTTCTATCGATTTCATAATCCCCAACAATGACCAATGATAAGGGAATGACGATAGTACGATATGCTGGCGACATTAGATGGAGAGGATGACCACAATTCCATTGATTTGGAAATTTATATTTTTAAGGATTTATCAGAGGTGAAAATGCTCTCTATAGTTGTTTTTTGTGGTATGTCCCACTGCTCCTTGTGTTGTTGCTTTTTTTTTTTTTTTATTAGAGGTCTGATTGTTTCAATCACTATCTATCATCTCTAATGGAAAATGATTTGGCACAATTAATTGTTCATAAAGAAAAAGAGGAAAATGATTGAAAACTGGATATGGTTGAAGTAATCGCACCAATCTAAAATTCTTTTTGGATGGTTGTTAGGTTCCTAATAGAGGCTACTATCAATTTTCCATTGATGAGAAACACCATGGTTGATTTATGGCATCCTTTAAGACGAGTAAATATTATTGAAGTAAGAGGAGGGAGATATATGTTTTGTTTCTTCTTTGAATGCGATATAGTTCAAATCTTGGCTGGTTCCTCTTTAACTTTTCATAAACACTTACTTCATAAACTTTAAAAAGGTGAAGATGCAAAGTCTGTCCCCATTGTATTTTGTGACTTTTGGGTACAAGTTCATAATTTAACTTCAAGTTTTATTACTGATAAAATGGTACAGAACTTTGAAAATCTAATTGGTAAGTTTGTGGATTATGAAGGCTATAGTGGAAAATATTAATCATTTTATGTCCATAAAAACCAGGATAGACGTTCATAAACCTCTTATGTGCTTTCGGAAGCTCATTCATGCAAATGGGTTCGATCATTATCCAATTTTTAAATATGAATGTTTAAATGTGCCTTGTTATTTGCGTGGTTACTTGGGACATGTAAATAATTGTTGTGATCTTCACACTCAACCTAGTTGCATAAATCTTCCATTAAAATGGAATGATGAGATTAAAGCCATTTATCGTCGAAATATCCCAATTACGAATGCTTAGCTCAGGGATGAAGGTGGTTTAGCTCTTTCTAAAATTGGGGCTGATTTAGAAGGTAAGGACAAATTCTTGGGACCAATATAATGTTCAAATTCAAATGTTCTAATGGGGGATAATGTAGATAAGGTAAATGGGCAGAATTTTGTTAAGGGTTAGATTATAGCAGTAGATATAAAGCATGATTTAAGCTTTTCTAAGGATGGCTTATTAGGATTTATGGACTAATACACTATATATATATTAGAATTATAATAATTATATGTCATAACTATCATTTAAAAGACTTGGCCCAAAATATTAAAGTGATCTAATTTAAAAGAAATTAAAGTGGGCCATAATAATAATAATGTTACAAGTATGGATTAAATGTATAAATATTCTTTTGTAATTTCTAATTTTATGATGGGTTAAATTAAAAATAAAGTAAAACTCTACCATATAAAAGGGTTATGGTTCCCAAATTATAGGTTAAGTGATATATCGTCTTTGAATCCCCATCTGAAGAAGATAGATTTTATTCTGCCTATCAATTTGGAAGATCACTACCAAAGGAAAATTCAGTCTTCCAAGTCAAATCATGAATTCTGGTACGCTTCCATCATAGATTTGATATTTTCTTGATGATTTGATATGAAATATATTGCCTAGATGATTCTAGGATTTCCTACAATTGATATCAGAGCCTGATTTCATGTTAATTCATTGAGAATGGATTAAAGTTATTATTATGAATATATTTTTTATTTTTCGTCGCCGATAGCATGGAGAATTATGGCAAAATTGTACTGCTATTTGTTTGATTTTGCCGATTGGTGTGAGGCGTGTATTATCGTGGCCGCCGTTTAGCATGTGTGACGTTGTTTATTCTTTTTAGAATGGTTAATGGCATATAAACCCTAGCATTCATCATTCTTTTGTTATTTGTAATGATGTTGTGGGTTCGGCCTATTTGTTTACTGTTGTTTTTCTCGGTTTTGTCTCCATGTGCCATCAAGTTTACTTGATTTGCATTATGTTATTCCTTTTATTTAGTTGTGGCGAAATAGTTTATCAGCAATTATTTGTCTGGCTTTATGATTTTGTCGTTATTAGCATTTTGGGGCTCTGCGTCTTTTATTCTATTATATATATATATAAGATATATATAGTTTTGTTAAGGTTGCAGAGTTGTTAGTTTTGTGGCAATAGTTGTTTTTGAATTAATTATGCAACCTCTGGTTTCTCATTGACTATTGCTTTATGGCTTTTGCTTTCTGGTTTTGGCATTTTGTGGGACACGGCAGTTTTGAGTTTTATGGTTACCATGAATTCTTGTGTTCATGGATCATGGAACATTGTTGTTTTTGGCGGTTGCAATGAGGATAAAAAAAAAAGGAGTAACTGCCATTAATTGTGCCGTTTGGGAATTCACATGTTGCCGATTCACATTTGGTTTGTGAATTCATAATTTCGGCCATTAATTGTGCCGTTTGGGAACCATATTGTCGTTTCACATTTGGTTATATATATATATATATATATATATATATATATATATATATTGATGAGGTAGCAACATGTGTTTTGGTGAGATATATATATATATTGAGATAGTTAATTGAACCAATATGTTGCCAAAGTAACCTCTATGGAAATCAATTAATTTATTTCAAAATATATAATTGGTTGTGTGTATGTAATTATATAAATATTAATTGGTCCAAAGGAAAATTAATGTTTAACATGATTACATATACATTTGTGGCAATTAACATGTGATAATTATTTGGTCCTACATGTGAATAATAACTCGGCCCAAAGGAAGAATTATTATTTGACATGTTATTTTATTATTTGTGTTTAATTGCTACATCAAGATATCACTTACAAGTTAATATTTTGTCCAAAGATGAAATGTTAATGGAATGTCAGATGTCTTGAGATAGGGTTTAACTGTATTTAAATTTGTTATTCAATTTTGGTATTATTTTGATACTTATGTGAGTTTATTTTATATGTTTTGTTCTGAATTCAGTTTCTGCTCCTGCTGCTAATATTACTGCTAGTATCAACTCCATTCCTATGCTGACTGGCACGAATTTTAAGGCATGGCAAGAGAGTGTATTGATCACTCTCGGAGTCATGGACCTAGACTTTGCACTAAGGAAACCTAGACCTGCCAATCTCACTAATGAGAGTACCTCTGAGGAAAAGAGGGAGATGGAAAAGTGGGAAAGGTCTAATCGCATAAGTCTTATGGTCATTAAGCGTGCCATTCCTGAAGCTTTTAGGGGCACAATGTCCGATCAGGTGGACACAGCTAAGGGTTTCCTTGAGAACCTTGAGAAGAGATTTGCTAAGAATGAAAAGGCTGAAACAAGTACAATCTTAGCAAAACTCATCTCTATGAGGTATACAGGCAAAGGAAACATATGGGAATACATTATGGAAATGTCTAACCTTGCTTCAAGCTTAAGGGCACTCAAGTTGGATTTATCTGAAGACTTGTTAGTGCATTTGGTTCTGATCTCTCTTCCTGCACAATTTGGTCAAATTAAGGTGAGCTATAACTGTCAAAAGGACTCATGGACCCTTAATGAGCTCATCTCTCACTGTGTTCAGGAAGAGGATAGATTAAAGCAAGAAGAGACACCGAGTATTCATTTGGTCTCCACCTTAAAGGATAAAAAGAAAGAAAATAAGAAAAGAAAGAATAAGGAAGCTGCGGTAACAGCACCACATAAGAAACAACATAAGGAACAAACTAAAGGTGGTTGTTTCTTTTGTGGAGCTGCAGGACACCAGAAGAAGCAATGTACCAACTATCACGCTTGGCGTGCTAAGAAAGGTCTGCTTCTTAATTTTGTTTGTTCTGAGGTTAATTTCGCTTCAGTACCTAGACACACTTGGTGGATTGATTCAGGTGCAATAACTCACATTAGTGTGTCCATGCAGGGTTGCCTGAATTGCCGAAAGCCTAATGATGGTGAAAGATACATCTATGTTGGTGATGGAAAATCAGTCGAAGTCGAAGCAATTGGAACATTTAGATTATTATTAAGAACTGGTTTTTATTTGGATTTGTTTGAGACTTTTGTTGTACCGTCTTTTAGGCGGAATTTGATTTCTGTTTTGGCATTGGACAAATTTGGGTATTTTTATTCATTTGGAAATGGAAATTTTAGTCTTTTTCAAAATTCAAGTTTGATTGGTTCTGGTTCTTTATCAGGTTATGATAATCTATATTTAATTGATACAGTTGCTTCATTTAATGAATCCTTGCATGTTCATTCAATCAGTAAGAAGCGTAAATTAACTATTGAGAATTCAGCTTCATTATGGCACAAGAGATTAGGTCATATCTCTAAAAAGAGAATTGAGAGACTTGTGTCTGATGGTATTCTCGATCCCCTTGACTTTTCAAAATTTGACATGTGTGTGCATTGCATTAAGGGGAAACAAACAAACATCAGGAGATTTGATGCCAATAAGAAAACAAATGTCTTAGAACTAATACATACAGATATTTGTGGGCCATTTTCTTGGCTTCTTGGAATGGCCAAACATACTTCATAACGTTCATAGACGATTTCAGTCGATATGGCTATCGTTATCTCATTCATGAGAAATCTCAGTCACTGGACATGTTCAAAAGTTTTAAGGCTGAAGTTGAAAATCAACTCAATAAAAGTATTAAAAGCGTCAGATCTGACCGTGGTGGTGAATACTATGGTAGATATGACGGTTCAGGTGAACAACGTCCAGGTCCATTTGCTAGATTCCTAGAGGAAAGCGGTATCGTACCACAGTACACCGTGCCGGGTTCACCCAATATGAATGGTGTTGCTGAAAGACGAAATAGAACGCTTTTAGACATGGTAAGAAGTATGATTAGTCACTCTACCTTACCTGAGTTACTCTGGGGAGAGGCATTAAAGACTGCAGCTTATATACTCAACAGAGTACCAACAAAGGCAACTAGTAAAACCCCTTACGAACTTTGGACAGGTAAAAAACCTAGTCTAAAACATTTTCATATTTGGGAATGTCCAGCTGAGGCAAGGCCTTATAGGCCAAATGAAAAGAAACTGGACTCTAAGACTATTAGTTGTTATTTTGTTGGATACTCTGAACGCTCTAGGGGTTACAAATTTTATGATCCCACAACTAATTCTATTTTTGAGACAGGTAATGCTCGGTTCTTTGAGGATGTTGAGTTTGCGGGGGGAGAAAGAGTTAAGAACTTTGTCTTTGAAGAGGAATACATTGATATTCCTTTAATTGCTATGGGTAATAATCAAGAACAGGTTATTATACCAGACATTGTTCATGATGCAATTCCAGGACAAGACAATGTCATTGATCCTCCCATTCAATCTCAAGAAAATACTCTTGAAGAACAAACTCTACAGCCTCAAGAACTATTGCCATTAAGGAGATCCACTAGAGAAAGGAAAAGTGCAATCTCTGATGACTATGTTGTGTTTCTTCAAGAACATGATGTTGACAATGGAGTGATGGAAAATGATCCAGTCAATTTTCATCAAGCAATGAAAAGTTCTAACTCTCAAAAGTGGATAGATGCCATGAATGAGGAGATTAAGTCTATGAAAGATAATGACGTATGGGATCTTGTTTCATTGCCTGAAGGTGCAAAACCCATTGATTGTAAATGGATTTTTAAAACCAAAAGGGATGCAAAGGGCAATGTGGAGAGATATAAAGCACGTCTTGTCGCTAAAGGCTTTACGCAGAAAGAAGGCATTGATTATAAAGAATCTTTCTCTCCAGTTTCATCGAAAGACTCTTTTAGGATTATAATGGCATTAGTAGCATATTTTGATCTTGAGCTACATCAGATGGATGTCAAGACAACATTTCTCAATGGTGACATTGATGAAATAATTTATATGGTGCAACCAGAAAACTACGTATCAGAAAATACAAAGTCAATGTTTGCAAATTGAAGAAATCTATCTATGGGCTTAAGCAAGCGTCTCGTCAACGGTATTACAAATTTCACCAGATTATTATCTCTTATGGTTTTGAGATGAATTTGGTTGATGATTGCGTATATCACAAATTTAGTGGGAGTAAGCATATTTTTATGGTTTTATATGTTGATGACATATTGCTTGCCAGTAATGATATAGGCTTGTTGCATGAAACCAAGAGATTTCTAGCTATGAATTTTGAGATGAAGGACCTTGGAGATGCAAATTTTGTATTAGGGATCCAAATACATTGAGATCGCTCTCGAGGTATCCTTGGATTATCACAAAATGCTTATATCGAAAAGGTTCTTAAAAGATATGGCATGCAAGATTGTAAACCAGGAAATACCCCTATGGCTAAAGGAGATAAGTTTAATCTTCAACAGTGCCCCAAAAGTACTTTTGAGGAAACAGAAATGCAAAAGATTCCTTATGCATCAGTAATAGGAAGTCTAATGTATGCTAAAGTTTGTACGCGTCCGGATATTGCGTACATAGTTGGAGTATTAGGAAGATACTTAAGCAATCCAGGAATGGATCATTGGACAGCAGCCAAACGAGTCATGCGATATCTTCAAAGAACAAAACATTTCAAACTCACTTACAGGAGATTGGATAAGTTAGAGATCATTGGGTATTCAGATTCCGATTTTGCTGGGTGCCCAGATAGCATGAAATCTACGTCAGGCTATATTTTTTTGCTTGCTGGAGGGGCTATCTCTTGGAAGAGTGCTAAGCAATCTCTTATAGCCTCTTCTACCATGGCAGCAGAGTTTATATCATGCTATGAGGCATCAAATCAAGCAATATGGTTGCGCAATTTTATTACTGGACTGCGAATTGTTAATGGAATTGAAAGACCACTTAAGATCTTTTGTGACAATAAGTCAGCAGTCTTGTATTCCAATAACAACAAGAGTTCGAGTAAGTCAAAGCATATAGACATTAAATTCTTGGTTGTTAAAGAAAGGGTTCAAAGTGGACAGGTGTCTATTGAGCATATTGGTACAAACTCCATGATTGTGGATCCGCTTACCAAAGGATTACCACCCACGGTCTTTAATGAGCATACTGCTCATATGGGTGTCATATCTTTTGAGGATATTTAATTTTAGTGGGAGTTTTGTAATCTTGCTTACTTATAATAGACACACTTTGTTTTTGGCTTATCTACATTTTCTGCAGAAATAAAGTTGAGTTATTCACACTTTGATTTATTTATGGATTGATCTCACTAAGTTTATAGAACGGACCAGTTGAAAATAGGCATGTTTAGATCACATTACATGTAATTTTCATGCTATGCATCCATACTGGATCTATGTCATTTGGTTGTGTTTATATATGTGATCAGGGATGGATTTAGTTACGACATATAAGTAACAAAAGTCGCCTTGGTTCTATGTAAGCATGATTGATGGACGAGATTGTTCAGAAATGTCTTTATTTATGATAGTAAAGTTTTGAGCTCATAAAGTTGACATATAATTATAAAGCAAAATGAATATATATATAAATGTATAGTCCAAGTGGGAGATTATTAGGATTTATGGACTAATACACTATATGGATTTATGGACTAATACACTATATATATATATTAGAATTATAATAATTATATGTCATAACTATCATTTAAAAGACTTGGCCCAAAATATTAAAGTGATCTAATTTAAAAGAAATTAAAGTGGGCCATAATAATAATAATGTTACAAGTATGGATTAAATGTATAGATACTCTTTTGTAATTTCTAATTTTATGATGGGTTAAATTAGAAATAAAGTAAAACTCTACCATATAAAAGGGTTATGGTCCCCAAATTATAGGTTAAGTGATATATCATCTTTGAATCCCCATCTGAAGAAGATAGATTTTATCCTGCCTATCAATTTGGAAGATCACTACCGAAGGGAAATTCAGTCTTCCAAGCCAAATCATGAATTCAGGTACGCTTCCATCATAGATTTGATATTTTCTTGATGATTTGACATGAAATATATTGCCTAGATGATTCTAGGATTTCCTACATGGCTTAGTCGGCTTAGATATGAAGGATAACCCAATAGGTCTTAAAAAAGGTTAAAAAAAAGAGGTTAAGACAAAACTCAAACTTGGCTTCTTCTATTTCTAAAGGTAAGGATTCTGTTGAAGTTTCTATCGTGATATCTTCTCATGATGCTCTTCCATCGCAAGCACTGCTAGACAAGCTAGTTGGCAGCCATAAAAATATTAAACTGGCATAATTGAGGATTGGAGAATTCTCGTGTAGTTAGAGTTCTAAAGAAACTGATTTTTTGTCATAAACCCATTATTGTTTTTTTATGGAAACTTCAGTGCATGGTAGCAGGATTAAGGAAATATCGAGTTGCTCTTCGATTGTTTAGTTGTTTTTTGGTGCATTGTTCGGGTCGTGGTGGTGAGCTAGTAGTTTTTTGGGCTAATTATATAAAGGTTGAAATTATGGGTTTCCATCAACAATTTATTGATATGATTATCGAAGGACCAAATAATTTTAGGTGGGCTTTAATTAGTTTACATGGCTTTCCAGAGAAATATTTGCATGTGAATTCTTGGAGGCCATTACTGTTCTTAGGATCAAATAAAATTGATCCTTAGTTTATTGTAGACAACTTCAATGACCTCCTTGATTCTTAAAAAAAATCGGTGATGGGATACATCCAAATCATCTCATTGAAGGTTTTCAGGCTGCTATTAAGATTGTGGGTTGACAAATCTTCCAACAATGGGATTGATTTTTACTTAAGAGAGATTTCGCTCCTCAGATTTTTGGGTGTGTGAAAAACTAGATAAAGGTATGGGTTCTGCAATTTTTTCATTGCTTTTTTGAATTGTTTTTGCAAAATTTAACTACCCCCATTTCGATCATTTCCTCTTGCTTATTAATCTAAATCGAAAAATATTTTATTTTGAGAATTGTTGGCTTCTTGAACAACATGTGATTGTGGTTATGAAGAAGGGTTGGGTTAGGGTGGGTTCTGCTGGTATAATTAAAAAAAAATTGAAGTATTGTAGAGTCTTGAATGAATACGAGACTTCTCGCTGTTAAAGGATATACTCTCTAATATTAAAAGATAAATATGATGGTTTTACAGTTGTTGTATTTGTTTTAATCTCTACTAGCTTCTCTACTTCCTCTGCATGTATATATATAGACCTCTGTACGTTTGCAATACATAAGAGAAATACAACTTACTTTCTTCAAAATTTACATGGTATCAAAGCTAATCTAGAACTCTCCATGGTCTCTAATTCTCCTGCCAACTCTACACTGACTTCCCCATCTTCAACATCTGTGAATCCCTTTGTCTCTTCTTCCTCAACCATCACTGCCAATATGACAAATACCTTATCTTCTCAAACTTCTCAACCATTTTCCACCAATCATACCTTTACAATCAAACTCAATCGCACAAACTATATAACCTGGAAAACACAATTCCTGCCCATTCTCTACTGCCATCAGTTGATGGATCACATAGATGCATCATGTCCGAAACCACCCACCACCATTCCATCCCCAAATGACCCCAACACTCTCATACCCAATCCCGATTATGCATCATGGTTCAAAAAGGATCAAACATTATTAACATGGCTTTTTGCCTCTCTAACTGAAGAAGTCTTCACCTATGTTGTCGGTGTGGAAATAGCTTATGATGCTTGGTGACCGGTGTCTAGCAAGTATACTAGATCAGCTAGTAATATAGGAAAATAAAATTATGACCCAAAATATCGAACCCAAGGGAAACTTGTGCTTGCATGTGCTATTTTAATTTCAAAACTAATTTTGTGTGCAAAGAGAGAAGAGAAATCCCAAAGTTGTGATGATTTGAAAACTAAGTTAAAACGATTGCAAAGACTAAAGTAAATAAGAGATCTATTTGAAAACAAGTAAATTGAATGAGTTAAAAATCAATGATAAAAATAACTTTCACTAAAGGACTATCCACCTTAACAAGTATTGCTATGACTTAATTAAAAAGAAACATACAAGTGATCATGGAAAATTCAGTTTATTAAACCCAAATAACTTTGTTCAAGATTATTATTCCAAATATTAAATTTCCTTATTCAGAACAATTTAAAACTTAGCATAAAGAACTGAATCAAGTTTCCTAGATGTCTATTAAAACCTTTCTCAAGAGAATTAACTTCCACCTATTCTTGGTTACACTTTTCTTAATCTTAACTTACTCAAATTAACACATAATCATAGCTTATTCAGATTATAACCATGTATTAATCCAACTAAATCAACCTAAGAGCATGCAAATCATTACTCAACTCAAACTAATTAATTAACCAATTCTTAATCAAGTTAATAATCAATTCAATATTGAGAAAAGGCAAGACTATTTTAAGAACCAAGAAATAATCAACTTGTATTAAAATTTAAGAACAAACTCAAGTCATGTCAATACAAGTCAAGGATTTAAGTATCCTTTAGAAAAAGTAAAGAAAACTACTCACAAGACATTCTTGAAAACTAAAAACAACGTTTTGGAAAAATTGTAAAAACAACGAATGCAACAACTAAAACAAAGAAAGCTTAAAACTAATTCTAAGGCTTGATGATGATGAATGATGATTCTCCCCTTCTTCTGTGTTTTGGACTACTATTTATAGGCAAAAGAAGACATAGATTCCTTCTTAAACTCTGAAAACCAAAAAGGAAATAAGTTCTGCTCAAAATAGGAAGTTCATAAATCCTTCGCGCAATTGGAGAATCAAATCACGTGGTCACGCCTCACTAAACCTTATTCTTCACGTGGCCACGTTCCATGTAAGTATTCTTCCACACGTGGCCACGTGATTTCTTGTGTAAGAACACACGTGGTCACGTGTTTCAAATGTCTTCTTCAATCTCCCTTTTCACGTGGCCATGTGTATTTACACTTTAAATCTTTCTTTCACTTCACATGGCCACGGCTTCTCAAACTTGTTCTTCACGTGGCCACGTATGAAGCTCTTCAAGAATTCGTGTGGTCATGTTTCAGGGCTCTGGACTGGACGCCAACTTTTCTTGCATCAATTCTTCATATTTGCACTTTTGGCCCTAAACTTTGCCCTTTTTACACTTTAAGCCCTTTTATATCAAATTAACCCTGAAAATCAACCAAAACACAGAATTAACCTTAAAATCATAAATACTACAAATTAACTCTAAATTAACCTAAATAAAACCAAAACAACTAAATAAATTAACTAAAAACATATTAAAAACTATATATATTTCACACTTATCAAATACCCCACACTTAAACCTTGCTTGCCCTCAAGCAAATTAGAACAAACCCTCCTTCAAAACCATCAAACTTGAACAAAGCCTTGCAATTTCAAAACCCAGCTTAGCATTTTAACAAAAGCACTCAATATAAACTCTAAATAGATTAACTTCAACAAGAGAATATAAACTAGTTTCCTTGAGTGTGTGCAAGACCAAATCATTTTAAGCAATTTTGAAAACCAAAATATCAACACAACTAAGTAATGAAGTATAGAATATATGAATGCATAAGCATACAATCGGTTTCGTGCTTGAAACTCTAGAAACACAATAGGCCTCTCCTTTAGCACCGGAACCCGTAGGTCATCTCCGCTAAACAACTCAAATCAAACTTAAAATCACATAGGTCTTATAAAGGTTGTAATGAGGCTAAGGGTATGTTTATCAAAGAATGGATAAAAGATAGTCAAAATGAATATAGCCACTCTAAGACCAAATAGATTACAAACACCCCAATAACTTAAACAATACAAATTCAGCTCATCCTTGCCTTGATTCCAAACTTTCCTTTATGCTCTTTCACCAAGAAGTCAATATTTTTTTTATTTTTCCTTGTACTACTCCACACTTATCTTTTTTTTTATATTTGCTAATTCTTTTTTTTCTTTCTTTTTCTTCTTTTTATTTTTCAAACATTTTTTTTTCTTTTTTTTTCTTTTTATTGAACTAGCATTCACAAGCTAACATCAAGGTAATACAAGGTCTATTTTCATTTGACTTCATCAATAATTTTGAAACTTTCTTACTACACCCAATAAAACTTTATTCTTTTCATGCATCCATTTAATCCTAAAGTGGCTAATTCCATAGGGTGAGATAAAAGCTTTTTAGGTTATATGGTTAAAATATTAAGTGTAACAAGAAAATATTAATGGTACGCCTTCAGCATACCCTTATAGGCTCAAAATGGTTTAACAAAAGATAGATTTATCAAGGTAGGACATAAGTCTTTTAAAAGAGTTTATCAAGAAAATTGTTGCCTATATCATTTTCTAAGATGCTTGAGTTGTTCATATGCTTTGAAGGGTGATGAGGAAGGTTCTAGTGTTCTAAATTTTCCTACTTCACTACTTCATTGCATTGAGTTTTTCTAAGTCAAAAACTGGTCTAAGTGCTTTTAAGAATTTAGAAACTAACAAATATTTATCAAGTTGAAGATTAATCCATCCAAAGACATATTAAACAACATAAATATTCTCTTGCTAAGCAAAGGTCCAAAACATGCATACTCCATATCCAAGTTCAAAGTGTTCAAATTTTGAAGTTAACTAGGGCAAACTAAGTTTTCATGCAAATTAAATGAAAAGAGTGAACTACATAAGTCTTTAATACGTTTTACAAACTCAAACAAAACATAAACACAATAAGAGAAAACAAAACAAAACAAAATAACAGAATTAACAAAATAACAGAATTTTGATTCATGAAAAAGAAAAATAAAGTTGAAGAAAAACTTCCTGAAAGGAGGCTACCCCCTCCTCAAAACATTGCTGCCCACAGCAAATGATATATGGTGGCAGTGGTGGTGGAGGAAACCGCTGCCAAAAATGATGAATAAAATGCTCAACTCTCCGATTTCCTTCCATGACCGTATCACGAAGTATATCTAATCGTCCTTGCATTTGATCGAGTCTCATTTGTTGCGCATCCATCCGTCCACTTAGTTGATTAAATGGTGCTTCCCATTCTGGTGTGGCAGGCTCATGAATTGGGGAAGGTACCGCTGTAGCAATATGTTCCTCATTTGGTTCCTCTTGCTGCTCCTCTTCCTGCTCCTCTTGCTGCTCCTCAAATCGAATATTATTTTCTCTTAAATACTCCTCTCGTGTTGCCCAATGTCCTCGGGGCCTAGGTATCAGAATCTTCATCCTTTTCAACATTCTATTATCAATGCAAGGCAAATCTCCTGGAAGTGGCTCGCTATAAATTGGATGTTTAACTGCACCTGCCAAAACTGTAGCTACCCATCCAATAGAAATATTATCAATGTTATCCGGCATTTTCTGTAAATCCTTAATTCGACTAGCTATAATGCCGGCTCCATTAATTGCAACGCCATCCATCATACATCTTAAAACCATTGCTTGAGAGACACTAATAGTACTGGCATTCTTTAAGTTGTTATACATAGTTTTTGCTAAAAACAGATGAATTATTCTCAAAGCATGAGTTCGTAGAGCATGTACCTTGCATTGACCTCCTACCCAAGGCTCATTCAATTCAAGATCTTTAATTCTCTCCCAATTCTCTGCAGGTGAAGCATTTTCCAATTCCCAGGGAGCAGTTGGCACAAAACCTAAAATTTCAGAAAATTGAGTGAAGGTCAAAGAGTATCCTTTCTTACCTAGCTTAAAACCAACTGTGCCCTCCGAATCATCTCTTCTGAAATAACATTCAAATGAATACAAAAGATCTCTAGCCAACTCTGGGTACACCTTTGGTTTCTTTTTTATGAATTCCCCCCAGCCAATGTTTTGAAGCAACGGTTCAATCTCATAATCCCACAAATTTCCAGCTGGGATATTGAGAAACAAATGACTTAAATAGGCGGGCTGCACATATTTGCATTTACTGAAATAATCAAATTTGTTAACCTTTGCCCGGTCTACATATGATGGAATTTGTACCCCAGAGGAACTAGCGACATCAGGGTGTTTAGTCCTTCGAGGTGCCACTATAATCAAAGAAAACACAATGTAAGTATTAACGCATAACCCAAAACACACTAAAGTATGAGTGCATGAACATGTAGTGAGTGCAATGAAACACAAGTGGATGAAATGATAAGTTAATGACATATGTCATAATAGGCAGAAAATGTATGCAAAAGTTAAGCACAAAGAGGATGTAAAATAATGCATATCATGTGGGAATAAGATCATGAACAACTCTTGCGAAAAGTGAATAAATTCATTATGCATCAATGCAACTTATAACATGCCATCCAAAGAGTAAAAGTTAAAAATTTATTAAAGAAAAACTCATTGAAGCATTTTATCGAACATGTGAGCACAAGTTTGAGCATGAATTTCAAAAGCATAACCAAGAGTGTTTATTATCCCATTATATATTAACTATCTATTACATGCATTCAACAATCATAATCATCCAAATAAGCAAAAACAATAGACATGCACACAAAATGAGAAGTGCAGATTAACCTAAAAACTAAACATTTATTGAATAGATTTGCACAAAACACTACCATTGATGATAAACAACTAGTAATTACGGAAGAGAGGAAGTAAATACTTACTTGAAAGTGAGAAATTCACCCAAAAATGTAGCGCAAAGTGGAGATGGTGTGTGAGAGGTGCAAAAAAAACTAGAATGATGATGAAAATGTAGAGAACCAAGTGATGAATGATGGAAAAGAGAAGAAATTGAAGGAGGAAGCTAATGGAGATGATGAGTGTTGGTAGAGAGTAAAAATCCGTGGGCACGGGTGAAGATTTAGGTTGATGAAGCGTGGACACGGTTTAGAGTGAAGAAAGAATGAGAAGTAAGAATGAGAAGTGAGGCAAAAAATTAAATCGTGAAATGTATATAGGCAGCAAGTTGGGACGTGGCCATGTGAAGTTCCAAAGAAGAACCACAGGTGGTCACGTGTGGGATTGCTCTTGTACAAGGCGTGGCCATGTGTGGTTTTGTACAAAAAATCCATGTGGTCACATGAATGAAAGTAATGAATCCAGAGCTTCTAGGCGTGGCCACGTGATTTCTTGTATAAGAACACACGTGGTCACGTGAATGAAAAATGTTTTTCTTCCTTTTCTAACCCGTGGTTACGTGAAATGCTTGAGAAGAAAACCCGTTCCCATGTGTAAAGATGCAATTTGTTACAGAGGACTTGGGCGTGGACACATGAAATTTCATGAAGAAAAACCCGTGGTCATGCATATTTTGTGAACTTCAGCAATATGGGACCCGTGACCACATGATGGCAAAGGGAAAGCCACACGTGGTCACGTGTCTGTACTGTTTTCTGCCTATCTTCTTCGATACATACCCATTCACTTGACTTTTAAATGCACATATCTACATTTTAAAACCTTGATTTACTTACTCTTTTCATGAATCAAAACACTTAATCACAAACATGCATAAATCAAAACATTTAAACACACAAACATGCATAAATCAAAACACTTAAACACACAAACATGCAAAAACACAAATATTGACTGAAAAGCTAAAAGAGATAGAAAGGTGGAGTTCTGAGTTTTTGGAGTCTCCAGCTAGACTCTCCAAACCGATTTTTAAGTATCTTTAAGAACCATGGTTGCTTCAGCAACCTCTTGTTGTCCAATTTGGTATGGTTTAAGTCGGTGTCCATTGACTGTAAATTCACGTCCATCTTTTAAGCTTTTGATCGTCACTACACCAAGATTGTTGGTTGTCATCACTTGATATGGTCCAAGCCACTTTGATTTTAGCTTTCCTGGAAACAAACGAAGACGACTATTATAAAGGAGCACTAACATTCCCGGGACAAAATCTTTTACCCTTAGATGCTTGTCATGCCATTGTTTGGTCTTTTCTTTGTAAAGTGCAGCATTTATGTATGACCATTGTCGAATTTCATCAAGTTCATTGAGCTGCAATTTTCTTTTCTCTCCTGCATTTCTCAAATCAAAGTTAAGAAATTTAGTAGCCCAATATGCTTTATGTTCTAATTCAACCGGAAGGTGACATGCTTTTCCAAAAACAATCCTAAATGGAGACATACCTATAGGAGTTTTAAATGCGGTTCGATAAGCCCATAAGGCCTCATCTAACCTAAGAGACCAATCTTTCCTAGAGTTATTTACTGTTTTTTCTAAGATTGACTTCAACTCCCTATTAGATACTTCCACTTGGCCATTGGCTTGAGGGTGATATGGGGTTATGATTTTGTGTTTGACACCAAATTTGTTGAGTAAGGTCTTGAATTGATAGTTGACAAAATGTTTGCCCCCATCACTTATAATAGCTCTAGGTGCTCCGAATCTAGTAAAGATATTCTTTCTAATAAATTCCAGCACAATTTTTGCATCACATGTCCTAGTAGCTATTGCCTCTACCCATTTACTTACATAATCCACTGCCACTAAGATATACTCATACCAAAATGAATTCGGAAAAGGACCCATAAAATCAATGCCCCAAACATCAAATATTTCTACTTCTAGCACATTGTTCATAGGCATCTCATCTCTCTTGGATATGTTTCCTACTCTTTGACATTTATCACAAGTGGCTATGAAAGATTTTACATCCTCAAATAAAGTAGGCCAGAAAAAACCTGATTGGAGTATCTTTTGAACTGTTCTATTTGGTCCATGATGACCTCCAACTTCACCCCCATGGCATTGGTGCATGATAGCTCTTTGTTCCGATTCTGGTACACACCTTCTCAATACTTGATCCGGACATATCTTGACCAGGTATGGATCATCCCAAAGGTAATGCTTGGCATCTGCTATGAGTTTTTTCTTCTGTTGCCAAGTAAATTCCTTAGGAAGATAACCACCTGCAAGAAAATTGGCTATATTAGCGTACCATGAAACTGAATTTTCATAAGTAAAACAAGCACAAATGTGTTCATCAGGGAATAAGTCAGAAATTTCTCCCTTTTCGATACTAGCATGATCCAATCTAGAGAGATGATCAGCTACAAAATTTTTTGCTCCTTTCTTATCTTTTATTTCAACATCAAACTCTTGAAGTAGTAACACCCATCGGATAAGTCTCGGTTTGGAATCCTTCTTGGCAAAAAGGTGTCTTAATGCAGCGTGATCCGACCAAACCGTAATTTTAGATCCTAAAAGGTAAGATCGGAATTTCTCAAATGAAAAGACTATTGCCAAGAGTTCCTTTTCTGTAGTAGTGTAGTTTACTTGGGCTCCAGTGAGTGTGTGGCTCGCATAATAAATGGTGTAGAAAATCTTCTCCTTTCGCTGTCCTAAAACCGCTCCAACGGCATAATCACTTGCATCACACATGATTTCAAACGGTAAGCTCTAATCGGGTGAGGCAATGACTGGTGCACTAACTAATTTTTGCTTCAATAGGTTAAAAGCCTACAAACACTTAGTATCAAAGTTAAACGTAGCATCTTTAAGCAATAAATTAGAGAGTGGCTTGGCAATTTTAGAGAAATCCTTAATAAATCGACGGTAAAACCCAGCATGACCAAGAAAACTCCTAATGCCTTTTACGCTAGTTGGTGGAGGTAGTCTTTCTATCACATCAATTTTTGCCTTATCAACCTCAATGCCTTTTTCAGAGATTTTATGCCCTAAAACAATGCCTTCTCTAACCATGAAATGACATTTTTCCCAATTTATTACAAGGTTAGTTTCTTGACACCTCTTTAAAACCAATGCTAGATTATGCAAACAAGATGCAAAATCATGACCATAAACAGTGAAATCATCCATAAAAACTTCCATAAATTTTTCAATGAAATCATGAAATATGGCCATCATGCATCGTTGAAATGTGGCAGGTGCATTACAAAGACCAAAAGACATTCTCCTATATGCAAATGTTCCATATGGACATGTGAACGTGGTCTTTTCTTGATCTTCCGGGGCTATAGGTATTTGCATGTACCCCGAATATCCATCTAAGAAACAATAAAATTTATTTCCTGCTAATCGTTCTAACATTTGATCAATAAAGGGCAATGGAAAATGATCCTTTCGAGTGGCATCATTTAATCTCCTATAATCAATGCATACTCTCCAACCTGTAACTGTACGTGTAGGAATTAATTCATTATTTTCATTTATCACTACAGTCATTCCCCCCTTTTTAGGCACACATTGAACAGGACTTACCCAATTATTGTCAGAGATAGGATAGATAATACCTGCATCAAGTAGTTTCAATACCTCCTTTTTCACTACCTCTTGCATAGTTGGGTTGAGTCTTCTTTGAGGTTGCACCACCGGTTTAAAGTTGTCCTCCATGGGTATATGATGTGTACAATAGCTTGGGCTAATCCCTTTTAAGTCGGATGTTGCCCAACCAATTGCTCCTTTATACTTTTTTAGCACTCCAATAAGCATTTCTTCTTCCAAATCTGTCAACAAAGATGAAATAATGACCGAATTAG
Organism: Excoecaria agallocha; assembly: GCA_037975025.1. Taxonomy (NCBI): domain Eukaryota; kingdom Viridiplantae; phylum Streptophyta; class Magnoliopsida; order Malpighiales; family Euphorbiaceae; genus Excoecaria; species Excoecaria agallocha. The sequence goes on from CM075812.1 coordinate 55,124,164, forward strand.
CATTATCACTTAAAAACACATATTTCAAATGAGATGGAAGTGTTTTAAGTTCAGGATCTCCCTTAGGAGGGGATGGTTCATCCTCCTTTTCCTTATCCTCATTGTGCTCTTGTTCCAAAATTTGTATCAATTTTTTTTCCTTTGTGTCCAACTCGTCCATTCTTTTTGGATGCATTAAGCAACTTTGAAACTTGTCTTTGAGAATGATTTCCTCTTGCTTTGTGTTGGCACATTCTTGAACCTCATCAATAAAGTAAATAGATTCTTCAAGATCATATGAGGGATGTTTTAAAATTTTATTAACATTGAAACTCATCTTCTCCTCGTTAAATCTTAAAGTAACGGTTTGTCCATGGACATCAATTAAAGCTCTTGCTGTGTTCAAGAATGGCCTCCCTATAATTAAAGGCACTTTTCTATCCTCTTCCATGTCCATCACCATAAAATCTACTGAAAATATAAAATTTCCTACTTTAACCAATAAGTCTTCAATGATTCCCTTTGGCCTTTTTACCAATCTATCCGTCAATTGAAGCGTCATTCGGGTTTCCTTCAAATCACCTAGATTCAATTTCCTGCAAATTGAATAAGGCATTAGATTAATACTCGCACCCAAATCACATAAAGCATTGCCAACAAAATTTTCTCCTAGTTCACAAGGCAATGTAAAGCTACCTGGATCTTCCAATTTTTCAGGAATTTTGTTGGTTAATATAGCACTACAATTATCGGATAATTGAACTGTTCCTATTCCTTCTAGCTTTTTCTTATTAGTACACAATTCCTTCATGAATTTAGCATATTTAGGCATGTGCAATAAAGCCTCAGCAAATGGTAAGTTTATATGTAGCTTTTTAAACAAGTCTAAAAATCTACTTAATTGTTCATTTTGTTTCTCTTTCCTAGCTAGAACCGGAAATGGCAATTGAGATTCATCAAGAACAGTGGATACAAGCTTTTCTTTACCTTACCCTTCTCAATCGTAGGAGGTGCTCTTTGATTATTTTTAGAGTTAGGAACATTTACCTCCGTTGTCGATTCCACTTTTTTAGAAGATTTCTTACCAAGTTCAGTCTTTTCTAACTCTTTCCCACTCCTTAAAGTGATTGCTTTGGCTTCCTCCTTTGGGTTTCGGTCTACATTAGATGGAAATGTCCCTTGAGCCCTGTTGGATAAGGAACTAGCAAGTTGCCCCATTTGGTTTTCTAGGTTCCTAATGGATGCCTCTTGGTTTCTCATCCAAATATCTTGTGACTTCCATCTAGCATCTTGACTAGCTAAAATGGAGTTTTGGGAAGCCATAAAATTTGCAATCATTTCCTCAATATTAGATTTCTTTTCTTGTGGAGGGGGAGGTTGAGTTTTTTGAAAACCGGGTGGTTGGTGGTATGCTTGTGAAGGATATTGATTTGGATAATGAGGTGGAGCTTGGTTTTGGTATGGATGTTGATTATTGGAAGCTTGATTGTGGTTGCATTGGGGTCTAGGATTGGGGTTAGAAGAAGAACCTTGATTACCTTATCTCCATGAAAAATTTGGATGGCTTCTCCATCCTGCATTGTAAGTATTGCTATACGGATTCAAGGCATTGACTTCTTCCATCATATTCTCAGCAGTCTTCATTCCCATATGTCCCGAAATTCCTGCATAAGAATCAACTTCATTAGACAACATAGAGACATTTTTAGATTTGAGCTCATTAATTTCTTTTAAATGTCTTTTTTCCATTAATTCCAATTGAGCTTTTAACATTGCAATTTCATCAACATTATGAACTCCCTGTTTCTTTTGAGTTGCTCTTGAGCTTGCCCATTGAGCATCATTGGTGGCCATCTCATCAAGGAGTAGAAATGCGTCTTCGAGAATTTGATTCATGAAGCTTCCATTGGAGGCTGCATCTAGCAAAGATCTTGTTGATGGATGAGCACCTGTATAGAAAATATGCATTAGTTGAAAAATAGGAACTTCATGATGAGGGCAACTTTTCAAGAGTCTCCTAAATCTTTCCCAAGCTTCATGGAATGGCTCCTCATAAAACTGCTGAAAATCACTAATTTGTTTCCTAATGAGGGCGGTCTTAGTAGGTGGGAAGAATTTGCACAGAAATTTCTCTTGCATTTGTTGCCAAGAGTGGATGGATTGATTTGGTAACATTTGAAGCCAATCCCTAGCTTTTCCTATGAGGGTGAATGGAAAAAGTTTCAACCTAATTGCATCAGTCGATACATTAGGAATTTGCACAGTGTCACTCACTTCTAAAAACATATCCAAATGTTGTGCAGGATCCTCTATATCCGAACCCGAAAATTGATTTCTTTGTACCATAGTGATGGTAGCAGGTTTAATCTCAAAGGGTTGGTGGTGAGGGATTCTAATAGTTCTATGCTCTTCATTCCACCTAGGGATAGCATAATCCCTTATGGTTCTAGGTCGATACCCATTTCCGGGAGCTTGATGGGGTATGTGTTGCTCTTCTATCCTAGGTGGTGGATCATTCGTAGGTTATTCAATTTCTGGGTCGTTCATATTGCCTCTTCTGTTCCTATGGAATGTCCTCTCAATTTCAGGGTCTAATGGCAAGATGGGGTTGTCTCTCACCATAAAACACTAATCAACCAAAAAGAAAATAAGAAAAGAGATGGAAAAGAGAAGAAAACACACAAAAAATCACTTTAAAATCGAAGTAAACAAACAAACGCCAATGTGTCCCCGGCAACGACGCCAAAAACTTGACCGGTGTCTAACAAGTGTACTAGATCGGCTAGTAATATAGGGAAATAAAATTATGACCCAAAATATCGAACCCAAGGAAAACTTGTGCTTGCATGTGCTATTTCAATTTCAAAACTAATTTTGTGTGCAAAGAGAGAAGAGAAATTCCAAAGTTGTGATGATTTGAAAACTAAGTTAAAACGATTGCAAAGACTAAAGTAAATAAGAGATCTATTTGAAAACAAGTAAATTGAATGAGTTAAAAATCAATGATAAAAACAACTTTCACTAAAGGACTATCCACCTTAACAAGTATTGCTATGACTTAATTAAAAAGAAACATACAAGTGATCATGAAAAATTCAATTTATTAAACCCAAATAACTTTGTTCAAGATTATTATTCCAAGTATTAAATTCCCTTATTCAGAACAATTTAAAACTTAGCATAAAGAACTGAATCAAGTTTCCTAGATGTCTATTAAAACCTTTCTCAAGAGAATTAACTTCCACCTATTCTTGGTTACACTTTTCTTAATCTTAACTTACTCAAATTAACACATAATCATAGCTTATTCAGATTATAATGGTGTCCACTCAGATGTATGGGGTCCAGCCCCTATGGATTCTTTCCTTAATCAAAGATACTTTGTTTTGTTTATTGATGAATTTACAAGATTCAATTGGGTACACTATATTAAATTCAAAAGTGATGTGCTTTCCACTTTTCTTAAATTTCAGGCAATGGTTCTTCGCCAATTTAACTGCCATATAAAACAATTTCACTCTGACTTTGGTGGTGAATTTCAAAAGCTATCTGCTCACTTTAAGAAATCTGGCATTTCTCACTTTATAGCTTGTCCCCATACTCATGAACAAAATGGAATTTTCGAACGCAAAATTAGACACATCATTGATACCACTCTTACTCTTCTAGCTCATGCAAAAGTTCCGTTGAGATTTTGGAACTATGTTGTCACCACTAGTGTTGATTTAATCAACAGCTTACCATCTCCTTTCCTACAAAACACATCACCATATTTTTGGTTGTTTCATAAATAGCCTGACTTTAATAATTTCAAAATTTTTGGATGTGCTATCTACCCACTTCTCAAGCCATATAACAAAAACAAGTTTGCCTTTCATAGTCTCCAATGTGTCTTCTTGGAAAAATCTAAGTTTCATTCTGGGTTTGTTTGTCTTCACCCATCTAGTGACAGGATATATATCTCTAAGCATGTACAATTTGATGAAGCTGTGTTCCCATTTGCCCAACTGGTATCACGAGATGCTTCTTCCAAGACTCAACCTGCTTCTCTTTGGCTAATAGTGCAGTTCCCTCTCTCTGTCACCAAGGGTCCCTCGTCAGATATGTCCACTCCCTTTACTTCTGGTTCCTCACCTTCTACACCTCTGGTTACTTCATCCAGTGCCTTGTCACCCTCTTTCTCTTCTACTACCCATAACCTACCCAACCCTGACTCACAGCCCCCCTCCCCTTCACCCACAACACCACAAACACTACCCAAAACTCATCCTATGCAACTTTGCCCCCCTGAACTCCGTAAGCCACCTAAATATCTAGCTCTTACTCACACTATTTCCACCACTAACTACCTATCTACTGAACCTCCGTCATATTCTTTGGCCAAGAAGTATTCAGTATGGCTTGATGCCATAACCAGTGAATTTCAAGCTCTTCTTGACACCAATACTTGGGTTTTAGTTCCTAGACCATCTGTTGTAAATGTTGTTGGGTGCAAGTGGTTATTTAGGATCAAGCGGTGGACTGATGGGTCAGTTGATAGATACAAGGCATGCCTTGTTGCAAAGGGGTACACCCAAAAACCTGGGGTGGATTACATGGAAACCTTCAGTCCAGTGGTTAAGGCTACTACCATTCGGACCATCCTAGCTATTGCCTTGGCTAAACAATGGCCTATTCACCAGTTGGATGTCTCCAATGCCTTCCTTCATGGCCACTTGAAAGAATCGATCTACATGACTCATCCATCGGGATTTATTGATACTTCTCGACTTCATCATGTATGCCTCCTACAGAAGTCTTTGTATGGCCTCAAGTAGGCCCCTCGTGAATGGTTTACACGACTTTGCAACTTTCTGGTTTCTAAAGGCTACCACAAATCTAAGGCAGATAACTCTCTGTTTATAAAGAAATATAATGGGCATTATTTGTTTGTCCTTTGTTATGTTGATGATATACTTGTCACAGGTTCATCACTGACTGGTGTCCGCCACACTATCCATCTCTTAGAAGCCGAATTTTCCATTAGGGACTTAGGACGAGCGGCTTACTTCCTGGGGATTGAAATTGATCATACTCCCCATGGTCTTATTCTTCGTCAATCAAAATACATCCATGATCTCTTGGAAAGAACCAATCTTCTTGAGGCCAAACCGTGCCTCACTCCAATGGCAACATCTCCTTCCTTATCCAAAGCACTGGGCACACCTCTCCCCAATGGCATGGAATATAGACAAGTGGTTAAGGCTCTTCAATACCTCACCTTAACTAGGCCTGACATATCCTTCTTTGTTAACCAACTTTGCCAGTTCATGCATGCACCATCTGATGTTCACTGGAGGGCTGTCAAATGACTCTTACGATATTTAAATGGTACTTGTCACCATGGTCTCCTGCTATCCTCTGCTTATACTCAACAGTTACATTGTTATTCTGATGCAGATTGGGAAGGGTGTCCGAATGATAGAAGATCTACTGGTGGCTATGGGATCTTCTTAGGATCAAGTCTCATTTCATGGGGAGCCAAGAAACAACCAACTATAGCTAGATCAAGTACTGAAAGCGAGCATAAGGCCCTAGCCAATGCAGCAACCGAACTATTATGGATAAAGTCGTTATTGCAGGAACTTGAAGTATACAGCAATGGGTCAATCACGATGTGGTATGATAATATTGGAGCTATCTACCTGAGTAAAAAACCCCCTCTTTCATGCAAGGACAAAGCATATTGAATTGAATTTTCACTTTGTACGTGAGCTGGTTGAAAATGGAACCGTACAGATTCAATTTCTTTCCTCTGAAAATCAATTGGCTGATGTATTTACCAAGCCTCTGGGTGTCTCTCTCTTTTCTTCTCTTCGCAGGCGTCTTCATGTGCATGATGCGAGGGAAAGGGATTAGAGTGTGTTTACTTCTGCATCAAGCCTCTGGCTGTCTCTCGTTTTGCAATGCTTAGGACACGCCATCATGTTCAGCCCAGCCATCGCCTTATGGGGGGCTGTTAAGGGATATACTCTCTAATATTAAAAGATAAATATGATGGTTTTACAGTTGTTATATTTGTTTTAATCTCTACTAGCTTCTCTACTTCCTCTGCATGTATATATATAGACCTCTGTACGTTTGCAATACATAAGAGAAATACAACTTACTTTCTTCAGAATTTACATGGTATCAAAGCTAATCTAGAACTCTTCATGATCTCTAATTCTCCTGCCAACTCTACACCGACTTCCCCATCTTCAACATTTGTGAATCCCTTTGTCTTTTATCCCACAGTATCTTTGAGCTAGAGCAGTAAATGAAGTTATCGGACATTTCTTTGGTCATTGAATTCAACAACCAAGACTTAATCATAGAATCAACTTTCTTCCACTTCTTGTACACAGTTAGATCTTCAGGAACAGAGTAAGATCCATCGATGAAGCACATTTTGTCTTTTGCTTCTAAAGACGTCCTCACAGCAATGCTCCAAGTAAGATAGTTGTTACCTATCAATGGGGAAGTAACTAAAGCCATTCCTGGATGATCTGAGCTTTGAAGCAACAGAGGATCCACATCGATGACCTCTTGACATTGTCTTTGAACACCTTCATTACCAGTTTCTTGAGTCCGATTAGCATTATCACCACCATTCATGATTGATAAACAGAATCAAGAACAAATCTCTCTACTATCTTCTAGATCGTAGGCTCTGATACCATGTACAAAATCAAAGTAAGTAAACAAGCTCTTATTAAGCTTGAGAGAAAACTGAGGAAAACTTGTAACTCCGTATATTACTTCATGCACACAAAAACAATACTTATATACACATGAAAATTAACTAGAGTTAATTAACTTAAAAATAACTGCTATATAACTCTACTAACTAGTTAACTAAACTACTAACAAAACCAAAACTAAAATACTAGAAACAACAAGTTGTATTATACTAAAACAGCAAGTTGTTTTAGTGTATAAAAACAGTAAGCCGTAATACACTAAAATAGCAAGTTATTTTAGTGTATTAAAAGTAAGTTGTAATATACACTAAAACAGCAAGTTGTTTTAGTATATTAATACCATATACTCAACAGGACGCTTGTATGGTTTTGTGTCAATTATGGAATATTCGAAACAATTTTGTTTGGAATAATATTCTTATGATTTTCTCGTGTTGTGATTAGTTAAGCTGAAACTTTTGCTTATGAGTGGAGGTTAGCAAAAGATGCTCTTAATTGTGTTTTCCCTTGTCGGGTGTCAACTATTAGGTGTTGTCTTCCTTTGTTTATCATCCTGTAGCGCACTGGATTTGTTGAGCTAATGTAGTTGTCTTCTTAGAGCAGTGCAAATCGGCTTTTCGGCTATAATTTAGGACAATAATGGGCAATTTCTCAAGGCTATTTAGGGTTCCTTTACTAGAGTGTTAGCTCCTCAATTGGCTGAAACTTGTGCAATTCATTCCGCACTTGTTTGGACTGAGATTCTGGTGTTATCATTATTGATGGACAATAAGTTTTCTTTACTTTTCGTAATTCTTTTCCTAATTTTTTTGATTTGATTATTTCGGATTGTAAGCATATTTTGTTGCATAAGCTTGAAATTTTTTGTTGCATAAGCTTGAAATTTCTATCGATTGGGACAAACGTGATGATAATTTAGGGTGTCACAAGTTGGCTATAGCTTCTATTTTGTTTGACCTCTTTCTATTTTGAGATGTTCTTTTCCATTCTATTTGATTTCTTTTCTTTTTATAACAAAAAAAAAAACTCATTAATTACTCTATTATTTGATTAATGTGCCCTCTTAAAAAAAGAGAATTTATTGTTCACTCCAATCCAGGACATAACCGAAATAAAATTTTCAAATATACATTATTTTTTCTAAGTGTACAATTAATAGTGAATTAATTTTTTTTTTATCAAAATGGATACTTAATTGTGAGTACAGAGAGTCAATGATACTTAATTCTCTTTTTTATCACTGTTTAGTTTAAATAAAATTAAATAAAATTATTAAAAATATAAAATGATATTTTTATCAATTGTAATAATTTTTTAATGAAATTAATATATTTTAAATATTTTTTAATTTTTATAAAAAATAAAAAATTAAATTTTAAAATAGAACGGAGAAAGTATCATTTTAAAATTTAAATATTTATAAGAATGTATTAGTAAGAAAAAAGGGAGAAGCCAGCTAACAAAAAATGAAGATGGGTGAAGTGATTAAGCCTTTTTGTTATGGGAAGAGGATGGGTTGGTGAACATTATTACTGTAATAATAAACACCAATTAAAAAGCCAGAAATGTACCTCCCTTAGACCAACCTTTTTGGCCAATTTATTGCATACACCATTAAATCCTTCAAGCTGGATCGACCAATTCTGTTGCTCCATATTATTGCACATATTTAAAAGGAGAGATTTCAATCAATTATTGCCTTTCTTTTGGGTTTACGTTTAAATGTTGATGTTGAATTTTTTTTTATTTCAATATTTTTTTTACAAGTAAAAAACTAAACTTAAAATCTCATATATTTTTAATCGAGTATTAATTATCAGACCAATTAATGATGATTTTTTCTATTTCAAATTATAAAAGGTATTCCTTCTGCTTTACTCAATACTATAACTTTCAATTTTTTACACAGATTAAAAAAATATATTAATTAAGATCAGTTTTGTAAGATATTTATTATAATTTACTAAATATTCTTTTAATTATTGTCTATAATAATATTTTTTTCACTCTATTAATTATCCATTTTTTTGTGCATACATAAGATAAAGTATGAAAAATATATAATTTTTTATAGGAGAATTGGGCTGTAAACGTTCGAACCTAAAATCTCTCACTATATTGAAGAGTCAAAACTCTAAAATGAAAACCTCATTATATTGGTGAGTGAGAAAAATATATAATTAATAATTATTGCAATTTAAAAATTATTTCATTGAATGATATAAAAAATGAAATAATATAGTATTTAATTTGTACTTAAGCTTACATTAAAAATCAGAATAAGGGATAAATATGCACTTGTGTTATTTGAAATCATCACATTGCCCTAATTCTTTTATTATTATTATTATTATTATTATTATTATTATTATTATTATTATTATTATTATTATTATTATTATTATTAAAACAACGCACACTGGGCCCTAAGATTATGAAAGTTCAAATCTATTCTGTCCAAACAAATCCATTAATTACGAATTTGCAAAAATCTGTCTGGCCCACTTTTGAAAATTTAAGTGTTGCTATACACCTTTTCAGATATTTTAAGGGCATTTAAAAAAATTAATGGTGTGTATTTAAGCAATAAAAGTCGTAGTATACTAGAAAATTTTAAATTCCAACCACTACTTTAAAAAAAATATTAATGGAAACTAATATTCATTTCTAGACAACTGAGGGGTATATTTAATCCCTATATATTTTAAAAATTAGATAATTAATAAAATGAGAAAACATCATTTTAGAAAATTAATACAAGAGTGATTTAGCAAATTACGATGAACATTTTTTTATAAAAATAATGATAATTAATCGGTTTACTGTTTTCCGATCTGATTTTCCAATTCAAAAAATCAAAAGGCATTTATATTTATGGTTATATATTTTCTATTTCTACACGTTTTTCCTTTAAAAAAATAAAATAAATTGGTATACAGCTGATACATTACATTAATCTTGGTATTGAAATCTAAGTCGTCATTTCTCAAGAGTCAAGACTCCCATTATTATATATAAACTTTTTAATAATATATAGATATGCATATGCTTTGTTAAAAATATTGCATTATTAAACATGTTCAAATAAACATCAATCACTTTAAATGTATTTAATACTTATTTAAACATCAATCAAATCACCAATAGAAAAAAATTAAGGAATAACATGTGAGACATGCATTGATCTCCATTTTATATATTAATGTTTGATACATATAGATCCATTTGAATTTACTTTTATAATTTATTTAAACACTTAAATTTTAATAATCACTTATTAAATACATTAACTTGTTAATTTTATAAATAATAAACAGAAATTCACACCGCCCTTTAAAAAAATAGAACTTGTAACAATTAACTGCGTTGATATGAAATCACATAATATTAAAATCAATAAAAAAAAATCCTATCAAAATCTATAAGAAAAAAATCAATATATTTTATTTTCCATTTTAAGTGCTAAATTTTACTATTTGATTTTGTCTTCTTAAGTGTCTATTTAGAAATTTGAGAAAAATATATATATATTTACTATTATTTATTGTGTATCAGTACATTTAATTGAGTAATAAAATTAGGTTTAATAATTTTAAAAAATAAAATATTTAAAATTAGAAAAATATAATGTTGTACATTGCTAAAGTCTTTTTATAAAATTAAGATATTCTAATAATTTTCAGAATTCACTTTCATTTGATGGGATATTTCTTACTATTTGTCCTCTTTAAAATTTATTGATTGACCCTCTCATACCCTGTAACTATCTCAGCATATTTTTTATTTTACAAATATTAAGAAAATTAGTAATTTTGGTTGGAAACTCAAATTTACATGTATTTTTCCTATGATAATTCTATTTTAATTAAGAGACAACGACATTGGAAAATGAAGAGTAATTAATATTAAACAATGTATTAAAATAATAAGTGGACAATAATAAAAAAAATTATATACTGCCATATAGGTGGATTGAGTAATCAGTAAGGTGTCCTCGTCTTCTAATTTTGCGGATATTTAAATAATGGCATTTAGTGGCCGCCTTTTATTATTATTATTATTATTATTATTATTATTATTATTATTATTATTACTTCCGTTCTTTTTTATCTGTCATTTTAGAGTAACATCCAAATTTTATTTATCTATCACTTTTATACTTTTAATGTAATTTAATTTATTTTTTTTTAAATAAAATCAGAACAAATCAGATTTGATAATTTAGTTTTAATCACGTAATTTAATACTAAATTTAAATTTATTTATTATTTTTTAATTTTAATAAAAATAACAAAAATAACTGATAAAAAAGAACGGAGTAAGTATTATTTATTTTCTCTTCAGCAATATAGATGTATTAAAAGCCCTGTCCATGGGCAGCAACATACTAATTTTCTCTTAAATTAATATAGGGATATCCATGCTATATATGAAGTAATTATCCCTTTAAAATAAAATGGCCATCTACATTACTCTTATTTACAAAACTAATGACGTAAATCAAAAAATTGTAGATTATGAAATATATAATTAATAGGACATCATAAAATAGAAAATTCAGGAAACATGAAGCAATCTATACGTGTCTCCATTAATCAACAATCATATATATACTTTTTTCTTACAATGACAGTCTACAAACTAACATGGAGGATCGGTAATAGAAAGACCCGTGATGATGAACAATGTAATTATCCCCATAAAACAATATTTACAATTAAAAAAAATTCTCATTTAATATTTTCACGAGTCATAAATGTAAAATTAAATTTCATAGTAATTTATAAAAGCAACATGCAATGTCCTTGTAATATTGATTCAAAGTGGTTTCTACTTTGAATATATTTTAGGGACTTTTTATTTTTTACAAAGGAAATAATACTTTTTAATTATAACTACAAATATCACTAGAATAAATTAAAATTAAGACATACAGTGCTTTCTAATTTAGTGATGATCTCCAGGTGGTTAAATAGTTTTGTGCCTTTAATAACAATAAATCTATTATTTTGACTTGGTTGTATAAATTTTATTTATATACAATAATTAATTAATTTAGACCTAATTCATCTACGGCTACATAAACTAGTCATAATATGTTGGTTAACTTTTTGTTCTTTTGGTTTAGAAAAATACTTGAGGTAATGCTGAAGAATTAATTCAAATTTTGATTCTAAACCAGTTTATGATCATATTTGGCATTACTTTTGAAAGAGTAAAAAGCTTATTATTTTATAAAAAGATGATTATAGGATAAAAATATACGTTTGATAAATTCTAATTTTTGAAAAATTAACTTTGTAAAAAGTGAAAAAAAATTTTATTAGAAAAATTTAGAAATTGAAGTTTTTTCAAAATATCTGAATTTTAACTTTTAAAGACGGTTGATTTAAAATTTGTTTTAGATAAAAATAATCCTTATTTTATTTTATAATGACAATTATACCTAATAAATAACAAGAAGGAAGAGGTAGATTCTTTTTACGTGTTTTTCTTTCTCTCAGTTTGTTTTCTTTATTTTTCTACATTTAAAATTTTATATTTTTAATTTTTCTTTCAAGTTAGAAAACTTTAAATTATAAATAATTAAAAGGTAATTATAATTATTTATAACTACTGCCCATATAATTTGATTAACATAAAAAATATTTATTGTTGAGTGAAGACAAATAAAAAAATTTAGAAAATAACAATTTAAACATTATTGTAAAAATGTATTTTTAATCATATCATTTACCAAAAAGTTAATAAACTGTTTTAAAATTTATAAGTCATTTTATATTTTATTTACCAAATAGTTATCTATTTTTTGGGATATAATTTTTTAGAATATAACTTTTATCAATTAAAAAAAATTATTTTCATAAGTTTTACTAAACTGACTATATATTAGGCTTCATAACCTCATTTAGGAAATATAAGTCATTTTATCGCTTAAATTTTTTGAGAAATTACTTAACTCCTGAATTTTTAATCTTTATATACAATAAGCTTCTAAATATTTATATAAAATTTTCATTATAATGAGAAAAATAAGCGTTTCTTTATCTTTGAAAAGAAAATTTTATGTAAACATTTAAGTAACTATTGTATGATTATACAATAAAAATTGATAGTTTAGAGAGTGCTGGCAGTTCCTCAAAAAATTGAAAAGGCAAACTGACCAAAATTTTTAGTAGTGAATATGTATTAAGCCTTTACATTAACATTAGCGTTAGGTATATCTAATTGCTAATAAGCTTTCAAGCTACTTCCACCCCTCATAGATCAAGTATGGTTGGTTGAATACTTTTATCAAACAGTTGGTGTACATTGCCCCCTTTTAATGGAGAAAACTGATTACAAGCTTCTTCTCTCGTGTCCATCTGGTCTCTTACCTTCTCAGGTTCTCCTTCTAGTGCCTTTTATCACATTATCCTTTGATACAGGTACGCGTTATATTTGTAGATATATTCTGATTTACATTTTCTACTTCGTAATTAAGGTATCGGTGGTTTTTGATCAATCATATGATAGAATTCCCCATCCTAATATTGAATTAGAAAACTCAATCGCCAAGGTCTGTGAGTCTTCTCTTCTGGGTATTAATCGATTAAGTTAAATTTTATAAATTCTATAGTTTCAAAATGACAATATAATCTCTGTTTGCTTTTCTTTTTCTTTTTCTTTTTCCTTTTCCCTTTCATGAATTCTTGAGTAGATATGGGATCAGCGGACTCAAAAGAATACATCTTTGTACAATGGAAAAAAGTTCCGGGTATGTTGATCTCGTTGCCTTTCAATTTGGTTTTCAATATTAACTTTGGTCTAGCTTTTATCAGAGAATACACTTAAAATTGGATTTTGTATGTGTATGTGTATGTGTGTGTGTGACATTGTACTGTACTCATTTAACCAGGCATATATGAGCATCAAACCTCTGTTTGTTCAATCATTTCCTTAATTCTTCTACAAAAATGATAACGCATATTTTAAGAGGAACAGAGGGAGTATATATTATACTGCAATTGCTTTGCCTTTCCAACGCTGTCAATTGCTACTTTCAGTTGATTTGTTTGAAAAAGTTTAGTTTTACAGCTTTGAATTGTCTGCAATGTCTGATATGGTTAAGATGCTAGAGAGATTAAAACTTTTGTGAGGCTGAGCGTTTATTTGTTGGAGTGATATTAATGAGCAAAAAAGTATTTCTCTGTTTCTTCTTGAAGCATTTGATGCGAGACACAAGTGCTTTAATGTGACAGACGAAAATTGGTGGACCTGGATTTAATTTTATACATTTAATCTTAAATACGTGAAAGCTTATCCTGAATTAAATTTTGCAGAATTTTCTTGTGAATTGAGATTGCTTACCAGTTGCCTTGTTTATGGTATTACAGTATGGAGGGAATAATGTGCGTAGTGGCGGTGGACCAAGCCAAGATTTTCATGTATTTCTCCACCTTGGTTTGACAGATTATAGGTCTCTCCTGTCATCTCACTCATGCATGTCTGTGTTTGTCATGTAATAAGTTTACGGCTGCTGCCTTCTTTTATTTTTTTAAAAAAAGAACAAAAAAAGAAAAGAATCTTGAGTGCAATGTGATCAAAACTAGTAAAGTGCTATCATTGTTTCTCAAGTCAGCTTCTTGCTATTATTACTAAATGCTGTGATCTGTTTTACTTTACAAAGTTCAATATTAATTTGGTATGCCTCCAAGATTACAACACGTTATGCTTTGTTTTATATGATTTATAGGAGAATGCCAGACAAAAGGTTGTTAAAAGTTTCCCCATCCATCAGTATTTTGTCTGGAATTTGCATCATGCTTTGATTTTTATGATAGTAGATTCTTATATGTTATTGTCTAAGTCAGATTGTTATCACAATCATTTGCAGCCAACCATCTGTTCGCTTGTCATTCAATTTCATTCTGAAGCTTCTCCACTATTTTATTTTTAAATTAGTCTAGCTTGCTCCAAAATAAAGAATCAATGCCATCTACCTGTTACCCAGGACTTTTGCGGGGACAAACTTAAATCCTTCGTGGGAAAAGTTTCTCGTTCCATCAGAAGGTATTTCTGCAGTATTTAACATGTCCGTCGCAGAAGAGAGGTTTTATTTGTTATCTGTTTATTAACTATCTAACACTTCATTAACTACTTATTATGATGGGATAACAACAATTTCAATTCAAGTGCTTTAACTTTTTTGGGTTGAGTGCTTAAAGTTATATTTTTAATCAAGTGCTTTTAGCCAAAATCCCTTACAGACTAACTTCTTGAAAAGTGCTACTTTAGGTGATGTTCTTTTTACTATACTTTTGCTACGTGAAGGCAATCTTTTGCTATGTAAAGATTAGGTTGTCTCTTGCGTCATACCAGAGTATCATCTTCTCACATTTCCTAAGCTAATGTTCATGTTTGCAATTTGGTCAGACATTCCAACCATAATCACCTGATTAGAAGCACCCCGATAGAACTTAGCTTGCTAGAGATGTTAGTAGAATGATCCCTTTTGCTATCATATGTCTTTTGCAAGTGTCTAGTGATGTTAATCATAATACTTGAGCATTAATGTAAAGCATTTTTGTAGATGACCGTATACAGTGTCAACATATATCAAATCCAATGGGTAATGGTGCCATTGTAGAAACATCTGACAAGCAAATAGTTGTGTTGCAAAGAAGTTTTAATGTTGGGGAATTTCCTGGACACTTTGTTTTCCCTGGAGGCCACCCAGAGGTACAAAATACAAAATGTTACTATTTGCTTTCAGATATCGTCTTTTTTTGAGTATGCCATTCGTTAGCTGAACATTTTTCTCTATGTTATCTGGATAGCCAACGTTAATTATCAATAACGACTAGCAGTTTATCTATTTTAGATGATGTATGCAGTTTTCATGATTCTTTTCTAAGTGATGTCAAATTAACATTACGTTTGTTATCTTGAATAATTGCATGGTTCTGATGATTGACAGCCTGAAGAAGTTGGAATAACTTCTCATCAGAGTGATGAAGACATTATAGACCCTGAGATTACTAATAAAAAGGTTTCTCAAGAGATGTTTGACAGTATTATCCGTGAAGTTGTTGAAGAAATTGGAGTACCAGTTACATCTCTAGTAAGCTACATTTTTCTAAATTGAAAATGTGTTTGTTCTTCGGTTATGCACAGGTGGTTCTTCATCGGCATTGCTTTTACAAGCATATAGTGTTAAGCAGTGTTATAATTGTTTCATGTTTTTCCTGTTTCCGTTTTTCAATTCTCATTTGACACAATTTTAACCTTGAGAGATAATAGTACGATTCAGTTCAAAAAGAAAAGAGAGTTAATATAGTACAATTTAATTTTCCACCACAACAGATTGATTTTTGTGGTCTCTAATTTATTGACCTCTAGTGACTGGGTATCAAATGTTCAGCTGTTGATTGTTTTTTGTCCAGTGCAAACCGCTTTTTATAGGTATATCCCAGCGAGTGTTGAATGTCAGGCCTGCTGCCTTTTTCTTTATCAAATGCTGCCTTCGGTCAGAAGAAATTCAACAGCTATACTGTAAGGCTCAAGATGGCTATGAATCAACCCAACTTTATACAGTTTCAATGGTTAGTTCAAATTTTATTTCCCCCTATTGATGCCAAATAAAAGTGTCTTGACAAGTTGTTTTTTTTCTTTTTCACTATTAGTCAAGCATTTCAAATTTAATTATGGTTTCAAAAGCAAGATATATATGATAAAAGTCCATGGTACAGTGTTAGTGATGAATTATTGGAATACATTGATCGTGGCATGAGATCTAGCGGCGGTATTGTAGGAAACTGAGACTGGTTTTTACATAATGACTTCAGCTATGGCAGGCCACAGGCCATGGTTTATATCCATATACATACATCTTGGGTTGGGGCTGCCAGGAGAAAGGTAGCGGTGTAGCATTGATTAATTTTTGTATGATAAATCTAGGAATTAATCATAAGTGTCGTCAAAAAAATCAAACTTTTTGTCATTTGTTCTTGGTTAGCTGTTGTCATGAATAATCTAGATTACTACTTTTGAATGGTTTTCTTAAAAATGACAATACTCATTTACATTCTTGTACATATCAGATTGAGTTAGAAAACATGGCATCTAAAATGCCTGGCTGCCATAGAGGTGGGTTTGCTCTTTATAAGTTGATGGTGGAAGCATTGAAGAATACCTGACTGTTTATCACTGCTGAAAAATTGAACTTTTTAGTCCTTGGAATTTTGGTAATTCCTCAGCAACATCAAAATAATTTTGACTCAGTAAACAAGGTATTGTTTATGTTCTTAAGATAACAGCAAGGCATGGCACTAGGCACTAGCTATGCTTTTGTCTTTTGTTGCATGCTTTGCATTTGTATCTATAGTCGCTGGCCTATGCTATAGCATGGGTTGCCAGCCAGTTTATTCTACTTACTGTTTTTTTTAAACCTGTATAAGATTTTAGAAGCTTTACCTTACTTGCATCAATAAACAACATTCATCACATAAATAGATGTTTGTACGTGCTATTCGTAATTTTTAGATCCAAATTGATGTCAAATTTTAATTTATTTAGATAGTTAAGCTTACATATGGATGCATACATCCCTCAGGGTTTTTGCTTGTATCTGTAATATTGTTGCAATGTGTCTGTTTTCCTTGGATCCATGACACTTTATGAGCTGGCAAACTTTTGGACTTCTGTATGCGGTACAAGCTTTTTGTATTATGGGCTATAAATTGATTATAGAGGGGGCAATTTTTATCTCATCCCATTAGTCCATAAAAATGTGATTTAAATCCGATTAAATTCGCCAATAACAAATTTGAAGAATTAGAAAGACTGAATTGAGATAAAATTCTAAAATTAGATTTAAAGAATTTATAAAAAGTCAACAAATAAAATTTTCTGTAGGAAAATGAGAACTGCAGAGTTCCTGTGTTGGTCATATCCAATGAATTGGCAGAGTCACAGAAGCACGGTGGCCTCATCAGTAGGATTGAAAATAAAGAGCTAAATATCCAAATTTTTGACTTCAAAGTTGATTTCATTGGCGTAGTGGAAAATTTTGAAACCGAAATATTAGGTGGTTGTAGAATTATTGCATGAATTGTCTGATTAGTGAAAAAAAAAATTATCTAATTTTGCATGTAAGGAATGATGGAAAAAAAATCTCTTTATAATACATCATTTCAAGGCAGGAAAGGGGGTTTCGAATTTTAATTAATTGAAAAAATATTCAAATTTTAATTAATTGAAAAAATGTTTAAATTTTCAACCATTTGATTGCATGTAGCGTTTTTTAAAAGGATTAAGTGAAAAAAATTATTTGTTTTTGTTTTTGACATAATCACAATACCAAATATCAATGTCCCAAATGTAGCCACCTTGTAATTGACCCCACTTAATTCAAAAAAAAAAAATAAAATATACTTGATGAATTTTTTTTTCAAAATTGATCCTATTAAAATTTTTAAATGATCGTATTAATAATTAATTCTATTAAAAAATTAATCATCTAATATATTTTTTATCTTATTAAAATTTTTAAATGATTCCATTTATAATTGATGCTATTAAAAAATTAATCTACTAATATATATTTGATCCCTCCGAATTTAATTTTTGGCCACGTCCCTATCAATGTCATGCCATGTAATGGGCAAGTAGATTGGTGATTATGTGAAATTTCTAATTCATTGAAGGAAAACTTAAATATTTAATTTTTTTCATTTAAGATGTATCTAGAAGCATTGAACCTGAAACATCTTAATGCGGAGTATGGGCCACTGGGGGATTTCAGAATCATGAATCTGTGGGTTTTTGGTACCTCTCATTAGCTTTTACTTTTAATTAGGTAGAGTAATTAAATGATAGTTACCTCTAATCTACGTAGAAGAGATTAGCAATTATAGGGAATTAATTAGCAAGTGGACCATCTAATAAATATCATAACTTCAAAACCGCAATGCTTTGACTGTAAAAATGGCATTTTATGTATGAAAACATGCATTCGGCAAGTCAATGCAAATTTCATTTTTAAAATAATAGTTTTTTTTCCGATTAAAAAATGCTTAATTATAATATAAGGCTATTTATGTTAGTAGAAAATAATTTATGAGAATGACAGCCTTGTAAGAGTATCAATTCGTGCATTGATTTAGGGTTAAACGACCAAGAAACCAACCATGTCTATTACAGCATGTGCCTTGTGCACGTGCAGCGGTTGCCATGATTTGGATAACAATAAAATGCTCCATCACATTCCATGATTCTAGCTGTGCAGTGCAGCCCTTGTCCATAGCATTAAGTTGGTTGCTGCCTCCTTTGTGCGGGTGGAGTTTGCTCATGTGCATATAGCAAAAGCTAATTCCGCAGCAGACTCCCTCTCTCATTATGCTTATAATATAATTTCGACCTTGGCATCCGTCATATTCATGCTTCTCCGGCTGATGTCGGAGCTTGGCTTCTTCACGATCTTATTACTGTCAGTGTGTTTTTTTGTTGGTTGATCCCACCTTTCAGTATCAAAAAAATTATATAAATAAAACGTTTAATGCATAAGTTTGATTTTATAATTCATGTTGAGAATAATATGTTAAATATCTATATTTATCAAGTAATATTTTTAAAAGAGCGTGTAATATTCAATTATGCTAATATTGCATTAAGCAATATCAAAGTTAATACATATTCATCAAAATTAATAAGCAATCAATTCGTTCCATTTTTAATTTTTGCTAGTCTCACCGATTTGAAACATTAATTTTATCACAATGATTCAGGTATCATACGCTTTAATTTTTCGAAGACAATATAAATTTATATTCATTAATTATAAATTTCATAAGTATAGATGTTCAATAAATACATATTATTAAAATTTAAATAAATTATGACGATCAGCTCAGTTGTCTCTATATGTATTAATCCACTAATAAAATTTCACTTTATATGAACGTGTAACAATAATTTTTTTTATAGAGGGATTCAATTGGATCCAAACTCGAGACCTCATTATTCGGTTTAGAGACCAATAATACTAAATTATTTATTTTAATAATTAGTAGCTCCGTTTCATAATTTTAGCCCAGTTTGTCAACTTTAATATGTCATGAAATATAGACTATTAATTAAATTTATTAATTCGTGTGAAATAATTTTAAACATCGTCTAATTTGAAACAAAAGTATTTGATTGAGGACATTCGCCTGCTGCACAAATAAATTGTGTTTCCAAAAAAAAAAAAGAATAATAATTTTATAACGTTTTCGAATGATCGTTTGTCGATATTGTTCGCTTTGAGCCTTAGCCCTCATGGTTTTATTTTTGGATCTCTCCAAAAGGCTTTGACAAGAGAGAGTTATTCATAACTTTATAAGGACTACTTTGTTCTCCTCTCCAACCAATATGGGATCTTTTAACTGAATTCATCTGTATATGGAAGTTTTTGACTGACTTCACTTCCTTTAAGGAGGTTCAGTGTCCTCGCTGATACATCAGGTCCAGTCCCATGGCCAACAGACGTTACAGATTTTAAGCATGTGAAAAAGCTATGGGCTGGCATTGTTTGGAGTTAATTTTGGATTTTTGTGTCACATGTGAATTGGAAATAGCACTACAATCAATCAATTAATTATAATTAACCATATATGATTTGAAGTGGTGGAGAGGATCTAACATTTTAGGCCGCAAATGATGCTTTAATAAAGTGTATTTATTCTACCAAAAAAATAAATATACTCAAAAGTTTATCAATATACTATATATTTATTCTACCAAAAAAAAAATATACTATATATTTAATTATATACATGTATGCACACTTCAACTTGCTGCAATCAATAATATATTTTTTTCTAACTTAAAAAAAAATTAATTTTCTTTCTTTTGCTTCCATTCCAGCTTCCTTCAATGAGAAGGACTCTTTCTATTCTTATGGTAAGCATCGTTTTCTATTTTAGCTTTACTTAAATCTCGTTTTTCACGTTGTTTTACTTTACCTTCACTTCTAGATTAATTATAATAAATGATTTATTAATATTTATATTTGAATTAAATAAAAAAATAAATGTAAAAAATTTTAAATATTACATTGTTAAATCTCATTAAACTTGTATATTGATATATAACAATAATAATAATAATAATATCTAATGACCTGAAATTGAATATTATGCATGGAGTTTCGATTAGAATATGTTAGAAAAAAAAGTCATAAAATTATCACGAGATGTAATCATAAATACCTTTCGTAACGCTGAATCACAATCGTTGAGATGGTCTCCCTTTTCGTTTCACTGGTATCATTTTCACCCACGCCTCGCTACGTCTCGGGATGAAAACTAGATTTTCACGAACTAAAAAACCCCAACAAGTAGAGAGAAAATGCGCAAAAGTATTTTGACAGAGTTTCGGTATGAAATTCTTTTCTTGCTTACCAAGAATAGAATTCGTAGCCCTATTTATAGGGCTCTCATTAAGGTAATTAAATTTTTCTTAATAAGAGAGAATTAAATTTGACAGTTACAATATTTAGTATAGAAAATAATATCAATAATTAATATGTCAGTTAACTAATTTAAATTAGGTAACTGTCCATATTAATAACCTCCTAATTAAGACAAATTTTTTATTAAGAGGAATCCAAATAAGGAACTAATTTCATATTAATATTATTTCCTGTCCCGATATTATCACATAAATATCAGGGTCAATTTCTCATCTCGTGAGTCATTGGAGTAACCCTAATTCCTTCATCTCCCACTCGCACATGACGAAACTATTTTCAGTCATTCTCTCCTATCATACAGATAGATAGTTTGTGTAACCGACATACATCGAGAACACTAGTGCTATACACCTGTTAAGGATATATAGCGTTTTGAGAAATAAGATCTTCTCGTGATAGTATGCCAAACCCTAGATAGTTTTCTCACATTCATTGTTTTATCTCATGATCTCATAAAAACAATTTTCGTGTTTACTATTTTGTCTCTACTTATAAAGACTACAACAAGTTAACTAGTGAACCATGAAATCACCAAATGTGATAAAAAAATATCTTCCTCGTTTACTCTATCCCATCAGTCATAGTCTAACTCGTTTTTCTAGTTATATCCGCCGGATCGAAGCTTTTTCATGATCCTTTAGAGACTAACTAAGCTAGCCACACTGAACTATACTTCTGGTATAAATTAAGGGTTCTAAGGGTTGAAAAGCATTCGTATATCCCCTCAAATGCATATCATTTTCTTGAAAACAAAGAGAATAATTTATGGTACCTTTAAGGTATCTAAGTATCCTTTTTAACGCCTTCTAATGTACCTCGCATGGGTTAGATTGATATCTACTCACCATGCCCACAGCATAGCGTATATCAGGTCTGGTACACAACATTGCATACATCAGACTTTCCACGGCACTGGCATATGGAATGTTCTTCATACGTTCTATCTGCTCTTCTATCTTAGGATACATACTTTTGCTAAGAGACTTATTCTTAGTAATTGGGTTGTATATGGGCTTACAGTTTTGCATATTAAAATGTTTAAGAACTTTGTTGATGTATGTTTTTTGAGACAGTGACAATAATCTTCTCAAGCAATCCCTTAAAATCTTAACTCTAAGGATATAATCTGCTTGACCTATATCTTTCATCTCAAAGTTGGATAAAAACCAATCTTTGATAAGATTTGCGTATTCCTTGTCATTTCCTACTATCAGTATGTCATCTACATACAATGTTAAAATGACAAACTTATCTTTCAAGCTTTTGGAATAAACACAATGGTCTTCATCAATCAAATTGAGCTCATTTAACATGACTGCTTCATTAAATCTTAAATATCATTATCTCAAAGACTGCTTTAGGCCATAGATTGATCTCAACAATCGACAAACCTTATGTTCACTGCCTTCTTCGATGAAACCTACAGGCTGTTCCATATAGATTTTTTCTTTTAATCCTCCATTGAGGAAAACAGTCTTTACATCCATTTGATATATTTTTAGGTCTAAACTAGCCACCAAGGCTAAAATTAATCTTATCGATGTAAATCTAACAATAGGTGAAAAAGTCTCCTCATAGTCAATTCCTTCCTATTGAGTAAACCCCTTAGCGATTAGTCGAGCCTTGTATCTTTCAATACCGCCATCAGCTTTTCGCTTTATTTTGAGAATCCACTTATTCCCAATTGGTTTACATCCTTCAGGTAGATCAACCAATTTTCAAACATGATTTGACCTCATGGAAGCCATTTCTTCTTCCATCACTTTAATCCATTTATCTTTAGCTGGGCACGAGAGAGCTTTTTTTACATTTTTAGGCTCATCATTTTCTTGTGGTGTAATAAAAAACCTTCGTTCGTACCTTTGATCTCAAATCATTGGTGTGGAATATTTTTCCTTTTAGATTTTTGAGATTTTGAATCCTAATAAATATGTCTCATATATTCATCGTAGTTCGAAATGCTCCCACTACGATTAAGCTCTATGCTCCCACTCAAATAAGGATCCTGAATATCCATACTCCCACTAGAGTTAGGTATGCTCATACTCCCACTGGAGTTAGGTATGCTCATACTCCCACTAAAGAATAGATCCTGAACATTCGCACTGTTGAGAAGAGAGTCTTGACCTTCTTCATTAATTTTTCTCCCACTCGGATGGAGAGATCCGAGTAGTTCATCTTCTTGAGTTTCGTAAAAAGTAAAGTCTTGACTTACTTCGCCCAACTTCGAAAACTCATTTTTCAAAAATATGACGTCTCATGATTCAAATTCTGTTACTGAGTTATTTGCTTGCTCACCCACGAACACATATCCTTCGGATACATCAAAATATCGCACAAAAATACTCTTTTACCTCTTGGTCCTAATTTATCAAATTTATTTGAGGTATCATGGAAATAAGTAGCACAACCCCAAGGGTGTAAATAACTCAGGTCGGGTTACCGACCAGTGTACACTCATAAGGAGTGGATGTAACAGATTTGAATGGCATACAGTTTAGAACGTATGTAGCCGTTAACAAAGCATCTTTTCAATAGGAGATAGGCAAATTTGCTTGAGCCATCATCGAACATACCATGTCTAAAAGGATTCTATTTCATCTTTCCGTAATACCATTTTGCTATAGAGTTCGAGGAATAGACAACTAATGCTCTATTCCTTTTTCATCACATAAAACTTTAAATTCATCTGAAAGATATTCTCGACCACGGTCGGTTCTCAAAGCTTTTATTTTTTTATCCAATTGATTCTCAACAAGATTCATAAAAGTTTTAAAGCAGCTCAATGCTTTAGAGTTGTGAGAAATCAGATAGATATGATCATACCTAGTATAGTCATCTATAAAAGTGATAAAATAATTGACCCCATATTTTGCCCTAACATTCATTGGACCACAAATATCTGAATGAATTAATTACAAAGGAATTGAGGCTTGGGTTCCTTTTTTGAATGATTTTCTCACTAGTTTTTCTTGCAAGCAATGCTCACATGTAGACAATTCAATCTTATTTATATCGCCTGTAACACCCTATACCCGGCCAGTTAAAAGATCCGGATACCAGATATCACACATGGGTTTGAATCTCTTTGTGAGGATCAACTCTAAGGTTTGACTATATTTAAAAAGTTTATTAATTTAACATATTATTTATTCTATCAAAATTTCGACAGGATCTCCCTTTATTAATGGCTACTTCATGTGGAAAAGAATATAAAACATTTCTAAGATTATATAACTATTTTCAGAATCTCAACTAAGTGTCATTTCAACTGCTATTAATTTTACTATGCACTTAAATAAAATTTTGGCAGTATGACAGCTTAAAATTTATGCTACCCAAACTTGTAAAAAACTTAATTTTACACTCCCAATATCATTCTCCAACTCCAGAACTTCCATCAACAACATAACACTTATATAATTTCATCTTAACACAATCACCACCACTCAAGCACAGTTCATTTAAAGCTTATTCACACAACTCACTGAATTCATATGATATTTAAATTACATGTCTATTTACAACAAATTCTTATAATCCATCACATAGTTTATACATATACTAAAAATTTCTTCATATACAATTCACATTAACACAATTTATATAATTGGCTTCAACATAGAAACTTAGTTCACCATAATTATAAACATATACTCATATACATTATTATATAAATAAGAATTGCATCACCAGGATCCAATGTACTTATTACAACGTGCATAATTGTATGAATATAATTTGGTTCGGACTTGAGATATCAATTCTCAAGCTGCCTACGTATCCTATTTAGGGAATCAGAACCACGTAGTTCTCCAAACCCAAGACTTAATATAGGACTTTAAATAAGTAATCATTAAATCTGGTTTAGGCAAGAATATTACATATCATTTTTCAAACATTTATAGTTCCATCCAGCAGTTACTCGTCGAAACTCGACAAAGGCTTCTCGATCCCTTGTCACATGGTCCGTTGCTCCTTAATCAACCACCCATAAAGGATGAAGTTCAGTTAAAAATACAGAACTTGATACACAAATTTCACTCACTCTTGAGTTAGAATAGTGTACCTTATTGGACATGGTGAAATCTTTTGCATAGTATCCCTTATGCTGACAATTGAAATACTTCACCTTAAAAATGTTCACTTTTTTTTGGCTTTGGACCCTTTTCCGTTCTGTTTAACTTTTTACCGTTTAGGCTCTTGAGCCCTTTCTTTGCCTTTTTCATAGAAGTTCCTCTTCGTGTTTTGGTTTGAATTTTTCTTACCAGAACTGGAGGTGTCATATGCACTTCAGCATTGACCTTGATCGATGTTAAACGGTCTTCTTCCAATTCTAAATGTCTACCAACATCCTTAAATGTTTTAATGTTATCCATATGAGTCAGTTGCATTTTCATACGCTCCCAACTCTTTGGCAAAGATCGGATAATAGCTTAAACCTGTTGCTCGTCAGTTAACTGATGACCTGCATCACCAAGCTCGCATATCATATTCTCCATCTCTAGGAGATGTTTCCGCATTGAATAATCAAGCCTCTTCTGATATGTATCAAATTTGATCGCTAAAGATCGGAGTCTAGTTAGAGACACTCCTCCAAACTTCTCCCTCAATGCGACCCATAGATCCATTGCATTTTGATATGAGCAAAATTGCATGGTGATATCATCTTTCATTGCACTTAGGAGGATGATACGAGCAATGGAGTTCTTCTTTTTCTATGCTGCATAAGCTGTTTAATCTTACTTATGTTGAGCAAAAGTGCCATCTTCAGGTTCAGTCATGACTGAACTTGAGGTTTCTAGAGCCTCTTGCTCCTCAAGCATATACTGGATTTTCATACTCCAGATTTCATAGTTATCTCCATTCAATTTCATATCTTTGTTCAATTTAGCAACTATGGATTTGAAAGCCATTTAGATCCTCTGATAAAAAAAATAGAGCATATGTTACACTTATTGAGAAGAATATGACAATACACGCTACTTACTATACATTTGAAATTAGAATCTAACAAAGTTATCTATTAGCCTTAAAATCGAAAAAGTTACTATTAGTATCTAATTATCCTCTAAGTCCTAATATTTAATCTTACAAATTAAAATTTTATGCATAGTAAATATGATTTATTGAAAATTAAGTTTTCTAACTTAATTGAGAATATTATATTTGTAAGATAATTAAGCCTTAACTTAATAATCAAGCAACTATTCTATTCATAAAATATTGCATGGAAAATAATATTAAAATAAAAACATTCATTATAAGAAATTATAAGCCACTATAATATCCAAAATTAAAATAAATACATGTATTATAAAATTCAATAAATTCAAAAGAAGACACAAATGTATCATCTCGAAACAAAATTAGGAAATAAATTTCCTAACATAAAAGTCTGCAAAAATAAAATTGCATTATGACACTTATGTCAATAAAAGAAATAATCAGGACCCCGATGGACCCAACACAATCCTAGTTACTGGAACTATCATCTTGACCATACGCATCATCTGTAAGGGCACTTCATGTGTGTAATCAATTAACCATAGGAAATTCACTATATGCCCACTTCTGAGCACCATCTCAGATGAAGTATTGCTCTTATACACTCCTCGTTTTGCTACCTTATATAAAAATTTTATTATGGAATCCTTATAATTTCCTTGCCAGCACTCAACAAATAAGTTTTGGAGTTCCACATGGTAGCGAAAAGACTCACACATCACATCATAAAGTAACTTATGATTCCTTCCCTTATCTAGGCCACCAACTCAAATACAGTCTTGCATCTTCCTATACATTTTAACTATATGATGCCCAATAGCATAAATATCATAACTCCTTACCCTCTAATAAAACTTCATGCTGTGGACCTCACGCACTTGTGCATTGGCTAAAGCAACTCTTTAAAGAGTATGTAAAATCATGGGTGTCCTTATCATCGTCATATTTGTTACACATAACAGTATATAAAAAAAATATGTTAGTACACTCATGTACAAATAAAAATTGATTGAAACTCATTCCAATTAAATATAAGGAAAAAATCCATTTAATTAATTTTCAAACATATTTGAAAATTAGAAAGGCAGAATAAAACACAATTTTCTTAAATTTTCACAAATATTTAAACAAAATAATTAATAAAAATAATTATGTAACTAAAAAAAATTTTAAAAATCACCAAAAAATCAGAAAAATTAAGAAAATTAAAATTAAAAAAAGTGGGCAAAAATGGTGGCCGGAGAGCCCTTACGTGCCCACACATGCCAGTGAAAGTGGCCCTCATACGCCCACGCACAACAGAGGTGTCACGCACAAGCAGAGCACTTTTGCCACGTGGCACAATCCCACTAGGCCACATGCGTCCATGTGGTTAGACAATGTGACATGTGGCATGTAATTATTGGTCCATGTGGGCGCCACGTGGATAAGGTGGACCGACAGATAGGATATATGGCATGACCACAGACTGCCACATGGCAAACTGGTCATTTGTCCACGTGTCAACATATGACATGAATCGCAAGCCACGTGTCAGGACCCACACGCCATTTGGAAGCACTGCAGGCCGCCAAGTGGCATGACACGTCAAAGCCACATGACTAACCCCTACCACGTGTCAGGCCCACAGGCTGCCACATGGCGACACATGTCAACCTTTGGTTGGTCCACATGGTGCCATGTGGCACCCAAGGGACCCATATGCCACATCATCTGACACGTGGCACCTCACTATTATGCCACATGTCGTTCCCTTACTGGGCCATGTGGCTGAGTGACATCTCACTCAAAGCGCGTGGCGCGACGTGTGCTGGAGACACGCCCTCTGGCGCCTCCCAGTACACTGGTGGCGTGTGCAAGCCACGCGTCGCCTTTTCGGTGGTTTTAGGCTGTCAAATTTTTTTTAGGGGGTTTTTGGGGTTTATTCTAATGGTATGGTCAAAAAATAAAATCCTACTAGAAATATTTATTATGAACTTTTAATTAATTATATAATTTCGATGTCTAAAAAATCACATAAAAATTTCTAGACCATAATTAATAAACAAACACAAACAAAACAGACCTAAAGGTATTTTAATTAACATATTAACATGTTTGAATTTTCACGAAAATATAGATCTACACATAAAATCATACCGGAAAGTAAAAAAAAATGGCTCTGATACCAATGTTTAAAAAAAATCATGAAATTATTACAAGATGTAATCATAAATATCTCTCGTAGTGCTGAATCACAATCGTCGAAATCGTCTCCCTTTTGGGGTCACTGGTATCGTTTTCACCCACGCCTCGCTACGCCTCGGGATGAAAACTAGATTTTCACGAACTAAAAAACCCTAACGAATAGAGATAAAAAGTACGAAAGTATTTTGACAGAGTTTCGGTATGGAATTCTTTTCTTACTTACCAAGAATAGAATTCGTAGCACTATTTATAGAGCTCTCATTAAGGTAATTAAATTTTTCTTAATAAGAGAATTAAATTTGTTAGTTACAATATTTAGTATAGAAAATAATATCAATAATTAATATATCAGTTACCTAATTTAAATTAGGTAACTGTCCATATTAATAACCTCCTAATTAAGACAAATTTTTTATTAAGAGGAATCCAAATAAGGAACTAATTCCATATTAATATTATTTCCTGTCCCGATATTATCACATAAATATCAGGGTCAATTTCTCATTTCATAAGTTATGGGCGTAATCCTAACTCCTTTCAAAATACATCTTGATTTGGCAATTGAATTTAAATTTCAATTGAAATTCAGTACAATTTGAAATTCAGTACAATTTGTTTGAATTTCAATTGAAATACAATTTGATTTGCCCACAAAAATATATGTTAAAACTCAACAGTTCAATTGAATTTGACGTTCTAATAAAATTAGCATACATCGGTACATTTTGACCGTCTACTATAAATTAATGAATATAAATTATTAAATTAAAAATAATTTTTTTATTTTTCATTTGATAATTTATATTTGGTACATTTATCTTTTAATATGATTTTTATGAAAGAATTATCTTTTAATATTTAATAATAAATGATAAAAGCAAAATAAAAACTCATTATTCCACACTTGCTCACCTTCTACAAGCCTGATCATATAAATTCTAGATTAGTCAGTCCATATATATATACATATATATTCATGAATATGGTCATATGGTGTACGTTTCAAAATTATTACGATCCATTGATTAAAATATTTTTCCTTTGACATTTGGCATGGCAATTTCACGCTGTCTTGTCATTTAGCATTTGGAGTAGCGACCCACTACTTCAAATTGCCAAAGTAATTAATATCCACGTCCCTATCAAATATAATAAAAATAATTATAAAAAAAAACCAGTATGCCATTATTTTCAACCCGTTTAGAAATAATTTTATACTTGATAATATAATTTTGTCCAGTTGCAGTTCAATTAAAAATAAAATTAGAATGTCATTTTATTGACTTCTTTCTTTTTATTTATCTGAAAATTTTGTCCTATTAATCGAAAAATGATAAAAAAGCCTCCTTAATAGACTATCTTCAAGTATATATGTGTTTCTTTTTTAAATAAATGGTTAAATTATATAATAAAAGTAGACTTTATATATATATATATATATATATTAAACTATTGGTAGACAAAAATAATATTTTTTTATTTCCTTACACGCTAAACTCTCAATAAAAAGAAGTATAAAATTAAATTGGGTATTTTATTTGGTATACCTTTAGTATTTACATATAAACTTTAATCTAATATATCACTGCATATCTCTTGTAAATTTTAAGTTCATTGACATTTTCAATTGGTATTTCAACTCCAAATTAATAAAAGTATTAATTAATTACAACACATCGATTTGAGTTTAAGTTACATATATAAAAAAATATATGAAAAGAGGTATACTGTTTAAATTTATATTTTCCGCCTATTGAAAATTTCATATAAATAAATCAGAAATTTGATGCTACAAAATAAAAATATAAAAATTTAATAGCCAAAATTTAAAAAATTGAGGAGTTATATACTATTTTTTCATTATTCAAATCTAAAAAAATCTTTCACATCAATCAACGAAAAAATTTAAAATAATAATCATTGGACGGATCATTTAAAGGATTTAGTGTTCACATTGTTCAAACTTTAAATTAAAAATGAAACCGACCCTAATATATATATATATATATATGAATAACACATAAACTCCCCCTATATTATCATTATCAGATTTTCTTCCTAAACTAATTATATATTAGATTACCTCCCTAAACTTATTAAAAATATCAAATTAGCCACTCAAATTTTTTTAAAATGTAAAAAAATAGACCCTTTATTATTGAAAATGCTAAATTACTCTCCTAAAATTTGTTAAAAATATCAAATTATCCTCATATTATTATTTGGCATGTGTTTTTACGCATTATTTGTAAACTGATACGTATTTTATAGGGGGATAATATGATATTTTCAATAAGTTCAGGGAATAATCCGATATATAATTAGGTCAGGTGAAAAATTTAATAAATAATGATAGTTTAAGGAGAAATTTATATATTAACCCATATATATATATAGTAAAGTGAAAGCTATTAAAATGGATTTAGGAGACTCTCTCGTTTGAAAATTATAATTATCTTTTTTTCTTATTAATTTGCAGTATTAATTTATCATTTAGTATTTTTTATTCAATCCTGAATAATTAATATATAATTAACTAATTAGAGTCATCGATAGGTTTAGGAATCTATATATCATTTAAGCATGTATAATTTAAGTTAATATCTTCGAACCTTTTTAATTGTCTTTTAATATTAAAGGTTTACTTGTAATGTAACACTCCATCATAATTAGTTAATAATGTAATTTAGGGGTATTGTATTACATCAATGCATTTCATTTTTCATATATATATATATATATATATATATATATATATATATATATATATATTAGGATTCTCCCATTATTTGAACTTTTTATTTAATTAATTTGATGGTCCACATCCATTCTTTAAAAAATAAATTTATGAGTTAATTATTATATTTATTATATTAATATATTTCTGAAAGTGAAAATCAAGTGACTACAAAAAGAAAACCAATCTAATGATGTAGATTTTTGGCCAATAAAAAGAGTAATTATTTTATATCCATCATTTATACGAAATCTACTAATTTAATTAATTTAAATTCAATTCGAATATATTAAAATGCATTTGAGATATGGGTGGTATTAGCAATAACCTATCTGACTCAGGCACTCGGTATTTGTTAAGTGGTCAACTGTTTATATTTTGGGTATGTACGTGCCGTGCACTTTAGGAACTGCGCGTGGGATTGATTAATTAACAAACGAAAAATCTGTGGGTATATATGCACATTTTTTATTTTGTGGTCTGAACTGAACTTGGTGCGAGCAACGTGGATGTCGTCGTGTCAGTCCAAAACTACTCGGTTTCCAGTCCGCGTGGACCCACTCGAGCCTGATTGGAAATTTTGTACCCACATCATCTTATTACTTAGTCAGCTGTGCGGCACTTGCAGTGTTAATTAATGAGTAGATTATTTTATTTTATTTTATTTTATTTTTATAACTACTTTATTGTTATTTTTTAATTTTACCCCATAGATTTCTCTTGTTTAATTTACAACCTTGCCTTCTCTAAATTTTTCACATTCCGCCACATTTAAAATTTAATTTTGGCTGACTTAGCTTTATATACAGCTTTAGTTTCCATTCTCATTGGTTGTTTAGCTTCATGCCATGTGTTCCTTTTCATCTTCATTTAAGATGCGAATTTATTTAGAGTCAGATTTTGTGTGTTTTATATATTTAAAAGAAATTAAAATTTATAATTGAAAATATCAATTTATTGTATATCAAAAGTATTTCAATACACAAATGAACCCAAGACAATTTAAAAAAGGGAAAACTTTAATTTCTGATTTTGGTATGGGAACATGCAAATCATTATTGTGTGAACCGTATCACATTTGACAATTTTTTTTTTCTTAAAAAAAATTCAAGAGAAAAGCTCTTCCGTTTAGCCGAATATAATAATTTTTAAGAATTTTTGCATTCAATTTGAGAAATATATATATATATATATATATATATATATATATATATATATATATATAATTTTACTCTTATATAAGCACTAAAAAATTTAATAAAATAAAAATACATAATTATAAATAATTGGTAACACAAATTTTTAGTAAATTAGAATAAAAATTTTATTAAAGTGATGCTAATTAAATGTTTTTTTGATAGATGAGAAAGTTTGAAAGCTACTCCTTTTCTTTTTTTTATCTGATTATTTTGTTATTTTTATTAGTGTAATTAAAATTAAATTATTAATTTTAATTAATTTTAATTTTATTAAAAAATAAAAAAAATAAATTATATTATATAAAAATATATAAAATAATAAATAAATAAAATTTAAATTTTATCCAAAAATAATATATAAAATAGAATGGAAAGGATATTGAATTGAGTGAAATAGATAGAATTTTTTTTTGGGTCCCGTTATGTGAAGAATCATTAATTGCACAAAAAGTTATTGTCCACTCAGTTAAAACGTTTATTATTCCTTATAGACTTTAAAATATTTTAAACATTTTACAAATATTAAATAATAATTTTTATATTATTTTAAAAATAATAAATGCTAGTGGCGGATAATGTATTAAATAGTGTTTAAACAACAATTAAAACTGAAACTCACCGTTCATTAACTAATACTTCATCCGTTCACTTTTAAATAAAATTTAAATTTTATTTATCTATTATTTTTTAATTTTTAATATAATATAATTTATTTTTTTAATTTATTTTTTTTAATAATATTATAATTAATTAAATTTAATAATTTAATTTTAATCACATAATTTAATATTAAATTTAAATTTATTTATTATTTTTTAATTATAGCAAAAAATAATAAAATTGACAAATAAAAAAAATAAAGAAAATAATTACACCCTTAAAATGTCCAGTTGGGGCACACTTTATCTTATCTTTTTTTTTTTCCTTGTATTTTTTAGCAGTAGAAATTGATGAGCGGTACAATTAACGTCATCTTTCATAATTATACGAGGACATTTCTATTAATTTGGAGCAGTTCGTGATACATGCTTATTAATGATATTGATCTTATAAAAAAATTACTATAACATATTGAATTTTAAATAAACAAATTGAAATGAAAAAAAAAATATAAATGCATCAATAATCAAAACGCCTACACTAGCATCACAAAATGCGGCAGCTTAGGGTATTTTTATTTATAGAAAATAATTTTTTATTTTTTTAAAAATTAAAGTATTTATTTTCTGTAAAAATTTTAAAAAATATATTAATTTATCAACAAATAAAAAATTAGAATATTTTTTGTTATATATATATATACACGCATATACATACACAAACGCATACACATATATGTATATACATATACATACATACACATATATAAATGTATATGTATGTGTATGTATGTGTGTGTGTGCCTATGCGCGCGCACACGTGTATGTATGTGCATATATATGTAAATACACATACATACACATGTACATATACATACATACATACATACATACATACATATATACATATATATGTATATGTACGTGTATGTGTATTGATAAAGCTAGAAATGCCTTATCTTACAAGAAGAGCAGTTGTCAGTTCAAAGGTTGGATGGAAGGAAAGACCTGCAAAAAATGGAGTACCTAGTTGGATCCAGACGTTAGCATTCTGAAGCTTAAGTCAGTAACTTGGGAGTAAGAGCTAAAAGGAGAGAGAGAGTTTCCAGAGTTCAATACCTGGTGCCATTATGTTATTGGCTATTTATAGGATATGTTTTGGGGAAGGGGTGCTTGAGTACCTTGGGAAGATGATAACCGGCAGTCAGAGTAGGTGAGCGGCGATGTGATTGGAGGTAGGTGGAGAGTATAGGCGTTGGCTTGTACCAGTGGGCTGACAGGACAAGACGTCCCATCAGTTCGATCGGAGACCATACTTTCCCATTTTATTTTCTAGCTCACGCTATTCTTTCCTGTTAGCAGATTTGGGCCGTCTTAAATACTTACTGGGCCGAAATGATTGGACCTTTTGAGATGTAATTTCTGTAGTTATCACACGCATACACATACACATACACATATATGTATATACATATACATACATACACACATATAAATGTATATGTATGTGTATGTATGTGTGTGTGTGCATGTGCACGCGCGCATGCACGTGTATGTATGTGCATATATATGTAAATACACATACATACACATGTATACATACATACATACATACATAAATACATATGTATATGTATTACATATGTATATGTATGTGTATGTGTATGTATGTACATGCATATATACATATCCATATATATATGTATGTACATACATACGCATACGCATACACATGCATATACTTATGTATGTGTGTATGCATATACAAATACAAGTATATGTGTATGTATGTGCATATGTATATATGTATGTATATGCATATATATGTATAAATACATATGTATATGTGTATGTATGTATATATATATATGTGTGTATGTATGTATATATATATATGTGTGTGTATGTATGTGCATACATACATACATATGTATGTGTATATGTATGTGCATACATGTATATGTATATGCATATGTATGTGTATATATGCACATATATATACATACATATACACATGTATGTATATATATATATATATATGTGAATGTGCATGTGTATGTATGTACATACATATATATAGATATCTATATGTATGTTTGTATGCATGTACTACATATACATACACATGCATATACTTATGTATGTATGCACATACAAACATATACCTATATATGTATATGTATATATATGTATGTATGTACATATGTGTGTGAGTGTATATACGTGTGTAGATTATTTAAAGAATTTGAAAAATATTTTTTATTAGTTTTTTAATTTTTTTTATTTTAAAAAATTGAAAAATTCATTTTTTATTTTTTATTTTAAAAAATTGACAAAAATAAATATAATTTTTATTTTATGTTTTTGTGAAAATTTTTTTTAGAAAATTGAAATAATTTTTTGTAAGTGAACAAACTTAATATTTTTGGAGTTCTCTTGTAAAAGGAGTTCAACCATTATTATATCATTCATCCGTTTTCATTCTTTTAAATTAATATTATTATCGTTGTTGTTGTTAAAACTTTAAGAATTGGAAAGACTTCAATTTCTGATTATGGGGTTCATACGTGGCATTCAAATAATTAATGTGTCAATGGAATTAAATTTAACATTTACTCTATTAGTTACATATTCATAGGCACACTTTCTAATTTATAAAGATTAAAATGTACATTTAATTTTTTTAAATTACATAATTTACTTATATTTTTACTAATTTATTTTTATATTTATTAAAGGTATAGGTGCGAATTATAATATAATATTTAATATTTATCGATAACATATAAATAAGGATAAATTATGGAATCAAACACCTAATTGTAGTCTAGACTATAATTTGGAATATAAAAAAGGAAAATGTATCTATTAGGGGGAGTAGTTTTTTTTTTTCTTCTTTTTATTGCATGATGTAATGCATAACTAATTCAATAAATATATATAGGGACGTGTTATAGATATTCTCCTTGAATTTGTTTTATAAAAACTCATCTTGGAAGCAACATTTTTTCCTCTTAAATTTTGAACGATATAGTACAACTAATAAATAATTATGTAAATCATTAATAAAATAATTATGTACCTCTTAGATCATGTAATATTATAATTCAACTATAAGATACTTTCCAATAAAAAAAAGAAAACTATGAGATTTTTTTCTTTTTAAAAGCGTCCATATATATAATTGAAAAAGAATACCTTTTATTTTTACAATAGATCGATATTTTCGAATCAAATTTTTTTTCTGTTTAACTCGGAAAATATTAATAAAATGATTATTCACACAACAATATAAAATCTCAGAATTCATTATCGAATTATTTTTCCCTCTAAAATTTCATTTTATCCAAGTAATTGTTGATAGAGAACAAAAGCGTCAACCGACAAGTGGCAGAGTCATAAAAAGACATCACACTCGCGCTCTTAGGATACATTTACGCGCGTGGTTCCGTTATTACCGTTACTATCTCTCTGGTTTCTTTCTCTCTCTTCTTTTTTTTTTTTATTGTCATATTTTTTTCCTCCTCTTTTAAAAATTTAAAAAGATAAAAGAAAAACAACAGGAAAAATAAAAATCATATTAACGTTGAAATCATAACCACCTTTCCAAAAGTCTCCCATATTGCCTTAGGTATAGATTGGTTCCTGTACTGTGTCCGGGGATTTTTATTTATTATTATTATTATTGTTGTTGCTGTTTTTTTTTTTTTTTATTTTCCATTGCCATAAAGCTGTTCTTGCTCTTGTTGCCTACATGTGCGCTTCATTTTTCCTTTTGGCCCAAGCTAATTGTTCTTATTGTCATTCTTTATCAAATTATCAAACCACTCGAAACATTTGTGTTTCCAAAATGCATTACAGGTTGTTGCCTTTGGATTTGTTTCTGAAAATAACTTTCTGAATTGTAACTTTTTATTGGAGAGAGGAAAAAAAAAAAACTCTTTCCTTCATACCCAGGTAAGAAAGATGGATTTTTTTTTTCATATTCTTTCTGCTTATTCAATCTTGTTTTTCTGAATGAGAAATATGGATGAAAATCCATAATCTTTATGATATTGTTCTTCCAGATTTATGGGTTCGTTTGCTTTTATGTTGTGGATTAGTTTCTGTTTAGATATTTGCTTTGATTCATTGGGATTACATATATTTATAAATATGTTGGTTAATTTCCCCAGAAATTTAACTTCAGTTTGTTGCTGTTTTCTAACAGGCGGTGAATTTAGGGTGCAAGAAATGAAGAGCTTCAAGAATTTGCAGCTACTAAATTCCCAGAAAAAGATTCAATTTTTATCAATCGAGGATGATTCAAGATAATACAAGATGCAATTTTTGATCTGGATTTTTGCTGGAAAGAAGAGGAATTGATCATAATTAGAAGAGGAATTTGCATTAAAAGATGGATCCAATGGAGTCCCAATCTCCATTACCCAGTCCAGTTCCAAGGAAAAAGATGACCAAACAATTGACAGGGAAAAAAGGTGATACACCATTGCATTCTGCTGCTAGAGCAGGAAATCTAGCAGCAGCAATGGAAATCTTTTCGAAAGACGAGAAAGAATTGAAGGAAATATTAGAAAAGCAAAATCAATCAGGAGAAACAGCCCTTTATGTTGCTGCTGAATATGGTTATGTTGATTTAGTTAGAGAGATGATTAAGTACTATGACTTAGCTGATGCTAGCATCAAAGCAAGAAATGGGTTTGATGCTTTGCACATTGCTGCCAAACAAGGGGATTTAGGTAGGATTCAGTTGGGTGCTCATAATTTCTATTCTTCTTTTCAAAGTTTCTAAATTTTGTTTATAATGTTTGTTGCAGATATCTTGGCAATTCTAATGGAGGCACATCCAGAATTGGCTATGACTGTTGATTTATCAAACACTACAGCTCTGCATACCGCGGCAACACAAGGGCATATAGAGGTTGTGAGATTCTTGTTGCGTGCAGGGAGTAGTCTGGCAACCATTGCTAAGAGCAATGGGAAAACTGCCTTGCATTCTGCGGCGAGGAATGGGCATTTGGAGGTTGTTAGAGCACTGGTGTCAATGGAGCCAGGCCTAATCACAAGGGTGGATAAAAAGGGGCAGACAGCACTTCACATGGCGGTCAAGGGGCAGAATGTTGAGGTTGTTGAGGAGTTGATTAGTGCTGGTCCTTTATCGGTAAATATGATCGATACGAAAGGCAATACAGCATTGCATATTGCAACTCGTAAAGGACGAGCTCAGGTGAATTTAATTAGTCTTACTTTCCCCTAAATCAGGATATGATTCTGTAGCATAGCGTGATTCATTTTGCACCTATTTAGTTGAATATCTAAAACAGATAGCTAGTGTTGAAATTTTGGTCTATGCCAAATTAATATTTTGTCTAGCTGCTGAGAACTATGTGATCAATAAGTAGTGAAGATGTAGCATTCAGAGCTTATTGTTTATGAAACGAATCAGTTTTTGTGTTTACCAAGGAAAGATTATCCTGGCTGAAAGAAATTAATTAAAAAAAGGAAGCATTAATTGTTTATTCAAATGGATTGCTTTGACCTTTTGCTTATCCGAGAGATGCATATGGCTAAGTTTCTTTGTGTCAGCTAATTTACTTGATACTTTGGTCAAATTATCTTAGAAGTCAATCTAAGTTTGCGATATTAAAATTAAAATATTTTGTCCTATGTGCATATGATTTCCTTTGAAATTTATACACATATAGCATTACTCTTGCTGCTTGTTTTCTTTGACGCAATCTGCATATCTGTGCTGTTCTTGTAGTAGACTTCTGGACAAATTCTCAGTTATCCGATAACTTGCTGAACTAGTAGAAACTATCGTCTTTTAAAGATTAACTGCCAGAATTAGAAATTAATCGGCTTATACCATCAATGAAAATTCAATAGCTGCAGAGAATTAATCCTGCTTATGTAATATATTTTGCGCAGATTGTTCATTTGCTGCTCCGGCACAATGAGACAGACTTGAAAGCTGTCAATAAAAGCGGTGAAACTGCCCTTGATACTGCTGAGAAAACCGGGAACCCGCAGATTGCATCCATTTTGCAGCAGCATGGGGTTCAAAGTGCGAGAATCATTAAGCCACAAGCATCGAATCCAGCTCGGGAATTGAAACAAACAGTGAGTGACATAAAACACGAAGTTCATTACCAATTAGAACACACTCGCCAAACTCGAAAGAGGGTACAAGGCATTGCTAAACGAATCAACAAAATGCATGCCGAAGGTCTTAACAATGCCATCAACTCAACAACTGTTGTAGCTGTCCTAATTGCCACGGTTGCCTTTGCAGCCATCTTTACGGTCCCTGGCCAATATGTCGATGATCCTGGCAAAATCCCTGCAGGAGAGTCGCTGGGGGAGGCAAACATTGCCCACAGAGCTCCATTCATAATCTTCTTCATATTCGACTCGGTAGCCCTCTTCATATCTCTTGCTGTTGTGGTAGTGCAAACATCTGTTGTTGTGATAGAGAGCAAGGCGAAGAAGCAAATGATGGCAATTATCAACAAGTTAATGTGGATAGCTTGTGCACTAATATCAGTAGCATTCTTAGCTCTATCATTTATTGTGGTGGGGGAAGATCAGAAATGGTTGGCTATTAGTGTTACAATTATAGGAACAGTTATAATGGTTACTACTCTGGGGACTATGTGTTACTGGGTGATTAAGCATCGGATCGAAGCCTCGAATTTGAGGAGCATAAGAAAGTCATCTTTCGGCAGCAGATCTCGATCATTTTCGATGTCTGTAGTGTCGGATCCTGAGATCTTAAACAATGAGTACAAGAAAATGTATGCCATTTAACATAAATTCAACACAGCTTATCTTCCTTTTTTGGCATACTCCATCTTATCTTTTCTAAATGTACATTTCATGACTGCTCTAGTTTATGCAATGTTCCCTTGAATTATAAGATGCAAAAGCTAATAAATTACCGAATTATAATGATAACCATAACTAAAATTTCATTGTGAAATCGGCATTGACAGCCATAGCTTTGAGTTTCTATTGTTGAAAGAGATGTACAGCAAGAACTTTGTTGATACTAAAAAATAGTGTTAACTTCGCCTTTTATTTCTTAACTAATAGCGCAAATCAAACTGATACAAGCCAAATTAATTGCAAAATGAGAAATTCTCTCACAAAAAATATTACCATTTTAACCCGAAAACTATAAATCGGTACAGAAATGGTAACACAGCAAGTCAATTTGAACAAACATTGGCAAATTGGCAATGCCAATGAATTGGTGTCAAATCTGTGATGACTGAAGGAGATAAATACAATCCAAAAGTTATATTCATTGTAATGGGTCACAATGGGTGACTTATCAAATGACTAAGTCTTCCCTTTTTCATTTCTAAGCCATCCAAACAAAACAAATGGGACATAAAATAATTTTAATTTGTGGAATCTATCGATGTTGGACTCTAAGCCAAAAAAGAAGCTAGCTGTATTAATTTATTTTTCTTTTAAAATAATACCTTTCACTTTTGCCCCTTTTTTTTTAATTTGCTTTTCCCTTTCAATTTGCTCTTAAATCCTTCATTATCGTTGCTGATTTATTCTTGTCCTCCACAAGTCATCTATTCTGCATAAAAAGAATAAATCTTTTGTTCTAATTCACATAAATATAATTTTTTGTTTACTAAAAAATTGAAATGGAGAAGAATCCGAATCGATATGACCTTTAAGTAATGTTGAATTTCAGTTCAAATTTATATTTTATTTTATAATTATATTTTATTCTAATAGATAGGGTCAGTGAAAATCAAAAGTTAATTAATGACAAGAATTGCAAAATTTTCAACCATTGTTGGGTATCTTTAAGAAAT
Organism: Excoecaria agallocha; assembly: GCA_037975025.1. Classification (NCBI taxonomy): domain Eukaryota; kingdom Viridiplantae; phylum Streptophyta; class Magnoliopsida; order Malpighiales; family Euphorbiaceae; genus Excoecaria; species Excoecaria agallocha. The sequence goes on from CM075812.1 coordinate 55,164,929, forward strand.
CAAGTAAAAAATTATCTTTTCTTACGTAAGAAGATAAGTAATTAATATTTTTACGTATTATAGTTTAAATAGATGCGAGTTTAGTAACTTTTTTAATTGACCTAAATTCAATGTCTATCCTATCTTCAAAATTAGCAAAATTAAAGATGATAAATGGATGAATTGAACGAATTTAGATTGGATCATTAATAAACGAATTATTAATGAATTAAAAATATGAACCATAAATGGATCAATATTTAAATAAATTAGATTAATTTGAATTAATACATGAATTTAATGTAAATTATTATATAAATTTTTATTAATTAATTAATGAATCTTGTAATATCCTTACTAAATAACTTTTCAATTTAGTCCTTTAATTTTTATTTATTTTCAAAATTGTCCTTTTTACTTAATATTTACAAAATTACCATTATTCTCATTTATTTTCATTTTTAACCTATAACTTTGCATACAAATTACCAATTGGTCCTCATTATTAAAATTTCAGCTCAATCGAAGTTCGTTATCAGTTCGATTCAATTAAATTTGTTCGATTCGATAATTATTGGTGTCACCTAAAAATTCAATTTTTATTACCAACATAATCTACAAGAAATTTTAGTAAGATCTGTAAATTTTGGAAATTTTTATGATTCGTTTGCTATTTTTAAAAATTCGGTTAAACTCAAATTAACATTTCTATTATTAAAATTGACTCGCTAACTTTTTCGTATTTTTGATTTTTGAAAGCCTATTTGATCTCGGTTTCACTTCAAATTTCAACACCGAACTTACCACGATCAATATTCTCCGATGGTTAATTAAAATATTTTTCACTTTCGGATATATTTTTCAGTCCGAAAATACTATTTACCATGAAAAATTACTATTCTCAGTGACCTAGTGTTATTAATCGCCGCTATCGGCGCTGATAGTGATGTGGTTGAAATTGTAGTGCAAAAATTAGGATTTTGGAAAGAGAGAAAAATGAGAAATAAAGAATGATTTTATAAGAAACTCATTGGGTATAGAACCAATGCGTTGAAAAATGAAATATATCAGTTTTGGATTGATCTAGTGGGTATTGAATTGGGTTAAATTGAAAAATAAAATGAGTCAGTTGAGGATTAACCAAATGGGTATTTGATTGGGTTTGGTTGAATTTTTATAAGAAACTCATTGGATATAGAATCAATGGGTTGAATAATGAAATTGATCAGTTTTGGGTTGACCTAATAGATATTTGATTGTGTTGGCTTTGAATCAATTTTTTTGAATGAATTTATATTGATCTATGAATTTGAGTCAATTTTGTCATATCTATTCAAAACTATAATTATATACAAAAAAATTACATGATAATTTCTGCTCAGGTCAATTTGTGAATAAATTTAGAAATTCAACTAGTCCTGCACCGTCCATTGTTGTCATTGATATGGAAAATATGATATACAAGAAGATTTATTTCTATTACATAATTATCTTTCACCAACCGCATCAAGCCATACGCCATTGCTCCTGCTTCTGAAATCATAGCTACCCAATTTCCAGACAGACTCGTGCAAGCAAGCAAGAACATGTCCATCGGCATCTTGGAAAATTACTGAAATTGAATTTGATTTGGTTAGATTAATTTTTAATTAAAGTTGAATTTCAATTTGGATAATTAATTTTCAATGGAAATTGAATCATTTGAATTAACTCAATTGATCTGTAGTTGAATTAATAGAAATTCAAATTAAGTTAATTGAATTAGAAATGATTTTCTTGATTTGATAATTTAATTATGGATTTTAATTTGATTTTTAATTGAAAATCAATTTAATTTTGAATAATTAATTTTCAATTGAATTTGAATTATTATTATTTTATTTAAATTTAAATTTATATTTAATTTTTAATTGCAATTAAATTTTTAGTTTAGATAATTTATTTTTAATTAAAATTGAAGTTTGAGTTTGAATTAATTCAATCGAATAATTTCCATTTCAATTAAATTGGTAACCGATTTTCTTTATATATATTGAAAATGTAAATGGGCTCAAAAGGAAAAATAAATGGAGTTTTACAAAACTACCCAAAAAAACAGAACTCCTTATTACAAATGCCTCCATCTTTTTTTTTCCTTTTTAACATTACCTTTTTTTAAATTTCTATTTTTAAAAATACCACTTTTTTAATCTAAGACAAACACTCCCCGTTCTTTCCTTCTTCTTCTTTCACGCTTCCTGTTCTTTCGTTCTTATTCGTCTCTTGGTTTTTCTTCCTGCTGTTAGATGATTATTGAAGATTTTGAAGCTTCATCTTTCTTAATTCCTGCTCTGTATTTTTTGTTGATGAAGATTTTGAAGGTGAGTCTCATCCTCTACCGTTTTTCTTGAAAATTGATTCTGTTTTGTAAATCAAATAACATAAAATAATATGAAATTCTTTATGATTGGCTGCTGAAATAACATAATATATATGTGCATAGTAGCATATGACTTGCAAAATTAGACGCTAATAATCTAATATCTTTTAAAAATAATCTCATTAAAAGTAAATTCATATTAATAATCAATTTAATATTTTTTTAAATCCATAATTGCAGTCAATTTTAGATACTAAACAATTGGTTAATCATTTTCTATTAGAATTGAACCAAAAGGTAAGTTTATACAAGCAAATTTGTCCATATCACCGATGTACTTCATTCTTATAACCAATCGATTTAAAATACTTACTACATTTTTATAATATTTAAATTATAATTAAAGTTAATCCGACGATATAAAATGCATGTTACACTCTTTTCATATATAAAGCGACATAAAAAATTATTCTCCTTCTCTAAGAAAATGAGAACAATAATTTACATAATTAATTGTATACTTGTAAAATAAAGACCATGTTTTTACATTAAATGAATTTTTACTTTGGACCATTGAATCATCCGAGAAGCCATTTTAAAGCTGTCTTTTAATAATTAAATCCATAATTGTAGTCAATTTTTTTGAAATTGGTATACTAATACGGTATACCGGTATATCACCGGATATACCAAAATTCAAAACTAAAATTGTATTCTGAATTTTGATATACCAGATGGTATACCAAAATCCAGAACTAAAATTATATTCTGAAATTTGATATACCAGACAGTATATTGGTATCCCATCTGGTATACCAAAATTCAGAACTAAAATTATATTTTAGATTTTTGTATACCAGATGGTATACCGGTATATCACCTAGTATACCAAATTTCAGAATTAAAATTGTATTCTGAATTTTGATATATCAGACGGTATACCACTTGATATACTGAATTCCAGAACAAAAAATGTATTCTGAATTTTGATATACTAGACGGTATATCGGTATACCACTTGATATACCAAATTTCAAAACTAAAATTTTATTCAATATTTTGGTATACCGTATATCACCTGGTATACCAACTTCTATAACTAAAATTTTAAACGATATAATTAAACTATTTTTTGTTCGGTACTTGAACATGATAAAATAATACTACAGAAATATCTCTTGATTAAGCTTGAATAATATATATATACAAATTGATAAAGGACATTAAAAAAAATGTACGGTCTCATTTACGTATATTTTCAAACTAAAACAACTTTTCCTTTTCCTTTATAATTTTGTGAAATATTTTTTAATTTAATTCTTTTTGGAGGTGCTTCAGATTCACCATCAATTCCTTGCAGCCTTTTTGTCAACCCATAAAAATATAAAGATACTGCTAGTCAAGCTCGATGAATTTTCATATTAAAATCTTGAGCTGGAATCTCCTATCTATGAAATACTCAGCAAATCTGTACTTGCACATAAATGTTACCATTCAGTTCCTTTAGTTAGTTATTCACACACAACATGACAATATGCTAACAGAGATCATCGTAACTGAGCAAGCATGACTACATTCGAAAGAAATTATAAATTCTTCATGTGTTGTTAGCATACCCTCCAAAGATGGCTTTCATGTCCATTATGTTTCGGATAGTTGACCAGTCAATACCGATTCCAGTCAAATAAGACTTTTCAACTATAGCTTGCCAATGATTGGTGTTTGCGATCAATTTTTCTTTATTGTACATCCAGTCAGGATATGTTTCTAGCCTCTTCGGCCATTCGTCAGGCCACTCTGTCCCATGTTGTTCAATTGAAGATGGAATAGTATGCAAACAAGTCTTCATAGGAACATACCTAGTGACAGAAAAATGTTGCAATCAATAAGTTCAAGGACATCAGAAGAAAAAGGTTGCTACCATATATATTGAATAAAAAATGATCGTGCCTCAGTTATTGAAACTCTTTACTGTGCTGAACACAATAATGGGTAACGTGTGTTTATATTATTATTGCCACTGGAATACATAATAACTACTTGGGCCAGTGAAAATAGCTAAGTTTTCAGAATGGCTTGAAGATAGATAAAGCATTTAAGATCATTTCTAATTGGACTGAAAATGAGGCTTAAATGGAAGTTATCTACTCTCAAATCCATTAATGCGTTTAATAAACTTCAAAGAGGAAATTCATTCAAATAGCTGTCAGCAGAGATGAAACACTAAGCTGACAATGTGCCACACCAACACAAAGCTTCACTTCCAATTTCACGTCACTGAACACGAAATGATGGCTTATGTAATGTAAGATGAGGCATTCCCCGCTCTCCCAAATCGTGTTTTTCCCCCAATAGAATACCCACCCTATATAACATTGTATATCTTCACGTTTTGAAGCATTTTGGAAGAAAAAGGCTAGATGATATCCCTTAAATAAATCACAATGTACAAAAAAAATACTACATAAATTTTGATAGAGTTGCATTAAATTAAACGTGAGCTATAGAGTGAAGATGCATCGTTAGATACGGAAGCAACAAAATTATTTTGCAAATGCAACAACACGTGGAGTCTCTGTCGCTGCAATAACACCTTTCTTTGCAGAAATACCCCAGCAGCACCGTAATACGAAAAGCAATTAATACAAATTCAAATATATACTACAGTTTGTTTATTCCAAACTTCAACTAAGCCAAAAAAAAAACACAAAAGCGAGGTTTTAGCAATTAAAAATAATGATTTAACAACAAAATGGAGCAAATACAAAACAAAAAGTAAAACTAGAATTTCACTGTCTAAAATTACAGATCTGATGAATAGATACTACTAACAAAATAAATACGAAAAAAAAAACGAAAAATTTTAAAAAAACTCATCAAACTGTCTAAAATGATAGATATGATGAATAAAAATTACTAACAAAATGAAAACAAAAAATAAATGAAAATTAAAAAAAAAACTCATCAACTGTCTAAAATGACTTATCTGATGAATAGAGACTCTTAAAAAGATGAATACAAAAAATAAACGAAAAATTTTAAAAAAACTCATCAACTATCTAAAATGACAAATTTGATGAATAAAAATTACTAACAAAAAGAATACAAAAAATAAACGAAAAATAAAAAAAAAACTCACCTTCTTTTTCTTTAAAGAATAAGAAACTGTAGACTTGTTATTTCAATGGCGAGCGAAAAAAGGAAAATACGACTGCTATTGGATTGCCGATCCTCCACTAGCGACAACTGTACCAATGGCAATAATGATCAATTTTCAAAAGCTACCGTCGAGAATTGATTGAAGCGATAAAGAAAAGAAGAAGATAACCTAAGAAGAAGACGAATGTCGGTAAGAAGTGAAAAGATATAAAACCCTAAAATGGGTATTTAGGGCCAAACATTAAAAACAGCATTTTTAAAAATAAAAAATTAAAATAAGGTATTTTTAAATATTTTAAAGTTTTGGCTGCATTTTTTAAAATGGGGTTAAAAAGTAGTAAAACGTGTAATTTTCTCAAAAATAAATGAAACTGGTTAAGCGATGAGGCCATGGGCTATTGGGCTGAATGAGAATCTCAAAACCAAAGAAATAAGCCCATCAATATCCTACACCGAAAAACTGGTTCGCCTCAACTGTAAGGACCAAAACCGCAAAAAATTTTCAACGACGCTGCAAATCTTGTTTTGATCGAAACATCAGAGAAAACGATCATGGATGCTGAATTGCTTGAATTGCAGAGACAATTCGAGTCCGCTCAGCAAGCTAAATCGAGCATTCGATTATCTGAACGAAACGTCGTAGAATTGGTCCAGAAACTCCACGAGCTTCACATCATCGATTTCGACCTTCTTCACACCGTCTCCGGCAAAGAATACATCACTCCCGTATCTCTCTCTTTCTTTCTCTCTACATATAGCCTCCTTTTAAAATTATCTGTTTGGTTAGCGAGAAAATAAGAGAACTGAATTTTAATGCTCTACGTCAACTAAGTTAATGACTGTCGGTTTTGACTCCTTGAGGTTTCAGATATTACGATAAATGCAAGTTAAGCTGTTAATTTGTTTTGTTTTGAACATTTTGTTCTTTGCTTTTTTATAATTTCAATTATTTAGATGATGCTTCGTTGCTATATTTATTTTGGTTCCTGAAATGAATGTGATATATGTGACGCTCTAGGAGCAACTGAGGCATGAAATGGTGGCGGAGGTAAAGAAACTGGGACGTATTTCATTGATAGATCTTGCGGATGTTACTGGAGTTGATTTATACCATGTCGAGAAACAAGCTCAGCTTGTGGTTTCAGATTATCCGGAATTCATGTTAATTCAAGGAGAAATTATATCACAGGCTTATTGGGATAATGTTGCCGAAGAAATTAATGAGAGGCTTCAAGAATGTAGTCAAATTGCTTTGGCAGAAATTGCTGCCCAGTTAAACGTTGGTTCAGAATTGGTGGCTTCTATGTTGGAAGCTCGTCTTGGAAGTTTGGTAATTTCTGTTCTTTAATGCGATGTGTAACTCTTTTTTTATTTTTTTTATTATTTTATTATTATTTTTTTAATTTTATTTGCAGTTTTGGGGGTTGTTAATAGAAGACTAATAATAATATGAGTTGTCTTGGCATTTAGGTGAAAGGTAGGCTTGAAGGTGGACAATTGTATACGCCAGCTTATGTTGCTCGTGTTAATGCTATGGTTCGTGGCGCTGCTAGGGGCATCACGGTTCCTACAAATTTATCAGTGCTGTGGGGAACTTTACAGCAATTGTTGCAGGAAATGGACGGAGCAGGTGGTGTGGCTTTTGAAAGTTCATTTTTTCAGTCCCTGTTTAATGGGCTGGTGAAGGGAGGCGAGGTCCTCGGATCACTTCGTGCTGGAGTTCATTGGACTCCAACTGTATGTTATCTAATCTTTGACACTATTATATACTATGTTTGGGCTTCACCTTATCACAACAAAAAAATTCTGATGGTTATTCATGTCAGTTGTTAATTGCTGGAAATGTCTTATTGGAGTTTCCACATTTGAATTAAAAGTCATAGTGTGCTTGTTAATCAATGTAATGTTTTTTGTTTATTTATTTAATTTAAAAAGAATTAAGTGTCATTTGCAGTATAATGTTGCTGAGTTAGTGGAGATCTACTGTTCATATTTAGTGAATATTTTTTGGTATATGCAATGGGTGTTAGAGTTTGGCTGCACTCATTTTTATGAGGAGAGGATAGAATAGAAAACCCTTAATTTAGTAGACACCACCTTTGGTAATTGCATGTTCATCACTGTGGTAGACATCTGTGGACGGCAACTGCAATATGCATGAAAGTCTCATATCTTATGCATAAATATTTATATTGATCACTAAACTTTGAAAAGATATTGTTTGGTGGGGATAGTGAATGCAAGGCAGGGAGCATGTTGCATGCTTCCTTTTTGGTGTATTCAGGCATTTCATTAATAGCAAGTGCTTGTACTCATTCCAATTTCAATTGTGAAACAGGTTTTTGCCATTGCTCAAAAGGAATGTGTAGATTCTTTCTTTTCGCAGGTAAGCTCAATGCTTTGAAGTATTCGTGAACTTGTAGTGTCTAGTTATGTTGTGTCATGCATTGCATATTAAGCAGGCAATGTATATCAGTAGGATGTTCAATCACATGGTCTAGCTATCTGTAAGATAGGAATAAATTGACACAATTGTATAATGCATGACGAGGTTAGTTGATAGAGTTTCACAATTTTCACACAACCAAACCGAAAAGTAAAAGCCAAGCTCAATGGAAGAAGGATTGTATTAATGGAAATATTAAAACACACTGGAAGTTCTGCATCGCCAATGACGTTTACAAACCTAAAAGAAAAAGAAAAACATAAAGAAAAATAGTAAGGGCCAACTGTAAGAAGGGCAGCCAAACAACAATTTTGCTCTGCTTTCCCTCACTCCCCCTTTCCAACATCAAGCTGAAAATTACAGAAGATTTCTCAACCCCCTTTCTCACAAACCCGATTCCCCTCTTTAAACTTCTCTTTCCCACCTAACTAATTATTTGCCAACTCATCTCCTTTTTCCTCTGTCTTCTTGAATAACAACCTCCATACCTTGGGCCTTGGGTCATCCTTCTGCTTCATGGGCTTCCTGGCATAGACCCTCCACCTGTGGGCTTGGGACTCGTGACCCGTAGCACGTTCTCTATCATTGCCACCGGGTGGGGAAGCAGTCCTGTCCTCAAGACTGAAATGGAAATGCTAGGAAGGCCCTCTTCAAGATTCCTCCTCCAATCCATCAGCATTGCCTGATACCTTGTCATGTTGACAGATACAAAGCTTATATTGCTAACTCCAAATGAATACCTGGTAGATTTTTGGTTCACAAATTTCTTCATGTCTGAGAAGTCATAGTAGAGGCTCCCCCCACGTTTCTTTCTGGTATCAGAGTAATTTATAATGCCAACACGGGCCAAGATGTTGTTGAAGGTAGTGTAGCATACAAAATAAAGTGCCATGCAAGAGATGGTGCCACCAGTGCCACAAAGGTTTATTGCCATTACACCTGAAGGAACCACCTAGTTGATATGGTCATAAGCAGATTTTTTAATCAACCTCATATCGAGTGCATAGTCTGTGTACGCCTTATACTGGATTACAGGATCAATAAGTCCATTGCTAATTGTAAATCCCTTAAGATTTATATGAGTGCTTTCTTTAGTTTTTGTTTTTCCACTGTGAACTCGAGCAGTAAAAGCAAGACTGTAGTGTCCAGCATAATCCTTAAGGATTCTATCAAAGTTGTGAAAATCCTCGCATTCAAGAGCATTGGCAAACATAACCGTGAGAGCTGCACGAAAATTGGAAGTGACAACAGCATCACCATCCACAATTGAGCCTGCAGGCTTCACGCTTTCATCAAAGATGACGAAAAGAGGAATATATTGGTTATTGGTTTTGGGAATTTCTCTTAGTTTCTGAACAGCCTCAACAACATTTTTAAACTTGAGGAAAGCTTCACCATGAACTTGAGCATCCCATTGTCGCTTCACAACATTCCAATCATTTTCATAGCAATCCATTGTAACATGCATACGACCTCCACCGGATGCAATTTGAGCATCAACACCTGTCTCTACAAATCCCGCACTTGTACCATCTATATCATCAAGTCCATCAGTAAAAACGTGAATATGAGCCCGGATCAAACTCCCCTTCTCAGGAGCAATCTTTTTGAAGGAATCCACGGTGGGCATTTCAGCAACATGAATACAAGTATACTGACCAGGTGTAGCCTTACCCCATCCATCCAAAACGGCCATTGCAATAGACGTCCGTTTGGGCAGCGTGGATTGATCCGCCCACTTCCATGAGAGTTCACCTGAGCTTTCCATCTCTCTCTTTACCTCTAAAAATTGACCGTAGAGAACTAACAAGAGACCAAAATCAAGGTAGTAAAAATTAAACAGACAATCGAAACAATAAAAGTAGCACAAACCCCCATCATAACCCCCATCCATAGTAGGAAAACTAAATCGAAAACTTGGATTGAGATGGCCCTTGCTTGGAGTCTCGACACTTTTCTTGCAATACCCATTCACCTTCACCAAAATCTTGCTGGTGACCTTAAGAAGCGGACTGCCGCTGTTGTTGCAGTCATCCTCAATGTTGTGCTTACTCGGTTGCAATTCCAGCGACACTGTCCTTGCCATCTCGACAATCTCGCCGTCGCTACCCTTCCGGAGGATCTTCCTCGGCCACGACATATTTTTCAGCACGATGGTTCTCCTGAATAAGCCACGTCCCTTCTGGCGCCGCGCCTTCCACTCTATTTTGGTCCCTTTACGAACCCCTGCTCCCTTTGGTCCCCGTCGATCCAACTCAGTTGAAAGAGAAAATGTTGGTTGTTTGTGGTTTGAATAGTATGGGGTTTTAGGCTGGTTTGGGCCCAATATGAGATTGGGTAAATGCTTTAGTGGCCCAAAACAGTTGGATCCACTCCACCACGCCTGAGACTCATGAATTCTGCTGTTGGCCCCTTCTCTTTCCTTCAAACAATTTTGGAGCAATCGTGTGTATCCCCCTTTCCCGATCTGCAGACACGCCTCATTGGAAATTGCAAGTCTCATGGCTCCCACGCAATCTTCAGGCTGTTGCTCCTTGAAACACCCTTTGACATCTCTCAAATAGTAGCGACAGTACCCGATATCCTATTGTGCGGGCAGCCCAGTCGCTGTAGCAACCTCCATTTCGAAAAACTCGATGTTCTTTTCTACTTTCTCCTTTTATTGTAGATCTGCATAACTGCTATGGTGTTGTTCCTCCATCTCTTTCTTTTTATCACTTTGGATCTTGAAAACAGGCCTGGTTAATTCATTTAGACGAACAGTGAGTTTTGAAAGTCTCTGGGCATTTTCATCCATTCTTGCTTGCAAGGATTGTTGACAAGTCTCCATTGACATCCTTGCACTCTCCTTAATGGTTGCATTAAGTTGGTAGTTTAGGCGTGACATGGATCCCTGGCTCTGTTGCTGCTCACTTCTATCAAGAACAGGTTCCCCATGGAAGCTATAAATCTCAGTGTGAACGATTTGTTTTTCAGAACGTCGCATCCAACTACATACCTGTTCCCAGAACTCAACATCCTTCTTCTTTTCCTCCGCCTGAAAGACTGCCAAGGAAGTCCGAAGCTCGGTAATGGATCGCTTGATCTCCTTCATACCTTCTTCTAGGCCGTTCATCTTGCTCTCTGTCTCCTCCAATTGGCCATTCAATGATTGTAAACGAGTTTCCATTTTCGCCTAAGTGTGTTCTCCTTGCATGCAGAGATCCGGCAGGTCGGACCAATGATAGAGTTTCACAATTTTCACACAACCAAACAGAAAAGTAAAAGCAAAGCTCAATGGAAGAAGGATTGTATTAATGGAAATATTAAAACACACTGGAAGTTCTGTATCGCCAATGGCATTTACAAACCTAAAAGAAAAAGAAAAACATAAAGAAAAATAGGAAGGGCCAACCGTAAGAAGGGCAGCCAAACAACAATTCTGCTCTCCTTTCCCTCACTCCCCCTTTCCAGCCTCAAGCTGAAAATTACAGAAGATTTCCCAACCCCCTTTCTCACAAACCCGATTCCTCTCTTTATACTTTCCTTTCCCACCTAACTAATTATTTGCCAACTCATCTCCTTTTTCCTCTGTCTTCTTGAATAACAACCTCCATACCTTGGGCCTTGGGTCATCCTTCTGCTTCATGGGCTTCCTGGCATAGACCCTCCACCTGTGGGCTTGGGACTCGTGACCAGTAGCACGTTCTCTATCATTAGTTGTGCCATCTCATTAGAAAAATGGTTAGCGGCTTTGTACGTCATCATCTTTCTTATCCTATTTGTGTATTTTGCCAAAACTTGATTGTTATCATGTCCGTTTTGCTGCAGAATTCCTTTATCAGCTATGATACTCTGAACAAACTTGGAATCTCCCAGCCTGTTCAGTTTTTGCAGGTATCTTATTGAATTCTTACTGAATCAATGTAGGTATATTTTTCTAAGGTATAAGATCATTTGAAGTTACTGTCTAGTTAGAAAGCTTATCCAGCTGTCTAATCAAAACTGCGGTCCTGCTGTCCAATTTAGTCCAGGTATCCTGAAGGTATACCTTTAGTTACTGCCTTTGCTCACCCCTCCTTGATAGAAATGTTGGACACTGCTGTTGAGGATGCTGTTGAGCATGGTAGCTGGTAAGGGGAATAATGAATAATTAGTGAATTATTTTGTTTTGTCCTTTCTACTATCCTTGATTGATAATTACTGCCTTGATGTCATGATTACTTCTACAGCTTTCATCTGGTGGCTTTTATTCCATGGTATTAAAGATTATTTTAATTATTTTTTGAAGTATAGTTTGTTATCTACGGATGAATAGTTGTATCTATACTTTATGCTCTTACATTAAGACTCAACTTAGTGTTTTTACCTACAGCTTTGGTTAGATGGAGATATCCTACTGTATTGAAGCTGTATGAATATTGTTGCAGACTTCCATACTTATTGAAACTTAGGGACAAGATAAAATTTTTGAACAAGTGTTTCGTTGCTGTTTTTTCTAATACTGTTAACCAATTTACTTGTTTTATACATATTTTAGTAATTTTCTTATATTCTTTGCTTTAGGTGGATATATAATTTAGAAATAGTTATTTAATGCTCTTTCTTCCTCATTGGGCCCTCCATGTATTGAGTAGCATATTGCTATTTTCCTTATGATCAGGGAAACTACTATAGTCTTATTTTCTTATTGTTATGAATGGTCATCACTTGTCATTTTGCTTTAATTCTTGAATTCTTGTTTTCTTTTCTTTTTGTTTTTCTCTTTTTTTTTTTTTTTCTTTTTTTGTTTTTGTTTTTGTTGTTGTTGTTTCTCTTCTGCACTGTGTTCACCTTTTATTGGTTCATTAACAAAAGAAAGCAAGAAAGTAAAAAACAGAAAGATTCAGAAAAGCAAGCCTAAAAAAAAGTTGTATCCCTGTAATCATACCAGTTTGCTGATGTCAATTTAGTAATGGATTATATCATTTTATATTTCACTTTATAGATGTAGAAAAGAAAGCAAAAATGACTAAATGAAATAACATAAAAAATAAGAGAGAACAAAGTTTAAGAATAATATTGTAATCTTAAAAGTATAATTAACTAATTCTAAATTATAGTCAGCAAGGATATTATCTTTATGCTTTTTATATAACGAGGGAGAGAGGGCGAGAAATATAATGTAACACCCAATAGGTTTATAGATTACTTATCATGTTCATTGAATGAGCTTCTTTAAAGAGTTACAGATTGAATATTTTTTATTTTTATTTTTTCAGCATTGCATTCCTTGCATGGTTTGATTGGATAGATGATTGCAGGATTGATTCTCTCTCTGTATTACCCTCATCATTTGAATCTGAAGATGCATCTAAACTTCTGTCTCTTTGTCCATCTGTTCAGTCAGCTCTCAAGGTATGATTTCCATGTCAGTAATAGTTCATAGACTAGATCAAGTTTAATTATGTATTCACTTGTTTTCTGTTTCTTGTCAGGACAATAAAGGACTTATCCTGAGGGAATCATATGTTTTCAGTAATGTTTTTGTCAAGGTAATGCTCTCACTGCCAATATTAGGGTGGAATATTTGTGAGTTAGCTAAATGTTTTCTATGTTTATTTGAATATACACATGGATGCTTCTAGGCAATAGTTTCCAGTTGGATCTGTTAGTCTTAGTCCTATTGTCTTGGAAGATATCAGGTCAGATGTTGCTTTTACCTGTTGTTTTGAACTTTGAGTTTGATGAGATTCAGAGTACAGACGAGGAGCTGCACATAAGGCCTTCCTCCTTCTAGGTTCTATTGTTACCCACTTATCCCTCATATTTAGAGCAGATTTTCATTTTCCTTGAAAACTTCTGGAAGTGAGCCCCTTCTCTTTTCTGCTTGTGTCAAACCTTTGGTAAACACACACACACGAGGCGCAAAAAAAAAAAAAAATGACAGCAGAATTCCTTTTGTGGTTATCTTGATTTTTTCTTACTCCAGAACTATTGGGATTGACTGCAGTAAATTACTGAACTAGATAAGTGATGTTTGCTTGTGTCTTTCTGGTCTCTTATGTAGATTATAATGTCTGATACATTCTGTTTGCATGGCCAGTCTGTTTATGATAGTGTGGAAAAAGAGATGCATGCCTTCAGTCTCTCAAGGTCTTCTGGTGCTACACGGAGTGGTGACTTAAACTTGTCTAAGGAAGTTAAAAATGATTCTGGCAGGTCAAGTGATTTCATTGACACTGTTAATGAGAAAAAGAAGAAAAAGGGAAAATCTACTGGTACAAAAGCAGCTGAAATTATTCCTGATGATGATGATTACATCCCTACAAAATCTAAGAAAAACCAAAGAAAAGGCAGGGGTGCATCTTCTGTTCAAGCCTCTGATACAAAGGCTGGAGCTAAGAAAGATTTGGGTAAAACGCAAGAGGAGAGCCTTGATGTTCCTTCAGAAGAGTGGGTAATGCAGAAGATCCTCACCTTGGTTCCTGATTTTGAAGAGCAAGGTATGCTTTCATTTATTATAGCTCCACTCAAAATAACTGGTTGTCCAGCTAAGAATTAATTTGATATCCAGCTGTGTTTGTTGAATTTGTCTTGTTTGGCAGGTATAGAAGATCCGCAGATAATCCTCAGACCTTTAGCTAGCCATATGAAACCTATGCTTATTAATTCTTTGAAGGAGAGAAGGAAGGCATTATTTACAGAAAATACAGAGAAAATGAAACGCTTACTAGATAATGTGCAAAAGAAATTTGATGAGGTTAGCACAATTATTATTGGTAATTGCCAGCTTCAGTAGTACAGTGTTTTCTGCTAGTTGTTGGCTGCTGACACAGTGACACTCGTAAGTCCGCACATTTGATCTGCTAACATATATGCTGTCTTTCTCCTTTCTGCAGTCTTTCTTAAATATGCAGCTTTATGAAAAAGCACTTGATTTGTTTGAAGATGACCAATCAATTTCAGTAAGTTATTCTGATGAATTATAATGCAAACAACCTTTCCTGGATATTTAAATATTCAAAGTGGTTGCAATTTTATGACAAAATGTTGACCAACCAGTTTGTTATTTGATGATAGAATGCGGTAAATTCAATACTCTTGTGTGATTTGCAGGTTATTTTGCACAGGCATTTACTCAGAACAGAAGCTGCTGCTATCACAGATACACTCTTTCATAACTTGGCAGCCTTTACAAATACACTCTTCCATAACAGGGTAGACCTTTATGTGATTCCATTTAGCTTGCTGTTGATATTTTTCTAGGAAATTAGGATCTGTGGTAAGGATGTTCTGATGGTTGGAATTGATGTAAATTTAGGACAAGCCCACGAAATTGAAGAGTGGAATTGAAGGTGAAGAGTCTGAAAGTTCAGAACCAGTGACACTTAGTTCTGCAGACAGAACAGCTATTGTATGAGATATTTGGCACCTTCTTTTATGCCATATGAGATTGATGTGTAGTTAGAATAAGGAGCAACCCTAATCTTTTCTTTTCTACATATATAATCTCATTGCATGTGTAGGCAAAAAGTTTTCCAGGATCGCTTTCTAAGAAAGCTCTTGCAGTGGTAGAATCTTTGGAAGGAAAGGTCAGTGATTGAATGAAAACGGGGAAATTTTCAATCTCAAAATTCGTTTCATTGGAATAATTATGTATTGATAACTGTTGGCAGTTTTCCTAGTTAGATTAGGATTCTCTTTTATATTTCTAGTTAGAATTTATCTTTATATTTCCTAGTTAATTTTTCTTTCCTTATTAACATAGGACTAGAACTATTTTTATTTTCTATAAGTAGTTTGTAGAATTTTTAAAATAAGGGAATTAATAATATTTTTATTCTCAAAAATTTTTATGATATCGAAGCCTTGCTTTTTGTAGAAGTTAGAGTTTTCTCCTTCTATAGAGGTAGAATTTTCTCTCTCACAACAATAGGTAAAATACCTGTTTTAGAAAAGTACCAAGAAGTTGAGTTTACCATCTTGTTACATTAGTTCCATAAAAACTATTTTTTGGTTAAAAATCCTCAATTTTTCTGGTATGGTTTGAGAATCCTAGAACACCAAACTTTGGTTAAAAATTCCTAATTTTGCTGGTGTGGTTTGATAACCCTAGAACAGCCCTTGGTTAAAAATCTCTAATTTTTTTGGGGTAGTTTGAGAATTCTAGAACACCAAAATTGGGGCTTTGCTATTTTGAGTAGGATGTGACTTACACCACCACTCCTAAAGGGTATGGCACCAGCAGATCGGCCTACCCACCAAATCCGGTTACCATACTCGCAAGTGATGCACACTCGCCGGTTGAAGATTGTTGGGTACTGGTCACGCACCGGAGAGTGAAGTGCGTATAGCCTACTTCAGCCACCGTGTGACGTTGGTTGTTCTTCTGACCACTTCACCTGCAATTTTTGACTCTGACCGGCTGTTTTCTGGCATTGATCAGACTTCTCAGTGTTTTTCATAGTGTTTTCTGCCTCTCTATTACTTTAAAATTTATGTTTGATTCTAGTTTCTTTTGTTTAATTATCTTAGCACTTTTTTTACTACTATGGTAAACGCTAAAGCAGAAGAAAAAAGTAATCCAATGAGCGATAACCCCTATTTGCAAATAAGTTATGTGAAACTTGATGGCAACGGTACATATTTATCTTGGTCTAGTGCTTGTTTATTATTTATCAAAGTTAGACGGTTGCAAGGTTAAATTTATGGGGATAAAAAGCAACCAGCTGCTATAGCCAGTGGGATTCATAAAACTCACTAGCAATGACATGGCTCATTAACTCTGTGCAACCTCAGATTTCTAGACAACATTTACTGTTTAACACTGTAAAAAAATGTGGAATGCAATCACAATTACCTATTTATGCTTGGGAAATGATGTTCGAATTTTTGAAATTTGAAACAAAATTCATGGCACTAGCAAGGTGAATTGTCAGTTTCAGATTATTTTGCTGAATTGGGTGGCTTATGGAAAGAATTAGACTATTATAAAGATTTCAAAGCATGCTGTACTAGAGATGCAATTGAATTCAAAAAATTGGTTGAAAAGAAGAGGGTCAATGATTTTCTGGTTAGATTGAACGGTGAATTTGATTAGATGAGGGTTCAAGAACTTTAGGAAAATTCCTTTTCTATCACTTGAAGAAGCACATTCTTATGTTCAACAAGAGGAAGTCAGAAAAAGTGCTATGCTCTATACAACACCAATTGAGAAATATGGATTAACAGCCAAAATTTCTCAAAAACAATTGAAAGTTGCCAATTCTAATAAAGGTCACCTATATTGTGATTATTGTGGGAAGCTATGCCTTTCAAAGGAGATTTGTTGGAAATTAAACGGCCCTTCTACTAAAGGTAATGGAGGAAAATGAGACAACTCCTCAAGGGTTTAAATAAATTTGCCAGAGATAGTGGAGACATCAAAGGAGACAACCTCTACTGGAATTTTTTCTTTAGATGAAATCCAACATCTCAGGCATTTTCTATCTAAACTTGGCTCTTCCTCCAATGCCACTACCAACTTTGTGAAGTCAGAATCTGCCAAAAAGGAAGAAAATTGGCAGTGGTAGCGTGTAAGATTGTCTAATAAACTGTCATTATCACACCTTAATTTGCAAGTTGGGCATATGTGATATTCACGCACCAACTTGAGGGACAATATTGATAACTGTTGTTGTTTTTTCTAGTTAGTTTTGGATTCTCTTTTATATTTCTAATTAGAGTTTATTTTTATATTTCCTAGTTAGTTTTTCTTATTAAAATAGGACTAAAACTATTTTTGTTTCGATTATCTTTTATATTTCTAGTTAGAGTTTTATCTTTAAATTTTCTAATTAGTTTTTCTCTCCTTATTAATATAGGACTACAATTATTTTTGTTTTCTTTTAATAGCTAGTACATTTTCAGAATTTTTAAGATGAGATAATTAATAAAATTTGTATTCTCAAAAATTTTCATTATCCATTAAAATCGTGCTCCTTTTCGTTATTTCTTTCTTTCCCTGTTTGAAAGATGAGGGATACTGGGGAGACAAAGGTTTTTTAGTGTCATAATGTGGGTTGTGTGGAGGATTGAGGAATTGAAATTGCTACATATGTTTACATTCCATTAGTTCCCTTTCAAAATATGATCTTTCATTTTTCAATGCAAACTAAGGTAGCACTTGTAGATTCACATGCAATCAATAATTTAGGGCAAGTATCTGGATTCGATACTTTTGGGTGTCTTTTTGTTGATAGTAAGATATTGTACCATGCTGTTGGATACACCTTCTGATTTTCACTCCAGTGGCTAGATCACAAATCATTCTTAGACCTCTTTGTTATCAGATATTTTCAAGATGTGATCTTAGAACTCATGGAATTATATCGGCTAATTAGCTAGCATCTAAATCTTGCAGCTTCACTTTTTCAACCATTTTAGTGATACTGATACTGCTTGTTACTTTTGAGGAATTTGCTGCAATATCTAAATTTTATTGTTTTATGTGGCAGCGGGTGGAAGCATTCATGACTTCACTGAAGGAAATGGCAGAGGAAAGGTATTGTATTATTTTTCTAATTTTGGTGCCTTGATTATCTCCAGCTTCATAGATTCCACGTGAGCATGTTGTCCCTTTTTTAAAAAAAAAAAAATTCTCCTTCAGTACATCTTGTTAATGTGACATGTCGGATTCCTTTCCAGTGGATTGCTTGTGAAAATGCTTGACAAAAGATTGGAAAGAACTCTTCTGCATTCATATCGCAAGGTATGCCTAGGATTTATTATATAGAAAATTTCAACCTTAATCATGTTTGCATATAGATTTACTCGGAAGGTTCACAGCAGTTACAATCTTCACTCCCTTGTGTATCAAAGTAGCTGTTTTTGACTTCACATAGACTGTTGTTTTCACCCTGAGTATCTGTTGATTATATATAGAATGGAGATGACGGCATGTAGTGTTCAGTTAATCTTTTTCAGCTCATTCCTTATGATGAGTATCAAAAAAAATTGCTCTTGCATACATATTTTGTTTCTTTTGAGTTCTTGATGTACAACTAGAGAGGAGACATATTAAGTGAATAGCTCATACTAATTCCTGTTTTGCCACTTCAGGATTTGATAATGCAAGTTGCTGCTGAATCTGATCCAGTTACTCTTTTGCCTAAAGTCGTTTCCCTGCTGTATATTCAGGTTCTTTGTCTATATTTGATGCTTGCACACTAACTTTCACTTTACTGTTCTGCTAATTTTGTTTAACTTGGTTTTTCTTGCTTGTAGGTTCACAACAAAGCCCTTCAAGCTCCGGGAAGGGCCATTTCTGTTGCCATCTCCCGTCTGAAGGTAAAAAAAATATGCTCCTATGTGACAGAAGTAAGAAATTAGTTTATGAGGACTTCGTCTTCAAACATGCATGCTCATGCATATGCACACACCTTGGCCCAGTTTGTGTTTCAAATTGTTTTAGGTAAGGTTTCTAAATATCTTTCCAAAAAAAAATCAAGAGAGATTTTGTTCTAGGCGCTTTTGAAATTTACAACTGGAGCATCAGAATACACCTTAGAAGCAATTTACTTGCTTAAAAAATAAATAAAAAATTAAAGAAAATCAAATGTGCTTCTCAATATCAGCTCCAGCAATAGCACATAAATGACTGTTTGTGGTGGCATCTTCCCATCATTCCCATTTCTATCGGTGCCCTTTTCTGGAGATCTGGTTGGATAAAAATTCTGATGAAGCCACTCAACAGCATTAAGTGGTTGTTTTCTTTCATCTGAAAAGATGACAAAATATTGAATAAAATATCCGAAACAACATATCGAGGAAATGACAATGTACAATGGTTCATATTTATTTAGACAATAACCACCATTTTGATGTGAGAAGCTGTAGAAGTTGGTATGCACGTCAAAATTCATAAGGGGGGTCCAGGATATTTTGTGGTCATTGATTAGTGTCAATTGTGTTGAGATCTTGTGCTTCGACTCTATGCATATCTTTGGTTTGTTATCGTTATTGAGAAGAAGTCATGTCAGTGGGGACCTAGTCTAAACTAGCTAGAGTTGGTACCTGCCATACGATGAAAGCGGGAAAGTTGTTTCTCAAATCAAATACTATACATAATGAAATTCCATTTATGAACGGGGTGAGCTCTTCATAAGGTTGAACATGAACCTCATTAGTAAGGAGAGGTTTATTCTTATTAATCAGATGATTCCATATGCATGTCATATTTTCAGGATAAACTAGAGGATTCAGCCTACAAGATTTTAACAGATTATCAAACTGCAACAGTTGCTGTTTTATCGCTTCTCTCTGCTGTAACTGGTGATGTAAGTAAACACATACTTTCGATCTCAAATCTCTTGTTCAATATTACATATGCTCCATCTTATGATTTGACAATGACATTCTGTTGTAATGACTTGTGTTAATTTAAATGGGAAGTTAGATATCTTTTCTCTTGGGTTATTTGCCATGTACATGGTAAATATGGTTTTGGTACTGGTCATACTTTCACGGCAACGTTTCCTTATGAAACTGCCTTTCTTTTCCCTGATGCTGATGATTACACTGTTTATGTTCTTCAATGTTCATCAGGAAGGTGATTGTTCATCTGATAGAATTTTGAGCAAAAGGGAGCTCCTACTGTCTCTAATGCCAGCATTAAAAGGCCTTGTTTTAAAGTCCACACAAACTTGAAATCTCATGGTGCCAAGTAATCCAACACATTTAGCTGGGAAATTCTGCATCAACAAGTCGTACCTCTCGGACTGGTTATGATATTTTGTATTCGAGAATGAGAAGGGTATTATCCTGCAAATGCTAATGGTTGATGTAGAAATTGGATGGTCACATCACAGTTAAGAAATCTATAGGGATACTACAAGTAAAAATTAACGAAAGGCATGTCTCATGGGTGAATGTGCGGGAAAAAAAACTGCAATTTGATGACGTACATGAGGGGACTAATTACATATGAATTTACAATAACGCTTCAATACCTCTTTGGCGAATTATGGGATCGGAGTCAGTGGGATCCACTCAAAAGAAAAGGGGCCCCTGACCTTCTAGAAAAAATAAGCTTACCATTATGCTTCTCTCAAAAAAATGACTAATATGCTCCTTAATTTTTTACAGAAATTTACTCTTTAAGTAAAAAAAATAAAAATTTCTCCAATCGTAAAATCCAAACAACATCCTCTAAATTTCTTTTCCGTTTTTCCAATTATTATTTTGTTTCTGTAATTTATATTTGTTTAAGTTAATAATTTTTTTAGAATATATTTGTATGATTTTTTTATCACGCTATGAGAATTTGGAAAAAAAAAACTGTATTTTTTAATGTAAATTAAAATTTCATTAATAAAATAAAAGTAAATTTGAAAACTATAAATAAACTTATAAAATTTAAAAGTATATAAAATATATGAAATTAGGTCAATATAGAGAAAAGTCAACATATTAGAAGCGTGTTCTGTCGCGAGCGGGACAACAAGAAAATTTTGGGTGGTTACTTTTAAAAGGATACTTGAAGATGCATATCATTTCACCAAGGGTTGAACACTTTTAGAGGGGCATTTTGAGGGATACAAGGATTGAGATCTGATATTAACCCTAGAAGTAGTTAGTTGATGAGATAGATATACAAGTTGTAAAAAAAAAAAACAATTGCATATTTTTCTGATTTTTCTTGCTGTAATTAGTACATTTTATTTTATTCTTTTGAGAAGAAGACAAACAAGGAGAAGAAGATCTACTTGGAGAGTGAAAAAGGGTTGAGAAATTTCTTTTTACTATCTCTCATCTATTATTTCTTGTAATTAGTGAATGATATTTTCTTTAGGAATTTGAACATTGATGTTTATATCTTTTAAATTCTTAGTGTTATACATAGTCCTATTTGTAGAATTCTTTATTAGTACTTTATGCATGATTATTATAAGTGAGAGTATGATTGAAAAATATATTCTTTCTTATAGCTAGTAAAAATTCATTATCAAAATATTGCTTGAGAGATCGGAATATTACGATAGTTGCTATCAGTTGGTAATTAATCTTAAGATAAGTGTTTATAATTAACTAATCCATTAATGAGAATTAAGGATTAGAATTATATATGCATGTTTTAGGAATAACTATTTCATATCGAGAGAATGAATTAGGACCTCAATCCAACTTGGTTTGCATTTTAAGATTAAAAGTTAAATTAAAAAGAATAAGTTCAAAGTTCAACTTATATTTCATAATATTAGCCTTTAATTGTCTTCTTTGATTATCAATAAAGTAGGTTTAATTAGGACATTGATAATTTTAGTGTATACTTTAGTTAATTTAACAAATCAACTTATGAACATTGTATACAAGATTAAGAATTAAGTGATAGTGTGTAATCACTCACCCTCTCTTCGTGAGAACAATATCTTAAGTACTATATTTGGTAAATCGTGCGCTTGCTGAATTATCACAACAAATTTTTGGCATCGTTGCCGGGAAGATGATGTTTTGTGTTATTGCCATTATAATGCTTAACTTGAGATTTTGGATTATAATATTTAATTAGTGCTAGTTTGTTTGTTTTATATTACAGATTTGGAAGTTCAAGTGTATGCTTAGAACAAAGAGTTCTCAAGAAGAACTTGAACAAATAAATCCGAAATAGAGAGATTTTTGATAAGTAACCGGAAACCAAAGAGGAAGAAGACCAAGAAACCAACCATGGTTGAAGATAATCCTCCACATTTGATGGATTATGCTACACCTACTTTAAGTGGTACTCAACAAAGTAGTAGTATGACCTATGGTAAATGCTAACCAATTTGAAATAAAACATTCTCTTTTTCAAATGGTTCAAAATAGTATTCAATTTTATGGGTTGCCAAATGAGGATCCTAATACTCATTTAGCGAATCTTCTTAAAATTTGTGATACTTTTAAAATTAATGGAATTTTCGCGAATGCAATTAAGTTTAGGCTTTTTCCTTTTACAATGAAAGATAAGGCAAAGGCTTGGTTGAATTTGCTTGCTAGAGGTTCGATTACCACTTGGGATCAATTGGCCCAAGCTTTTGTTTCTACGTATTTTCCATTGGTAAAAATGCTAAAATTATTAAAGAAATTACTACTTTTATACAACAAGATAATGAATCTTTATATGAGGCATGAAAAAGATTTAAGGAATTGCAGCGAAATTGCCCTCATCATAATCTTCCAAAGGAGTTGCTCATGCAAACCTTTTATAACGGAATTAACCCCACCACTAGAGGAACCATTGATGCGGTGTAATACTCATATTATAACTTTGACTGTTAACTACGACGATTAGCCAAATTTTTTTTTCAATTAATAAAATTCTTTAACTATCAATTTATTTATGTCAATAATAGTGATAACAGTTTAATCTTGTCGATTGACCTATAACTGTCCAATTTTATTATTTATCAATTAAAAATTTGGCAATATAACGTCTTAAAAATTTGCCTAACCAACCTGAAAAGCAGACAAGCCACAATCTCTCAGGGGCACAACAATTTATAAGCAATATATCTTTTTTTTATCCATACATTCCCAATTTCATTCCAACATAATCAACCCATTCCACTATCGGTTAATCACACATATACACATATATACAAATATTGTATCATTACATATCAATTCTTTAACTTCAACCTTTACAAAACATATACATGCCACGACAAAAGTAACTTCCTAATTCCCTTCCTTCCCTGCAAAATTACTTCAGATGTGTACTATTGTTCCACAACATCATTGTCACCTGCACGCAGTAAATTTCTACGTGTTGAACATTAAATATGTCGAGTGGTGACTATAAATCGAGGTATTTCCCATAAATACATAATTTCAATAATTATGCCAACTGTATCAATTTAATATAAAACAATACGGTTCCAACAATTTGACAGTCAATTAAATTTAATATCATTATTTTGATAAACTTTTCAATTTAGTCCTTAATTATTCAATTTATTACAAAATTATCCTTTCTACATGTTAATTACAAAATTGCCACTACTTTTCTTATTTTTTATTTTTAATCTATTAATTGGCCTGCAAATTATCAATTAACCCTTATTTTGTCGTTTTCATGCAAAATTATATTTTGGTCCTCCTAATTTATAAAGGTTCATTTTTAGGCTATTTATTCGCTAAATTACCATTTTACCCTTTTTATTCATTTCTTTAACATTTTTACTTGTTAACCTTAACATTTGGAAAAAATTACCGCTTTTGCCCTTAAACTTTTCATTTCACTTCAATTAAGTCCTTTTTCACTCTAAACTTCATTTTTACTTATCTTTTCGCATTTTTAACTCATTTTTTCATTTATTCCCCTAGTACAACCTCGACAGAGATCACCGGATTGGATATATGGGACGTGAACCCTACAGGACCGAAGTACATATTGAGAAATGACTCCCAAGAGATCATTTTTCATAGAACAGAATACATAATAGATCGAATACTATGAAAAATCATACGATTCTACCATAGTAAGCAAGTCGTCATGACTTGTATCACGGTATAAGTGTTTCAATGGCTAGCCAATCATATTTTGAGCTAGATTTTGATCGCCTGACTATTACCAAGGGCAGTTTTTACTTACAATTCATTTTACCTTTCATATTTTTAGCAATTTCAGTAACTTATTCATTATAATAAATCTATCAATCAACCTTTTCAATACTTTTACATAGTTTGTGAATTATTTCACAATAATTCACCATTTTTCACTTATGAACTATTTCACAATAATTCCACAACTTCTCTTTATACATAATCAAATATTTTCTCAAAAATATTCAAATAAACTTTACAAATTCTAAAAAATTTCATGGACATCACTTTTCCTCTCTAGATTCATTTTATGGCATAAAACATCTAAAATACACAAAATTTACATTGATTTTCTTTAGGGAACCATTCGACCTCTTAGGGATATTCACAATACTTAATTTTTTAAATCAATTTAGTCATTCTAATATTTATATTCAAGGTTCTAATTCATTAATTTAATGTCTATTTCAATTAAGCATACATATACTAAATTTTCCCTAAGTTACATAAAGGGAACTTATGCTAAATCAAGGGAAATAGAAGGATTCATTAGTCACTATCCTTCTTCACTTGCTAAGCTCTTCTTAAGCCTCATTTTCCTTGCCTTGGCCTTGAAAGATTGGCCACCACCTTGTAAATCTACAAAGGGCCAATTTCTTTAACATAAGAAACTCTATTTTATTGATCTTAAAAGCTCAAATTGACTTCATAAATGAACTCTAGACACCTAAAAATACTTGTAGGCACCTTAAAATAAATTTAAAACCTTGGTTTTCTCTTACTTCAATTTGACACCCTAAATTTTTTCACTTGATTTCTCTTGGTCATCTTCTTCTAATCAAGGGATTGAAGCTTAATTAACCTTCTAGAGCGATCAAATACCACCTAGGATGCTTGGATTTGGAGAGAAAGTGGGAGAGAATTGAAGAAAACTTGAGAGAACCCCAACAATGGTGGTTCGGCCAAGAGAGAGGAAGAAGAAGGGCTGAGGAGTTGAGGTCATCTACCCAAAAATCTAATTTTCAGTTGGCTTTTATAGGGGCTTAATGGGTTGGGCTTTAGTTCAACCAAGGCCCACTCATTTAAGGCCTAAAAAGTCGATTTTAAGCCCAATATGTAATTTTTTTGCAATTCTCTCACTTTCAAAATCCAAAGCACTTCAATTTTGATTCCATCATTTTTATCATGTCAAAAATAGGTCGTGTACAAAATTTCAGCCCAATCAGAGTCTGTTTTTGGTCCGATCAATCAGATTAATCCGATTCGACAATTACCGGTGTTACAAAAAAATTAAATTTTTACAGCCAAAATATTCTACACATCATTTTAGGAAGATCTGAAATTTTTGGCAATTTTTATAACTCATTTGCTATTTTTAATGGTTCGATAAACTCTTGGTCAACCTAGTTAACCTAAACCTCCAAACCGTTTTATTTTTCGTATTTTTGATTTTTGGAGATCTATATGATCTCAATTTTACTTCAAATTTCAACCTCGAACTCACCGTGATCAATATTTTTCGATGGTTAAATAAAATATTTTTCGCCTCTGAATGTATTTTCAGCTCCGAAAAAAGAAATGCTTGTTGTTGTGTTTGCTTGTGATAAATTTAGATCATACTTTTTCAGATTTAAAGTTATTATTTATACAGATCATGCGATATTAAGGTATTTGTTTGCTAAGAAGGATGTTAAACCTAGGTTAATTCATTGGGTTCTTTTGTTGCAAGAATTTGATATAGAAATACGAGATAAAAAGGGAAGTGAGAATTTAGTGGCTAATCACTTGTCTAGATTAGAGAATGAGGATGGACCTATAGATGACGATGATGAAAACAATGAAGAATTTCCTGACGAGTCATTAATGTTAGTTAGCCATCTTAGTATACCATGATGTGCGGATTATGCTAATTATATTGTTGCAGGAATTGTGCGTTATGGTTTATCTTTACAGCAAATGAAGAAGTTCTTCTATGATATCAAACATTATCTATAGGAGGAGCCCCATTTGTTTAAGATATGTGGAGATGGAGTTTTGCGTCAATATGCAAGTGAATATGAATATTTAGACGTATTATCTCATTGCCATTCAGCTTTGTATGCAGGACATACTGGTAGTAGGAAGACGGTAGCTCGTGTACTTGAATGTGGTTTCTATTGGCCGACGTTGTTTTAAGATGTAAAGAAGTTTATGGCTTAATGCCAAAGGGTAGGAAATTTATGTAAGAGAGATGAAATGCCATTAACAAGTATTTTGGAAGTAGAGGTCTTTGATGTATGGGGGATAGATTTCATAGGTTCGTTCCCTATTTCGTTTGGCCAAAACTACATATTGGTTGGAGTGGATTATGTGTCTAAGTGGGTAGAGGCCAAGGCTACCTCAACCAATGATTCCAAAGTAGTTGTTAAGTTTTTAAAGAAATTATTCTCAAAGTTTGGAGTGCCTTGTGCCATTATGAGTGATGCAAGTACGTACTTTATAAACCGTTCTTTTGCATCTCTGTTGCATAAATATGGAGTGCATCATAGAGTAACCACACCTTATCATCCACAATCAAGTGGTTAGGTAACGATTTCTAATAGAGAGTTGAAATGGATTTTAGAAAAGAGTATTTCTAGTTCGCGCAAAGATTGTGCACATAAATTAGATGATGCACTTTAGGCATATAGGACAGCTTTTAAAACACCTATTGACATGACTCCATATAGGTTAGTGTATGGCAAAGTATGTCATTTTCTTGTAGAGTTGGAGTATAAAGCTTATTGGGCTATTAGAGCTTTGAATTTTGATCTTAAGCAAGTCAGTATGAAGAGGTATTTACAATTAAATGAGTTGGATGAGTTACAACTTAGTTCCTATGAGAATGCAAGAATCTGTAAAGAAAGGACTAAGAAATGGCACGATGCTCACATTAAATATAAGAGCTTTAAAGTAGGGGATAAAATACTTTTTTTTTTAACTCTAGATTGAAGTTATTTCCCAAAAAGTTAAGGTATTGTTAGAGTGGGCCATTTCTTGTAACTCAACTATTTGACCATGGGTATTTGGAGCTTAAAAATGATAAAGGTGAGTTATTTAAGGCTAATGGTCAAAGGTGTAAGGTGTATTTGGAGAAAAATTTTTGTGATAAAGAGGTTTCATGTGCTCTCTAAAGTTGGTTGATGATGGTCCTTTTGGATGTGTCTGCTGCTGTGTTTCATCTACATGTGTTTTTATATTTGCTTTTGTTTTTAATTTTTGATGTTTTTGTTTAAATTTAAGTAGTGGTATGTGTTTAAGTATTTTTGTCTTTCTTTTTCAAAAGTTTCATAATTTTATGTCTGTCGCGAACACAACCAAGTAAGCAAGAATTTTAGTGGGGTCTCTGACGTGAGCGCGACGATTATCGCGAGCCCAATAGATTGCGAATTTTGAATTTTTGGACGGTTTCCAACCATTGCATGTGTTTATTTCCCCCCTATAAATTAATTTTGGAACCCTAAACTGTCATTTTCAACAGTTTTCATCATTTTTTCTACAGTTTTCTCTCAAATTTTCTTTCATTTTCATCTTTTAGCTCTTATTTCTGTCACTCTTGGTTATATCTTTTTAAGGCTTTTTTTTTCAATTCTTAGTGTTTCTTTGCAAAATTTGTACTCTTTTGCTGTTATTCAACATGGTGAGAGTGAAAACATTGGTTAATAGAGGCAAGAGCAAAGGGGAGGATGCTAGGAGTTTTTCTCAACAAAAAAGAGGTACCACTATTCTCTAAGACATGTTCTTTGCCAGTTTTGTTATTTTTCTCTACATCAATCTTATTTGGCAATAGAGGTGTTGTTGCTTGGTTTCAGATACTTTTCACAAGTTACCGGCTAAATTCTATAATAAGTAGTGTCTTAGGAGATGTTATTCTAGGAAATAATAATATACTTTGAATAGCCAAGAACCGACAAATGTACAAAATGCTATTTTTGATGTTAAGTTGGTCCATTATAAAATTAAGTTCTCACAATAATAATTTTGATAAGAATCAAATCCAAATTGCTCGAACCAATCAATATTAGTAACATATATATAATTTGATTGTTATTGTTTAAAATTTTGTAACTTACCAATTAGGAAATCATGAAATTTTGATTCCACAAGCCATGGAAATTCTTTAATTACACTTAAATATTAAAATTGACTTCCACTTTTAAGTTTTGACCCTTACATTTTAATGAATTAAAGTACTTCCGGATCATATAATTTCCATCTATAATAGTAATACTAACAACTGATAGTACTATAATTTTGAGATAATGAAAAAGCAAAGCATATATGTTTTTAGGAATTAACCATATTAATTAATTTCAAAGTCAAAATTGTGAAACTGAAGACATTTCAACATCATTAATTGCTTGCATAAAAATAATTGAAAATTTCATTGGTTTGAGGAACTCTCAGAATCCAAAAGTTCATCTAAATTGAACAAGTTAGAGGATCTTGACTTAAGATGGAACATTCTTCAGAAAGATGTGTTCAAGGTTTTGGGAGAATTCTCAGCTCTTAAATCTTTAATCCTGCACAATAATTTAGTGATAGGTCTTCTATCAGAATAAGGTATTATTAGCTGGTTGTTGAGAAAACAGTGATTCATATATTATTATTAACAAATTATATAATGAGATTGATTGAACTTTGCTACAGATCTTGCTCCATTAAGCAATTTGAAGGTTCTTAATCTGCAATACAATCAACTGAATGGAACTCTTACAAGTTTCTTGGCAAATTTAGTGAATTTCAGTAGCTTGGAGATTTTAGACTTGAGTTGGAATAAATTCGCTAGGAACATTCCACCCAGCATACATAATCTATCATCTTTTGTAACACTCAATACCCGGTCAATTGTAAGATCCGGATACCAGATGTTACACTCAGGTTTAATTACCTTAAAAGGGACCAATTAAAGCATTTTACTATTTAACAACCTTATTAACATATTATTTATAAAAATTTGACATAATTTTTCCTAATTATCGGTAACTTTTTGTAGGAAAAATTACCAAGAACATTACTAAAATTATATAACTACTTCCACAATCTCAAATAATCGGTGTACATATTAAAATATGCATACTCATATAACTTCAATTTGGTTCGAACTCGAGACACAAATTCTCAAGCTTCCTACGTATTCCATTTTAGGGAATCGGAACCACGTAATTCTTCCATTCCGAAGTTTTACATAATAGTTTAAGTAAATAATCCGAGTTGAGCACAAATATAACACCTCGAACACTTCCAGGTACATATACATATATTATACATACTCCTAATTACAACAAATTATTCCAGACTGTATAACGCTCAATTAATTACAGATCAAATTCTATAAATTAACTATTAACATTTGTTAAAACATTTGCATCTACTTTTATTTTCTTATTTAATTTTTGAGATCTGCCCCAAGTATATCCTCCAGTGGAATTACATCGTTGGGTAAACGAAATTTAAATATGGAACCGAGTTCTCGGAACCACACGGTCATTCCAACGATATTTTCTTGTTTTGGACATTCATCACCTTATCACTAATTACATGTATATATATTTATTCGTATATATATATGTGGATCGAGCTCTCGGAGCCATTCAGCCCATAACTCATTTTAATTGCCTTTATCGGAAGAGCTCTCGGAGCCATTTAATCCGGT
The DNA here is from genome assembly GCA_037975025.1 of Excoecaria agallocha. NCBI lineage: Eukaryota > Viridiplantae > Streptophyta > Magnoliopsida > Malpighiales > Euphorbiaceae > Excoecaria > Excoecaria agallocha. The sequence goes on from CM075812.1 coordinate 55,195,070, forward strand.
AATACACATCAGGATGCAATACTTATGGACCGAGCTCTCGGAGCCATCCAGCCCATCATTTAATACATATATATTCGTATACACTTGTGAACCGAGCTCTCAGAGCCATCCAACCCACCATTTAATAAAATAAAAAGCATCACATATATATTAGCATTACTTATCCTCAATGCCTGTCTTATACATCATCTTTAACAATTTCATTACATCATTATTGTTCCTCTATTCCACTAATAATGTCATTTACTATTATAGGCACCATCATGCTCTAACTTAATTACTATTCAACTCAATTTATTATCAAGTTGTGAATTTTTTTGTCAATCATATAGTTCTAGTTATACATGCAAATTCATAGTTGTATTCATGCACTTATCATGGTTTCAAGTATATAACCCAATCTAGTTTACCCAGTTATCGGCAAGGGATCATTTAAGTCAAGTTATACACATATATTTACATTATCACTGAATGGCAAATCACCATTTCGTTATAATCACAACTTCTCAAAAGAATAATACGAAATAGCAAAATACTAAAAGTGAGGAGAATTACATTATTAAACTCAAATAATTCAAGTCTGTCAATCTTCACAAACCAACTTAAACAAATAATATAAACTAGATCACTAATTAAAGATGTAACAAATAAACTCTGTTGTCAAACGATTTGAAATAAGTAAACTAATTCGTTTCCCATAAATTTTAATTGCATGCTCCATCAATCGATAAACATTTATAATCGATTTTCCTTATTTCTTATTTAAATTTTACCAGATACCTCCCATTCTAAGAATCATATATGTTTTAAATCAATACTTAATTGGTGGCCTACAATATTTTTATGATTTAAATTATCGTATACTTTAAAAATTAATCACATCCATCTTCAATTTTATTAGTATTATTTATTTTAATCAATTTCTTATTTTGCCAAAGGCCTGTCAATAAAAATAAAAGCAAATTACATTGTGCGTAGGAAGAATTCAATCTTTGGGTTTATGTATCTAACTACATAAATTGTATCAGCTAATTAATGCAAAACTAGTCTACCAAAATGAATTTTAATTGAATTAAACCTTGTAGTTTATTAACACACTAAAATTAAACTAATTTATTGCTTTTACCTTTAAGTTGTATGCTTAATCGATCTTTGAAGATGTACATTAAATTTTTGAGATATTAGTGACATTAGTCCAATATATATAATTAGTGCCTAGCATCAAATGTAAAATTTCAATTTTCCAACAACTAAAACAAATTTTTAATTTGACTGACATCAGCACCATGTATGCATCACATGTAGATCCTACCTTGAAATGAAAGATGAGTACACAAAGGCCAACTTTTTTCTTAATGATTAGGCATCTCGCCTTCTAATAAAACTGCAGATTTTATTTCTAATATTGACAACCAATATATATAACCTAGAATGACAAGTTCATCTAAACCTATAATTCAAGCATCAAAAATTCCTTCAAATCTATCAACACTACAAGAAAATAGCGAAATAGCAACGTAATTGATTTTCCGTTGCTAAGGGATTTAACAACGGAATATAAAATGGTTGTATTCCATTGCTAAAAAGGGGGGAAATTTGAGCGCCAAAATATATCAACGAAAATTAGCAACGGAAATCAATTTTCGTTGCTAAATATGACAGCACTTGATAGCGAAAAAAATTTGGGATGAAAATTAGCAACGGAATATAAATTTCGTTGCTAAAATAGCAACGAAAATTTCATTCCATTGCTAAAATAGCAATGAAATTTTCATTCCATTGCTATTTTATGTTGAATTTAGTGAAGGTATAATTTTTTTGCAACGGAATTTTAGCAACAGAATTTAAATTTCGTTGCTAATTTTCATCCCAAAATTTTTCCACAATCACTAAATTCAACATAAAATAGCAAATTCCGTTGCAAAAATAGCAACGAAATTTTCTTTCCGTTGCTATTTTATGTTGAATTTAGTGAAGGTATAATTTTTTTGCAACAGAATTAATTTTCGTTGCTAATTTTCATCCCAAAATTTTCCCACAATAACTAAATTCAACATAAAATAGCAATCAAATTTTCATTCCGTTGCTATTTTATATTGAATTTAGTGAAGGTATAATTTTTTTGCAACGGAATTAATTTTTGTTGCTATTTTAGCAACGAAATTTAAATTCCGTTGCTAATTTTCATCCCAAAATTTTTTCGCTATCACTAAATTCAACATAAAATAGCAACGAAATTTAAATTTCGTTGCTAAATTTAAAATCGTTGTAAAATAGAAAAGGAATTAAATTCCATTGCTAAAAAAGAATATATATAAGAAAAAACCCTATTTCTTTCATTTCTGTTCTTCTCTTCACGATCTGTCATTGTTCTATTCCCTCCACACTCAGCCATTTTCTGTGGCCGTCCGTCTTCCTCAAATCTACCAGTTTGCGATGACCGGTAAGTGTTTTTATGCTTGATCTTTTGTGTTTCTTCGTTTCATTGTCATTTTTCTTATTCTTTTCATGATCTACCATGGTTGTTCTTCTCTTCACGTTCTGCATTTTCTCTCACCGTCCGATCAGATCTGCCACTTTTCGGTGACCGGTAAGTCTTTCTTTGATTGATCTTTTGTGTTTCTTCTGTTTTCATTTTTCTTCTTCTTATTCTCGTCATCAATGGCTTTTCCTCCTCTGCAGCTTCTCCTATTTTCTTTACCTTTTGTTCTTATCAGTTTCACTTCATCCAATCAAATTCCTGAGGTAACTTCTCTTGTAAGGCTGTAATTACTTAATTACATATAGAACAGAGTGTGTTACTAATTTATATGAACCTTGGCAGCAATATGTTGTTTATATGGGAAGTAAATCAAATGGAAAAACAGAGGAAGCCAAAGTTGCCAAGTCAACTCATTTGCAATTATTATCCTCAATTATTCCAAGGTTATTTTCATTATTATTTATACTACAAAAATTATATATGTTGTTGGATTTTGAAAATATATAAAACTGATTGACGTTTGGCATCTATGAAAGTGAGAGAATATCTCTTATTCATCACTATCGTCATGCTTTTAGAGGGTTCTCTGCCATGCTTACACATGGTGAAGTCTCTCAATTGTCTGGTAAGTTTTCTTTTACTGTATTCTATTTTAGAATATTATTTTTATTTTTGATCGAATTTCAAACTTATCCCACACTTATTAATTAATGAAAACTGTTTCTTCAATCAAACTCACAACAATTTGTTTATTTAGAATATTTCCCCATCCCTTAATTTTTTTAAAAGAGAAATATATAATTTCCCGATTGAGAGATTTTCATCAGTCGAGTTAGCAATTAAATGATTTGAGGTTATAGTACCTTAATATATTATACATGGTTTAATTTGCACAGTTGATTATTCTTAACTTATAGTAAATAAATTGCAATTTTGTTTGTAAAATTTTATTGCCGTCAAATTAGTTGCATTAGGCCAATAATCTGCCCCTTTCCGAGTGTCCTTTTATGGCTTCATATATATTGGGTATTGCCAAAGATAAAGTTTTGTGATATGAAATTGTCCATAATTTTGGTATATAAAAGATAGTGGTTAGGATTTTCTATAGATTTAATTAAAAATAATAAATAATAAATAATTATATTTAAATTTATTATTAAATTATATGATTAAGATATGGATTCCTTTCACTTGAATTAGGGAAAGAAAATAATTTATATGAGTGAAAACAAGAAAAGACTAAATGTCCCTAAAAAACCCTAAAAACTTTAAATTGAAAAATGACAACCTAAACGTCATTTTTTGGGCCCGAAAAATGCCGTTACAAGAGCTTTGCTCAATAACAAATGTCCGTTTCGAAACGAGCTTTCCGAAAACATATTATAATAAGAAATCTGACACTTGTAGCAAAAGTTATGATCAAAATAATCTGTACCGTAAAAATAATCCATTTAGGCTGATTTTCTCATATTCTTTGGGGGCTATTATGGTTGATTTTCTTTTATTGCTCTATATGTTGTTTCTGGTGTCTTATGAACTGTATATGGTAATCATATATGTTAAATTTGCCTTATTCCATAACAGGCTTGTTAAATCTTTTAAAGTAAATACATGGTCAAACACTATTCATACATGTAAAATTATGAAGCTTTATGAAAAAACAAAATTGACTTTTGGTTGCTAAAATTAGCAACGGAATTGAAATTTCCGTTGCTAATTTTAGCAACGGAATATTCAATTTCGTTGCTAATTTTAGCAATGAAATTGACTTTTCCGTTGCTAATTTTAGCAATGGAATTGACTTATCTGTTGCTAAAAAATTACCAATTCACCGAAAATGAGTTGGTTGAATTTAGCAACGAAAATGAAATTCCGTTGCTAAAAAATAGCAACCGCCGAATTAGCAACGAAAATTTTCGTTGCTATTTTTTATTAGCAACGGAAAATATCAATTTCTGTTGCTATTTTTCCGTTGCTAAATGTCATTTTTCTTGTAGTGCAAGCGATCCTGTTTGAAGAAGGATTAGTTAAACCTTAAAATCAAGCCTTTTGCATATACTCTAACCAATTAGAACATTGCTCAAGATGGTAACATGATGAAAGTATTCTTTGCAGTAAATTTTAAGTCTTACAATATGGGCTCATTTCAAAAATGGACAACAATTTATCTCAATGGCATTCATTACTACATACCAAACTTGAATCATCAAGAAAAGCATAAAAATAAATTTAAAGATGAATCCTAAATTAACAAGGCTTAACCAACTATATATTATACTAACCAATCACACAACAAACCCATTTGATTATATATATATAAATAAAATCATTTAAAAATTTATTCAAATAATCAATAGGGGCAAATTTGGTAATTACATACCAATTAGAGTGAAATTCTTCAAATTTTCCTCATTTTCATCCATCACCATGCTCGCCAGAGCTTTGCCGGAGGTGCACTGGTGCTATCCGCTTGTAGATGGAGTCACCGGTAGCCCCTTGGTGGTTTTCATGCGCCCCAACGCCTCTCAATTTGGTCGGGATCTACCTCAAGATCCATCGGCATCTTCCTCTTCGATTTACTCGTTGCCGGAGATTGAGGATGATCGGTGGGTATAGGAAGGAACGCCGAACCACCAAAAGTCTTCCGTTGGTGTCCATTCTGCCATCCGATGCCGGAGGTGGCCGGAATCTCAAGGAGGAGCTATCGATTGGAGAGAGAGATGCCAAACCGAAATACAAATGAGAAAACAAAGACTAGATCGGTGGAACAACGGCAGAGGATGCTGGCAGTGGTGTGCTTTGGTAGGATTCTAGGACCCTTTCTCTTTCCGTTCTTCGATATCTCTCTCCCTCTCTCCCTTCATTCTTCCTCCTCATTTCTTCTTTGTGTTTCTTTCTGCTCTTCCTTTTTTTTTCTAGAGAACTCTAAGAATTGCTGCCTTCTTTTTTTAACCCCATTATTATTATATTATATTAGTTTCTCATTGTTATTTATTAAAAAATATATTTTTTTTTATTAAAATTATTATTACCTTAACAACACTTATTTATTTTAAAAGTTCTTGTTATTAATATATATATATATATATATATATATATATATATATATTTTTTTTAATAACCATATTACTTTATTGGGTTATTTCTAACATCGGGTTGATCCAACCACGCTATTCGGATTCTTTAACCCAGGGCGTTACATCTTTAAAGGCATTAGATTTGTCTAGGAATTATCTCAATAGCTCTTTATCGACTCCAGGTAACATTTCTATTGAAGATTTTGCTATCAGATTCTTGTGTTTTTTTATGATCAAAAACTTATTTTAAAAACCTCGTTTCTGTATTATTTTCAGGTTTATGTCAACTTCGCCAACTTGAAGAACTTTATCTTATTCAGAACTCCTTTTAAGGGACTCTACCTTCTTGCATGAGCAATTTGAGTTCTCTCAAATTGTTAGATCTTTCTTCCAATCAATTTTCAAGAAATATTTCTTCATCTTTGGTAGCTACTCTAACTTTGCTGGAGTACATCGATCTCAATCATAATAGTTTTGGAGGTCAATTCTCCTTCAGCTCATTTTCTAAGCATTCCAGACTCCAAGTAGTTCAGATCGTGAATGATAACAATGAATTTGAAGTGGAAACTGAGTATCTGAGTTGTATTCCATCATTTCAGTTAAACGGTCCTTATGTTGCCTTACTGTAGTTGAAACAAGCTATCTAACTTTATTCCTCTATTTCTCTATCAGCAGCATGAACTCAGAATTCTTGATCTTTCTCACAATAATCTGAAAGGAAGGATCGACTCATTGATTAGGAATAATAGAAAGCTTGAGTTTCTATCTTTGAGGAATAATTCTTTTGTAGGTTAATTCCATCTACCACTATTTTGCAATACGAACATCTAGTGGATTGATTTATCAGATAATCATTTACACGAAAAAATTCAAACAAACATCGTGTAGATGTTTCTTGGCGCAATTTATTTGAATTTGTCGAATAATGGTTTTGAAGGTTTGATTCCATCCTCAATTGGTGACATGCTCAATTTGCAGCAACTGGACTTATCTTACAATAATTTCTCTGGAGAGGTACCACAAAAATTGGTTTCCACTCTAGGAAATTTGATGACTCTGAAACTGCCAGGTAATAAATTTCATGGTCAGGTATTTTCAGAAAACTTTAACCTAACTTGGTTAGAATATCTATATCTGGAGAACAATCAGTTCACAGGATCTCTGTCAAATGTGATCCTCAGAAGCTCAGGACTTTCCGTTTTAGATATTAGCAGCAATAACATTTCTAGTCCAATTCTAGGGTGGATAAGCAACCTGAAATCCTTGAGAATTCTTTCAATAAGTAACAATCAATTGAAAGGTTTGCTTCCATGCAATCTCCCCTTCAAATTTGTCGACCTTTCGTATAATTATTTGACAGGATCGCTTCCTTCTTGCTTGGAAATTCATACATCTATGGTCGATATTTGTAGGGTAACAATTTCACAGGTTTAATACCTGCATCTGTTCTTAACTCCTCAACCCTATTAATATTGGACATCAGAGACAATAGCTTGTTTGGTAAAATTCCTGATTTAATAAGTACACTTTCCAATTTGCAAGTTCTCTAGCCGAAGGGAAATCATCTGAGTGGTGTAATTCCAAATCAGATATGTCAATTGAATTAGATAGGCTTCATAGATCTTTCTAAGAATTTTTTATCTGGGTCTTTGCAGCTATGCTTCTACAATCCCACCTTTAAAGAAGCAATGAATTACTATCCATTTATTCCTTATAATCTGATACATGAAATTTATGTTTATGATAGCAACCTACTGGGGCAGCACACAATTAATAATCCAAGTGATGGCTATGTATATGAAGATGGTGCACTCGAATTTATTTCCAAGAGCAGGTTTTGTTCACACCAAAGTTGCGTACTTGATTGTAAGTCTGGATTGGATTTGTCATCAAACAACCTCACTGGAGAAATTCCACTGGAGTTAGGCAATCTAAATGGAGTACATGTATTAAACTTGTCAAAAAAACCATTTAACAGGCTCCATTCCTGCAACATTTCCGAACCTGAGCCTTCTAGAGAGCATGGATCTCTCTCACAATAGCTTGAGTGGAGAAATCCCACCACAACTGAGTAATCTATACTTCTTGAGGTTTTTCAATGTGGCTTACAACAATTTATCAGGTAGAGTTCCAGACATCAGGCCACAATATGGAATATTTACTAATAGCAGCTACGGGGGGAATTCATTACTTGCGGCTTACCATTAGTAAAGAGTTGCAACCATTTTTCTCAGTTATAAGACTTGCAGAATCATCTCCCAATGAAAATTGAAGGATTTGAGTCAGTTAATTCTGCAGTCTTTTCTAAAACTTGTGCTTTGTATTTGATGCGCTTCGTAAAACCAATAGATTATGAGGTTATTTTGTTTCTGTCATGGATTGAGAAATGTTGGCTGAAATGAATGATCAGTTATCTTCTGTTGTCTTTGCTAGATATATTCCTGTTTAAAAATGTATATGATACATGGATAATTGAATGGCTTATTTAGAATAATATGTATAGTACTTTAGGATAAACATTAATTGAAAAGCCGAATTCATATCTCAACAGAGAACCCTGCAAGCATTTTAAAGCAATCTAAGATACAAAATGTGCCACGATATACAAATGGTGACATGATCCAACTTGATCATATCTCATTTACTCGAACATGAATATTAGGTAATGAATCAAAGACTACTTCATTTTCTTCAGGTGTTGAATCTAATCATGTAAATCAATCATTTGATCAAATTATTATTAAAAATAAAACTTAAATATAATTTATGTTGAGAATGAGTCAATTGGAATCAATAAAATATTGAGTCAAAGATTGGAGTAGGAGAAATAGGAGAGTCAGAATTTTTTATATTTAAATTTGAGTTTGATTTTATTATTTGATATTCATATTTTTTAGGAATATTTTTGATTATGTTTGTTACAAGTTCTAATATAAATATGTAAGTTTTATGAACAAATAAATAAGAGAGAGCCAAGTTCATGAGTTCCAAAGTTCTATATTTTTACTTTTCTCTCCTTCATAAATAAAAAAAAAACTAACAAAGTGGCATCAGAGCCTTCTTTCTTAAGGATCAAAAAATATACACACACAAAAATCTACACATGAAGGGTCAAACAAAATTTTCACAAATGCAACTGCTAAAATTTGATGGAACAAATTTTCAAACTTGGGTAGTACAAATGACGGTCCATCCTGAAGCTTTGGATCTTTGGGATGCTGTAGAAGAAGATTCTGAAGTTCCTCCACTAGGAGCCAATCCAACAGTTGCTCAAATCAAAATGCACAAAGAAAAAAAATGCAAAGAGAGCTAGAGCCAAAGCATGTCTATACTCAACCGTTTCACCTTCAATTCTCCCTAGAATTATACAATTCGATTCTGTTGCAGAAATTTGAAAGTATCTTGAAAATGAATATCAAGGAAATGAAAGGGTAAAACATATATATGTGATAAATTTATTACACAAATTTGAAATACAAAAAATGAAAGAGTATGAGACAATCAAAGAGTATGTTGACAAGCTTCTTAGCATCATCGACAAGATGAGATTACTTGGCATATGAACAAAGAAAATCTATAAGAGAAGAAAGTATTGTGGAAGGAGCTTTTCAAGCAATGTTAGTGAAGAAAAGAAATAATGAGGGAAATAAACCTTGTCCTCACTGCAAGAAGATAAATCATCCACAATACAAGTGTTAGTGGAGACCAGATATCAAATGCAATAAATATGACCAAATGACTCATATAGAGAGATTATGCAAATATAAACAAGAAAATAAAGCCAAAATTACAATGAATGAAAGACAGGAGGAGGATTACTTATTTTAAACAAAAATGCCCATGAAATGAAAAATACAACAACAAAAATATGCCATGCCTATGCCCTACAACAACAAAAATGCCTATACCTCGAGACAACAAAAATATGCCATGCCTATACCCTATAACAACAAAAATATGCCATGCTCATATTCCCACAATTATGAACCATATCCCATATCTATGCCCCATAACCATGAAAGAAATAAAATCCATTTGCTTTTCAAGTCATGTCGTTTTTGTAGCAATTGACTCAAGGAGGAGTGTTGATAATGAGTCGATTGGAATCAATAAAATATTAAGTCAAAGATTGGAGTAGGAGAAGTAGGAGAGTCAGAATTTTTTATATTTAAATTTAAATTTGAGTTTGATTTTATTGTTATTTTTAGGAATATTTTTTATTGTGTTTGTTACAAATTCTAATATAAATATGTAAGTTTTATGAACAAATAAATAAGAGAGAGCCAAGTTCATGAGTTCCAAAATTCTATATTTCTACTTTTCTCTCCTTCATAAATAAAAAACCAACAATTTATAAACACAGATGTTCACATCATAAAGTATTTAGACAGAATTAAATTAGGTTATTTAACACACACAAATGGAGAAAAAAAAAAGGATGTTAAAAACATTTTAAGAAAATGGAAGGACTATAAAGATCAACTATAAGGTTGTTCATCAATAAAGTTCAGCCAAGCCAAATGATCTTTCCACTGCTTTGCACCAAGAGTCCACCTTCTTTTTTCTAGCTTCATCGTCAAATAAAGGTTGGAACATTGTTGCTGTCTTGACCTTTTCTGGAGAATCAAAAATCTATTTCTTTGTCCAAACCCCTACAGCTAAACTAGCAGCATAAGCTGCTCCTAGAGTTGTTGAAATAAGCAATTATTTTTAGAGCGTAGTCTGTAAATTAAAACTAAATTTAAAAAGACAAGCTCATACTTGAATCTGCATCAAAAGGTTGTTAACAGTTGGACCACCATCAACTCTGAGCAATAACTCCCCTTTTTCATTTTTCAGTTCACCTTTTTCCCTTGCATCTTTGTGCAGTGTTTCTAAGACATCCTTCACTTGGAAACACGTGCTCTCAATAACAGCTCTCGCAATGTAAGACCTATTAGTAAACCTTATCATACCAATGCAAATCCCACAAGTGTCATCACGCCACCACGGTGCAAACACCATTAAATGTGGGAACAAAATATACCCCAACAGTTGAGTCAACCTGCCCTGCAAGTTGTTTAATCTGACTAGCAGACTTAATTATCCCAAGGCCATCTCTGAGCCACTGAATTGTAGCTCCAGCAATAGCAATTGAATCCTCCAAAGCATAATTAGCAGGTGTATTTGGGCCAAGCTTGAAAGCCAATGTGGTTAAAAGTCTATGTTTTGAATGTACCACCTCCCCACCAGTGTTGAGAAGTATGAAAGCACCAGTTCCGTATAAGTGCTTTAGGCGTCACCCTTTTTACAAGCTTGGCCTAACATTGTAGCATGCTGATCACCTAGACATCCTGCAATTGGAACACCGGTAACTAGCCACCCATTGCCAATATTTCCAATAATTAGTATTCACCGAACAAGTTAGGGTTTGAGTTGTGCCACCTGAACTAGGAAAGCTGAGTTGGATACATGGTTTCAATTTGTCACATAATCAGTTGACAGGCTCCATACCTAGTACACTTTCAACCTTAAGACAAGTAGAGAGCTTGGATATGTCTTACAGCAATTTGAGTGGAGAAATTCCTTCAGCATTGATCGATCTAAACTTTCTGCATGTTTTCTCTATGGCTCACAATAATTTGTCAGGTAGAGTTTTGGATGCAAAAGCTCAGTTTGGGACATTTGAAAATAACAGCTATGAAGGGAATCCATTCCTCTGTGGACCTCCATTGGAGAAAAGCTGTGGCGTTATTATTGATAAACTAAAAGCAATTCCAAATTCAAATGAAGTGAAATGGTATAAAATCGATAATGTGGTCTTCGCAGCAAGTTTTGTGTCTGGATATTTGATGTTTTTTCTTGGTGTTGTTGCTCTTCTCTACGTCAACCCTATTTGGCAGCGGAGTTGTTGCTCCTTGGTTACTGATACTTTTCACAAGTTATTAGCTAAATTGTATAATAAGTAATGTCCTAGGAGATGTTATTCTTGCAAATGTATAATATACTTTGTATTCTAAGAACAGGCAATATACAAAATGCTATTTGCAATGTTAAAAGAAACGTTGGGATCTGCCAAACATATATAATTTTTTCATGCGTAAGTTCCTCTGAAAAGAATGATTGCAAAATTACAAATTAGAGCCGGTCTTATACTGGTATTGAGGGCATGAAATTGACTTCTGATTGTTGAAAAAAAAAAAATTGACTTTGACTGTTGACTTATCTTCACCTAAAAACTATGACTAAATTAATAACTCAAAGGTTTCATTCTTAATAGTATACAAGGAAATAGCTTAGTGTTACAACTAAGAGTTGCAGCAAAAAATTATAACAGAAAAGATCAGAAGGGAGAGAAGAGAGAAAACAGAACTGAGGAGGAAGAAGAAGAGAATTTTAGGAGAAAAAAACTTTGTATTCATTTCATGGCTGTCATACGTGTCTCCTAACAAAGTTTATATCTGAGTATTCTCTCACTTCACACAAAATGGAATAACAAAATTTTGCTGCTAACTAATACAGCCAAAACAGAAAAAATGCATACGAAAATGGAAATTACAAATTGTAACTGATAGAAAATCTCCTAACAGTTGGCTAACTAACATTTAACCAACTTATTTCAGCTCGGATTTCCCATTTGCATTTAATCAAACACCTGGTATGCCATTTCTACAATAGATTCCTCATCAGCTTCTTTATCTCCTAGAGCAATCTTCTCTGCTTCTGCCATGTGATCCTCATCTTGAATCATAACAATATCCTCCCCTTTAGATTTTACATTGTCCTTAAGGTGAAGATAAGGAAATTAAGAGGAAAGAAAAGTAATATCTTCCCAAGTATTCTCATCAGGATGGAGGTTGGTCCACTGCACCAATACTTGAAAAACTGATTGTTTCTTCCGCAAAATAGTCCCGGTCTTCAAAATTGCGCCTTTATCCCCTTTACTGGTAATATTATCCCCTTTACTATTTCTTTCTTTCATCACCTCATGCTGGGATCGAGGAGTTCCACTCTTGCTTTTTTTTTTTTTTTTTTTAATTACATAATATTTTGAATTCAAATTTTATAAATATTGAAATTCGATACTGAAAAGATTGAGACTTTTTTAAATTTGGGACGGTTTGAATTTATAATTGAAAAAATGAGGTTGTTTTTTCAATATTTTAAAAATTGGGATCTGTCATCTCATTTTTGTAACTATCTATTACGAAAATGGCAAGGTGGGACCTGCGAGGTAATGGCAGCTGATGATGGTGGGGTCCGCAATCTATTTCCGCAACAGTTGGCAACGGAAATGAATAATTTTTTTTCGTTTTATACTGTCTCGATTATTTTGCCGAACAAAATTCAACGTTAATTATCTTGTTACTGTGGTCCCTGTTTTTCTCATTTTTTCGGTTCCACTAGCTCTATTAGGTTGCTATTATACCTTTTAATTTTACTTTTTTTTCTTTTTTTTTTGAATTTGAGTAATCAATTTGAAAACTAGTGATTAGAAAAAAGTTTATGGTTTTGAAAATATAAAATAAAATTACTTGGCCAAAATTAAAATAATAATGGGTTTTTTTAAGAGATTGACAATCAGCATTATTGTAATAATTTATAAACAAATTTGGCAATTTTTATTAATAATAATAATAATAATAATAATAATAAAATTATTATTATTACATAATATAACAGCCTACTTTGAATTAAAACTACTACTACTATTATTATTATTATTATGAAAAATTGCCAAATTTGTTTATAAATTATTACAATAATGCTGATTGTCAATCTCTTAAAAAAACCCATTATTATTGTGATTTTGGCCAAGTAATTTTATTTTATATTTTCAAAACCATAAACTTTTTTCTAATTACCAGTTTTCAAATTCATTACTCAAATTCAAAAAAAAAAAAGGGTAAAATTAAAAGGTAGAGTAGCAACCTAATAGAGCTAGTGGAACCAAAAAAAGAGAAAAACAGGGACCACGGTAATAAGATAATTAACGTTAAATTTTGTTCTGCAGAATAACCGAGACAGTATAAAACGAAAAAAAACTATTTATTCCCATTGCCAATTGTTGCGAAAATGGGTTGCGGGCCCCACCATCATCAGCTGCCATTACCTCACGGGTTCCCCCTACCTATTTTCGCAATGGATAGTTGCGGGAATGAGATGACAGACCATAATTTTTCAAATATTGAAAAAATAGCCCCATTTTCCTAATTATAAATTTAAATCGCCCCAAATTTAAAAAACTCCCAAAAAGATGTTATCGATCTAGTTCGAATTGGATGACATCAGTTATTATCAGAAAAAATATTATAAATATTTATTTGTTTGCATGACATAATTATTTATAGTAATTTAGTCTATAATAATAATAGCATTCATTCTAGTCAACCAAGCAATTTACAAATAAATATGACCTTTTGGTTTGGTCAAATAATTAATCTATATTGCCTTATCTTTTTTCTTTTTTCCTAATTATGAATGCAAGCAAATGACATCATTTCCTATTTTTCTCTTGTTCAGGCATGAGTATGATATTCTAAGTGTGGATTGTTTTTATTTGTAAGATTAAAAGACGTAAAAAAAAAAAAAGCTAAATGTTTTTTTTTCTTTTTTCATGAAATATAGAAAATAAATAACATTTTCTCATATGTAAAAAAAATCTTAAATGGTATCCGAAATCAAAATTAAAAAAAATTAAATAAAATAATGCATGATGCGTAAATTAAGGATTTAGCGTGGGGAAAAATAGATGAAATTTGATGATGATTCATCGGAAAATGGTCCCCCATATCATTTCGGTGGAAATGAAAGGAGTTCTTGCCAAATCAAAATGTAATAGGTCGATCCAATTTCAGATATTCAAAGAAATACAACCCATAATATCACAATAAAGCTACTGTTTTTTTTTTTTTTTAAGCAAGTCCATATTATTAAGAGATGGTCAATAAAATAAAGAATACAATTTCAAAAATAAAAATTAGAATATTAATTCAAATGCCTAACTCAAAAATATGCAATCAAAATCATTTGTTTCGGAGTCCGAACAAGAGAGATATCAACTCTTAAATGGAAAAGAATTTTGCAATCGTTAAGAACAAATCCAATAATGAATCTATTTTCTGAAAATGAAAGGACTCCCTTGTAGACAATTTGTGAATCTAACTCCATAATGTCAAGATTGTACTATTAAGAATTTATGTTTTCTCCACAATGTCAAGATTATACTATTAAGAATTTATGTTTTCTTTTTTATAAGTATCATTAAATTAAAATTATGCTGATATAAAAAATTATATTTAAATCTTATTTTTAATTCTGGTAGAGCATTTCAATTAAATCCATCCATCAACAATACCATTAAAACTAATGGAAATACAATTTTTATTTTCACAAATTAGTTTTTAGTTCTTATTTAATATTAAATATAACTTAAAATTAACTTATTGTTAATCGTTGATATTGAAGAATTAAAGTAATAAAATAGTTTTACTATTGGTTTTATATTTGAGAAGTATAAATCGTAATCTTTAAAAGAAAGTATATTATCGATTTAAGTACACGCGTATGAATAATGAGTAATTGACTTTTGTTTACTCTTAAGAATGATTAATTCTTATGGAATTAGTAAATTTTGTCATGTGACAAAGAAAAACAAGTGGAAATCGCCGAAATTAAAGTCCTTTTCTATGGTAAAAAATCTATCCGACAATGACATCACCCAACATATTAGTCAGCATAGTTGTGAATTATCAGCTGCAAATATCTAAATTTGAATTTAATCGTATTAATAACTTCACAAGGAATACGATATATGGCATTTAAATATCTAAATTTCATTTTTTTAGAGAAAAATGAATTTTGTTAAACAAGTAAAGACAATGGATTGACAATATGAGATATTTTTCCATAAATATGAGACATTCTAATCAACGGATAAGTTTTCACATACTATTAAATTGTATTCAAATTAAATGGGTTAAAAAATCTTATCGAGAATTTAAAATCATTTGAATCCCTTTAATTGTACATTAGAGTGGGTGAAAAATACTGAATTTATGAAAATTAAAATGTAAATTAATATTGAATTTTCTCCGTATTTAAGTTACGAGTATCATAAAGATTTGGGCGGCCAAGATCTGGTTTAGGCAAAACAGAAAGTGCGGATAACAACCCACATAGTAATATAAGTTTCTCTATAAATCCGAGTCAAAGAAAACATTAAGTGTGGGATGTAACCTAATGGAAGTAACTAGTTGGATTCCTTGAAAGCAAGAAAGATGCCAATGGAACACTCAATTTATATATATATATATATATATATATATATATATATATATATATATATATATATATATATATATATATATATATATATATGAGTCATGTGTGGAAGACATTATGATTACTGATAACATGGCCCAACTAGTAGTGCAATCCACTCCACATACTAGCTAGGTAAGTCGATATAGACTGGTCAGATCTCTCATGATCAAGAGCTCGGACAAACCGAACTTGAAAGAGCTCGATCTCATTCTATGAGTCAACATGCAAGAAGATCCTGCAAGATCAGGCAGAAGCAGTTTTTCTTTCCCACGTCTCTCCCAAAATATGAGAAGTGGGAAGAGTGACTGAAAGTAGTGGGATTTCATCCCACTACTCACACAGAAGGGACTAACAACATATAAAAAAGGGGAAATCAGGTAAGAAAAAGTCTCTCTTTTTTCCATCATTAAAACTTATATTATCAAAATTGCTAACTTAACCATCAGAACCTCCCCAATCGAAAACCCCACTGATTCTTCATTTTTGCAGGTGATGGTTTGAACTATAAGACTCACGATTCTCAACTTGTCATTATTTGGTGTGGTGAGTGTAGAACATGGACCTTTTCTCAGACCTCAACCTAAACCCTACCTCATCAGAAAACCAAGCAGACCTACCTACTCACCCTGAAACACAACAATTTCTCCTACCACCCAATGCCCTGAGCTTAGCATCCCTCGTTGCAGCCATCCCAAACATCTCTATCCTTACCCTACAAGCAGCATAGAATCTACTAGCCACAATGTTAGCCATAATCGCCCAGACACATTTGTCGTCCTAGCCTATACAACCTTACCAACCTCCCTAACCCTCGCAACCACCAGTTAGAGACCTCTTTTCTCTGGTGGTTCCCCTAGCACCCAGGTCTACTGTCACCCTAACAACCAAACAGTTGGAAAGACTCCTCAAAGATCGTATGCTAAGATACCAAAATTGGAACACTCTACAATAGCAAGGCAGTTTTCATTCCCCACTCTCAAGAGAAATCCTAGCTGTTTCTTTTCCCAAAATATACCTCCCCACCTTATTCAAATACAATGGCAATGCTGACCCTCGAGTACACATAGACCAATTTCAACATACCATGCTAGTGTTAACAATGGATAATATCACACTATGTAAAATCTTTTCGTAGACATTAACAGACTCAGCCCAGATCTGGTTTCACAACCTCTCCGAACACTCCATTGAGAATTTTGAGCAATTCAATGATATGTTCATTGCAAAATTTGTGGTAGCGATCCGACCAAATAAGGTGTTAGTCAATCTGAATCAAGTCCAGTGGGAGAGCCCCTCCGTATCTATGTAGAAAGGTTCAATGTGGTAGCGATGGATATACATAACCTTAACCTGAAAGTGGCAATTAATGCGCTGATAAAAAACACGAGATGTTAGGACTTTAGTGACTCTTTGAGTAAGAAGCCCCCAGATGATTTTATCAAGCTCATATCCCGAGCTCACAAGTATATTCGGATAGATGAGGCTCGGTAACTATGTTATAGTGCATACAAGGATACAAGAACTGACTAGAAGAGGGAGTACATAGGAAAATCAGCGCAGGACAAAGGAAAAGGGTAGCCGGAATGAATTCAGAATGTACAGGGGAATTTTTTCCCTGGGATAAATTGGACTAAATGTCAACAATTGCATTTGCTCAGATTTCATTTTCTTGCAATGGAATCACCAGCAATTATTTGATTTTTGTTATCCCACTAGATTTTGGGAAATTCAAAATGAAGTCATAATAAATTTGACTCTGTTTTTGTTATCCTTCCAATGGACTTACGTGAGTTATGCTTTAACATTAACTTTAGTTTCCATCATAAGATTCTTCTCTGTTTTTTTTCGATGTTTCTCTAAGCCACTACAAGTCAGGTAGCTTGGATACAAACATGAAAACATCATAAATTAAGAATATACTGAATAGTTTGTTTTGCATTATATGCATCTTTAGTCTTACAAATTTAACAACCCCTAGATGCCCGTCTCAGGAACATTTTCCTAACCACTTTATTTGTTGCTCTATTTGGTTTTTTATTTAATTTATTAATGCTCCTTTGTTTTTTTCAATGCAGGATTGAACAATGCTCCCTTTGTAGGTTGGTCCCTCTTTCTTCAAGTAACATTGCCGAAAAAAGTTATAGTTGAAAAAGTTGAGCTATCACCTTTTATTTGTTCCTATTAACTATATGAAACAAAATAGAAATTGAAAAAAACATATTCATTCTTTCCCTGCAGCAGAGAGCATGATGTGTTCTCTTAGTGATGCATCAATATCTTGTGTTATAGCTCATTTTGTTTCATAAAAAATTAAATTGGCTTGCTTTAAACTTAGCAACTACCTGACAACCAATATGTTTTAAGAATTTGGTGAACAAATATAATTATTAGGTGCCACATTTTGTAAAAATAATAATGTTTTAAGAGAGACATGAGTGTCATTTGTATAAATCTAATTGCTCGTTAATTTAAATCTATTTTAGAGCAGTTAGTGCTCCATTGTCAGAGAGTTCAGGAGATGAGCAGTTCCTCTTTTCTGATTTTGCTGCACTAGGAAATAATGCGATTATCATTTTTGTTGCAACCTATTTGACACTTTTTTAAAGGGATTAGTTAAAATTATATTTGGATTACAGGGGAGAATTTGTATGACAAAAGCATAATTCTGAATTGAACATATATGTACAAAAATATATTAAAATATGCTGAAGTGGTAACATCAGGCACACATGTACTAATTTCATAAAATTCATAAAATCGTGTAATTTGTAATTCCCATTAGCTTTCTTTTTTTTTTTTCTGTTTAATTGAAATAGTCATAAGGTACTAATTAATTAATTAACATTCTAATCCTTATTTATTTCCTGACGGACTATTCCTTTGTTTTAGAATCTTTTTGTAGGTAAATTGAATACTACTCTCTCCGTTCTTTTTTATTTGTCACTTTTAAGTAAAATTCAAATTCTATTTATTTGTTACTTTTAAAATTTCAATGTAATTTAATTTATTTTTTTCTCAATAAAGTTAGAACCAATTAGATTTGATAATTTAATTTTAATTACGTAATTTAATACTAAATTTAAGCCTATTTATTATTTTTTAATCCTAATAAAAATAACAAAAGTAATTATAAAAAAAAGAATAGAGTATATATTAATATTACACATAAAACATGCAGTAAGCTGAAGGAACTCTTTCAACGTCCCACTAATTAATGATTTCATTTATTTTCCTTTCAGAATCATGAAACTGATCAAAGTCCTTCTTATTCAATTAATTATGTTTATGACGTTCAACTTCCAGGCCCATTCCCAAGGTAAATTACAATTTTTTTTTCTACAGTTATTTCAAGTGATCAAATCCCCTGAATATTTATGGAAAATCTTCAACTCATTCATTTGCATACTCTTTAACGGAACCCAAAGATCGACTCAGGATTGATTGTGGATCATCAAATGAAACTCGAATATCGGAATTTGATTCGTGGCTTCCTGATGAAAATTATGTAAAAACTGGAATAAACTATGAAGTCATTTACAGTGACAATTTTAGCACAATTAATACTTTGAGGTATTTTCCTGATGACCAAAGGTCCTGCTACAACTTGCTCTTTTATCCGTCGGAAAGGCAAGTTTATGTTCCGAGCAGGGTTTTACTATGGCAACTATGATGGCCTTTTTAAACCTCCAAGTTTCAACTTGGAGATAGATGGCAATCTATGGGCTACTGTGACAACTTCTATGGATGAAGATGAACCAATTTTCCATGAAATGATTTACAGGCTCAATGGAGATAGTTCACTAGTGTGTTTAGTTCGCACCGGCAACGGAATTCCTTTCATTTCTTCCTTAGAGGCCCTTAACTTATTTGTTCCGGATGATTATCTTTATCGGTTGATGGAGACTAATAACGCTTTGGTGCTGCAGGGCAGGATCAATTATGGTGCAAATGAGAGCATCGGGTGAGTTTTTATTTCTGGCTTAGTTTCATTTACCTGAACCTTCTGTATTATCACTCGACCACTGTGCTACTAATAACTAATAGCTATAGTGTGTGATCAATCCAAAGGCAACTTGTAAATGATGATGAATATCTGAACAGAATCTGGACATCAAAAGAAATGTCAGGATATCTCAACTTAGTCTCTAATATAATCCCCCGTGGAGATATGTACGGAGAAAACCGGCCACCATGGCCTCTTTTGGCAACTGCAATACAAGCAAAAAATGTCTCCGACTCCATCTATCCGTCGATTTTTCCCCTCAAAATGCACCACTAGTAGCCTACTTTGTGTTATACTTTAAGGAACCGTTCGGCAGAAATCCTGATACAGAAAATGGAGAATTCGAAATTTTTATAGACGGTAAAAAATTAGGCATTGCATACGTTCCATCCCCGTTTAGTAATTATAGCTTTGTATACTTAGTGAAGTCATTGTATCCGGTTCATGTCCATGGTACAGCTAATCTCACGATTTCACCTGCACAAAATTCTACTTTGGCTCCTCTCCTTAATGCCATGGAAGTGTTTTCTGTGGTTAATATGTCTTTTCTGTCCAAGGCTGGCTATTCCTCCAATGTCTGCTTAGCAATTTCTTTGATGATCCTTCATTTTTTGGCCATTATTCTCTCTGTTATTCAACTGTAATGAAGCACCAGCTTCATGCTTGTGAAAGTGAATTTAATTAGTTGATGTTGAGATTTGAGGTTTAGTTTCTTTTATAATCTATGACGGAGAGCCTGACAAATAAAAGGGGGAAATAGATGACCTTAATCCTATTTGATGTTTAAGAAAATTTGACGACAAAGGCATAAAATACCCAAGAAACTATTCTTTTACTGTCCATGCTTTATAGCGGAGCAAAAATAAAGACATAAAGATGTCTAACCGGACGTTCTTTCACCATCCGCTTTTCACAGGAGATCAAAAAGAGATAGATGCCTAATGGTATGTTCTACCATGATTCGCTCTTCGTGGTGGATAGGAAAGAGATAAAAATATAAAAATGTCCAATCAAATGGTCACCCTATCTTTCAAAGTTTGTTTTTCACGGACCAATTAATGAATATGAAGGCATGAAAATGTCCAATCATCCGATATTGCAAATCAAGATGAAAGGCATAAGAATGCCTAGTCATCCGATCATCTATTGTCTGTTATTTACGTACAGATCAATGAAGATGAAGGCATAAAAATGCCCGTCCATTTGATTTTCCATCATTCGTTTTTCACGGACCAAATGTTTAATATTTTGAAAGTCCGACGTTTAAACCTAGCTTGAGAACGAGCTGCAAAATTTATCAAAATTCACATAAACATGAATCGCACAATATTAAAAAATTATAGTCATGAAGAACATACGTTTTACAATTCAAATATTTTCACTTAAAATCAAATACAAGTAATAGTCAACTCTCAATTTTGAGGTTTTTTTTCCAGAATCAAATTGCTCCCTTAGTTGTTTATTTTTATTAGCAAATGCATAATTTTGAAAGTTTATTAAAAATAAATGCTCCTCTTCCAAATCACCTGTATGATGGTGTCACCCAAAACACGATCACAAACATAATCTAACCACTTCTTTTAACGACCGAGAATTTTCTTATAATCGAACGGCCAAAAACAGGAAATCTGTTTGGATTACCGTAGACATGACTGCACAAAATCGTTCCTCCTCTTAAAACATCATATCATCGCTCTTAGAAAAGCCCAATTTCTCTCTCCCTCTCCCTCTGCTAATCGCTTCTTTCTTTCATTTAGGGCAAAAACCGAACTCGCTGCTTTTTTTTTTTTTGACTCACCAGCCAAAAGATCTCTATATTCATCTCTGATCTGCTTCTCAGGTACTAATTTTTTTTCGCTCTTCTTCTGTCGACTGGCTTCGAGTTCGATCTCCAGTCGTCCTCTGATCCGTGTCTCTTCTTATCTATTAGCCATGTAGCTCACTGTTCATTGTGAATCCCTGTTATTTGCTTAGGGTTTTCGGAATGCAACATGTTTCTTCTTTTTGTTCTATTCGACCTTTTTTGTTGAATGAATTTTAGTGTGGATGTTGGATTTTGTGTAATAGAGTTTAACATTTGTTTGGGTGCTGGGAAACTGCGGGAATTCAGAAGAGCATTTCATTAATGTGAAATAAAAGTGCCTTTAGTAAACCAAGTAGTGAGATTGAGTTTCTGTTCTGTTTTATTTTTTGTCCGGAATCTCTGTACTATTATTATTCTCATCATTTTTAGATTAATGAGAAATGAGTAATTTATGTTTTAGGTAGTTTTCCCTTCTTCTTTGCTTCTCATTTTTTAGCAAACCTGGGAATTGGCTATTTCTGATTTGGTGACTGGATCGGTTATTTGGCAAATGATGTGAATTAAGGCTGCATTGTAAGCTGGATGCTTTTCATTTATTTTTTAGTTTTTGTTGAACTAGCATTTGAGAAGCTTGAAATGCTTGTGCCTTTAGCTTTACTTAATTGGTCTTTCTTAATCATTAGATTGTGGTGCTTTGTGGCTTCAATCAGGAACTGAGGTGATTTCCTGTTGACATACTTTTTTCAAATTTATCTCTGGAATAATAAATGACAAACTCCTTCTTTCCGTATCCTCTCATAATCTGACATAACCTTGTTTCCTTGACATTGTTGTCGTGAATCAACATTTGTGATTGTCAAGGTTTATGGTTTTGCAAAAGTTGATTTTTCCAGCTACTTATTATTGTTTTTCTGCCTTTTTAAACCTATATCTATTTTTCTTTTATATTTAGCGGTTAATGATGCATTCAATTTTGGTGATCCTCTTGAATGGTCACTTTCTACTGGCTTTTTCTATCATCATTCTCTTCTTTCTTCTCTCTTAATCTATCTTTGCACCCTTTTCATGGGTTTTTGGTGGTGGTCCTCATCTTTTTGTGGTCCTTTTCAGGCTAGGTTACATACTCATTGAGAAAAGCCTTTTGATCAGTTTTCAAATCTTGATTGGAGACAAGGGACCTGCTTCTCAGCAAGGAATGATTTTTTGGACGACCTCTTGACATCTATGCAATGTCGGGGTTACTTAATGTATTGTCTCTTTACCATATAGCTTAGTTATACTTGTTGAATTCTGGATGATTTTCTACTTGTGCTTTATTGTCTAACCAGATTACCTGGTGTTTATAATTTAAGCAATAGTTCAAACATTTTGGGTATGGATTTATTAATTTGTGCCTATATCAAGCATGATGTATAGATTTACTGCAATATATCTGCTTCTGGAGTTTTCTCGTTTCATCATTATGGCTTAGCATATTGCTGAGCTTTTTTGGCATTGTATGTGATGTTGGTGAGAATTATGTAGAACTAAGTGAGGATGCGTGTGGTTTTGGGTAGATTTGAAAGTTATTTATGATTAAAGATATTCCAGAGGACAATTGTAGGTTTTACAGTTCTATTCCCATTTTTGAAATATTTTTCCCTGGCGTGGAAGATCCTTTTATGCTGGATGTCTTGTACTTGACAATTGTCAAGCTGCATTTTCTTTATTAATTTATTTGTTTTTTTTCCCATATTTGTTAGATTGTCAAAATCTGTCATTGGGAAATGGGCTAGTTCTTTTTTGTGGTTCACGTATTATTGTTTGTTGTAAAGTTCACTGCACATTGTACTTGCAGTCTTCGCTTAACGGTTCAGCTTCAAATCTTCCAGACAGTACTGGACGTTCTTTTGCTACATCCTTCTCTGGCCAGTCTGGTGCAGCATCTCCTGTTTTTCATCATACAGGTGTTCATATCTGCTGGAGCTTCAGTTATGTATTTCTTGTTGGATATATTTGCTATACTTTGTTTTGTAATCCTCGCGTTTCTTATTGCAGGAACTATTCAAGGGCTGCATAATATCCATGGGAGCTTTAATGTTCCCAACATGCCAGGTACACTTACATCTAGAAACTCTACGATAAATAATGTTCCTTCTGGTGGGGTTCAGCAACCTACAGCAAGCCTATCTAGTGGACGCTTTGCATCCAATAATCTACCTGTTGCTCTGTCTCAGGTGGGTATGCCTGTAATATAGTAAATGTGATTTGCTCAGCTTGGAATGATGTAAGCAAATGCTCTTTCTTTTTTCTCATTCATTTATTTGCTATTTTGCTGCCAGTTATCTCATGGAAGCACTCACGGGCATTCAGGAGTTACAAGTAGAGGAGGCATAAGTGTTGTAGGAAACCCTGGATTTAGTAGTAACACAAATGGGGTTGGCGGTTCTATTCCTGGGATTCTTCCAACCTCTGCTGGAATTGGTAACCGGAATGCTGTTCCAGGATTGGGAGTATCCCCAATTTTGGGAAATGCAGGTCCTCGGATTACAAGTTCTATGGGAAACATGGTTGGTGGGGGTAACATTGGGAGGAGTATCAGCTCGGGTGGAGGATTGTCTGTTCCTGGACTTGCATCTCGGCTAAACTTAACTGCAAATAGTGGTTCTGGAAGTTTAAGTGTTCAAGGACAAAACCGATTAATGAGCGGTGTGCTTCCTCAAGGTATAAGCATATAAGTATAAGCTAATTAGTGCCTTAACTGATGACTATACAGAACAGGTGGTAGACTAGGAAAAAATTATGAGAGTCTATGCTGGCAAGACCCCATTATGGCTTTCTTTTGGAAAGAATTGACAATCAACTTCTTGGTTTATATGGAGGATTCTTGTGCTTGTGCACCAGCATTAGGTCTAGAAAATCACCCTAAGTTCCTGTAGGTTGCTTAATGTATATGTGATTTTCTCACTTAGTTGATATTCTAGGATGATTGATTACTGTTATAGAATGTTGAAAACGCTGTCCTTTTAACTGCTGCATCATTGGAATATTGGATAGGGTTTACATAAGTTGATGTGGATAGTTCCATAAATTCTCATGTTAATGACGTTTATTTTGGACAATTTGTCTTCCAGATTGCATCTTTGTTTCAGAAGTCAGTTTCTTAATATGGCATTACTTGAGCCTTTGTTTGGATGGGGTTAATGAGAGTAAATAAGAATAAAGTAATTGAGTTACTCTGTTTGTAAAAAAATGCAGAATAATTGAGAGTAGAGTAGATTAGTTGAGAGTAACTAGTTGCTCTATATGAATCAAAATATTTACTTCTAATTTGAGAGTAAATGAGAGTAACTTTATATTTATTCTAAATTTTAAAGAGTTACTTTCAATCACTCTATATTTATTTTAAACTTGCCAAACAATGGAAAGTAAATGAGAGTAAATTCAGTTTACTCTACTCTTATGTACTATTAATTACTCTACTTTCAGTTACTCCCATTAACTCTCATCCCAACAAAGGTTAATTTTTTTTTTTTTTTTTGAAGTCTTTGAGTAGATTGTTGCTTGATGAAAGATATTCTGCTATTTCTTTTCTTTTCTTTTCTTTTTTCTTTCTGCATGACTGGACGTTTGGTTGGTGACATATCTTCTTTCCACTGCCTCCCCTGCGCACGCGCGCGCAAACACACACACACACACACTTTCCTTCATGGATGATACCTTAAGTATTAATATAAGGTTTGGCATTTTTTGGTTCATGTGAAGTACATTTTTTTTTCTGGATTCAGGATCTCCACAGGTTATTTCCATGTTAGGAAACTCCTATCCTGGTGTTGGTGGGCCTCTTTCACAGAGCCATGTTCAAGCAGTGCACAACCTTAGCTCCATGGGAATGCTGAATGATGTCAACTCGAATGACAACTCCCCTTTTGACATTAATAATGATTTTCCTCAATTGACCAGTAGACCTAGTTCTGCTGGAGGGCCTCAAGGACAATTGGGTACGTTAGCTGTGTTTGAGGTTTGGCTTTGTATTGCTTTTATTGGCCGCTCTTACATGTAATTCTATACTTTGGGAATAAACATAAAGAAAAGAAATTTTCAGGTTCCTTAAGAAAACAAGGTCTTGGAGTTAGCCCCATTGTTCAACAGAACCAAGAGTTCAGCATCCAAAATGAAGATTTTCCAGCTTTGCCAGGATTTAAAGGTTCTTGATATTCTTTGTACTCTGCAGCATATGCTAATTTTCACCTTGTTTGTTGACCATCACATTAGATTTGCTTCAGGTGGTAATGCTGATTATAGTATGGATTTGCATCAGAAGGAGCAACTGCATGACAATCCCATGTCAATGATGCAATCTCAGCACTTCCCTGTGAGTCTCAACCTAAAACATAGAATTTGTGCAATGTTACTTGTCATGTACTTCTCAAAATTTAGTTGTACTCTTCGTAGATGGGCAGGTCTGCTGGTTTCAATTTAGGAGGAACTTATTCCTCCTATCGTCCACAGCAGCAGCAGCAGCAGCAGCAGCAACATGCTCCAGCTGTCAGTAGTAGTGGTGTTTCCTTTTCTCCAGTAAACAATCAAGATCTTCTTCATGGTTCTGATATATTTCCATCTTCACATTCAACCTATCACTCACAGGTATGGATGTTTGTTGCTGTAATTGTTTATGGAGAATATATGTTTTGATTTTCCAAGGCCATGAATGATGAAGGCTTTAAATCCTGCTGAGAACGGTTGATTGCTAATTGCTGTCTTGGTTAGATTAGATTAAACTTTAAAATCACAAGTTAGATAAGGTTTCTTTTTCTCATATTGCATGCTTCATTCTTCATTTTTTAATTCTTTTTCATTTTATTGTTTTCCAATCTGTGTTTTGTTTCTTTTAACCTATGAATTGTATCTTTGGTTCAGACTAATGGACCACCTGGGATTGGACTAAGACCTTTAAACTCACCAAGTACTGTTTCGGGTATTGGATCTTATGATCAACTTATCCAGCAGTATCAGCAACACCAGAATCAGTCCCAGTTTCGGTTACAACAAATGTCAGCTGTAAATCAGTCATTTAGGGATCAGGGCATGAAATCCATGCAGGCAGCTCAATCTGCTCCAGATCCATTTGGATTACTTGGCTTGTTAAGTGTTATTAGGATGAGTGACCCTGATCTGACTTCCTTGGCCCTTGGAATTGATTTAACAACCCTTGGATTGAATTTAAACTCCACAGAAAATCTTCACAAGACATTTGGCTCCCCATGGTCTGATGAGCCAGCTAAAGGTGACCCAGAGTTTAGTGTGCCACAATGTTATTATGCAAAACAACCTCCTGCTCTACATGTAAGTTGCTCCCGCATTTATGAAAGAAAAAGGTTTTGAATATCATTTTCAGTTCACTAAGTTCTCATCCTCAATTTCTCATTATCCTTGTATGTGGGCCTGCAGCAAGGGTACTTTTCAAAGTTCATGGTTGAGACATTGTTCTATATATTTTACAGGTAGGTTATGTTTATTGATTGTATTGCTTCCTGTTTGTGTTTCTAGTAACTCATGTCTACTTTGTCTGCCTTTTTTTCGCGTTTGCTTTTTCAGCATGCCGAAAGATGAAGCCCAATTATATGCTGCAAATGAACTGTAAGCTCTCTGCATGTGAATTGATATTACAATTGTTTCATGTTTTCATTTAGGCTCATCCCTGCCCCTTGATCTCCTTTTCTGGCTTCCTGCATATGTCTTTGTGATAGCGATGTAGGCTTCATTATTTTGTATTCCGTGGTTTTTGATACTTGCTTACGAGGGTACTTTGCTGAGGGTGATATGAAACATCTTTTTGGCAGTTATAATAGGGGTTGGTTTTATCATAAAGATCACCGATTGTGGTTCATTAGAGTCCCAAATGTGGAGCCCCTTGTGAAGACAAATACATATGAAAGAGGATCATACCACTGCTTTGATCCAAACTCATTTGAAATAATCCGAAAGGTTTGAACAGTTTTCTACATCTGTTCTCAATTTAGTGTTCATTTGCTGGGAGCTTTTCCCTGGTTTCTGAACTTTGTAATACACGTGATGTGGATACAGGATAATTTTGTTGTTCATTACGAGATGTTGGAAAAGAGACCGCCTCTGCCTCAACATTAACAAGTTTTTCCATTTGCAATGTAAAGTTTCAGTTATGTACTCAATTCATTAGAACGTAAGTCAGTTTGCAGCATTAATGTTACTTGGATTTTCAATTTTTGGCAATTGCCTCGTCAATCTTGTTGCAGCAATCAACCACTTCTAGTGAAATATCTCATTTAGTTAAATCAAGATGAAGAAACCAATATAAGAAATATTTCTTTTGTTAAATGAGTAAATACTAGCAACTACACTCCACCTGATGGTACCAAATGGTAGGATTGTAGTTTGAACACTCTTAACCGCTTATAGAAATTTTCCATTTCTGAACAATACCATTGCATAATTAGTTGGATGTACTTTACCTGCCTTTAGTTTGTGTTAATAGTTGGTCAAAATTGATTTAAGTGGAGACGTTATGTAGTAGCAGCAATGGAATTTCACCTGTGCTTATTTAGTTTAATATTTTCTCCTCGTATTTCATAGCTCTTTGTACTAGTTAATATTTGGAAAAGTTTTGCAGTTATACAGTGATTTTTATCCTCTTTTGTTTCGGCTGCTGATCAAAATTTCAGTAATGTTGTGTCCATTTACCAGTGTCAATTCGACATGTGATCGTATAATACATGAATGGGAAGTAAAAATGGCTGGTAAGAAGGTCGCTGATATCAGATTCTTCTGTAACTTTTGGAAACCAGCATTTATATTGTTATTAGATGAAGCATAAGGTTTATTGGTTTGGTATCTATGACGGATCTATATGTTCCGTGGTTAGCGATTTTATCACATACCTGAGAATGGACATGAATGCTTGTGCAGGCACGCCTGCACGTAGTAGATTGGATTTAATTACAAGTGTTAGGGTTCTGTCTAATTGGTCACAATGTGAAATTGTAAGCTTCAAAAATTAGATGGAGCACGTTAGCGAGGAAGCTGAAGCTTTTTGCAATAGTTGGTAATAACCGAATTTAAATCGAAATGTGACTCTTCAACCATTAATCAATTTTAGATTAATAGTCGAGCAAGATTCCGGTCTGTTGATTTTAGATGATTTAATGTTGTAATAGTTTTAAGGCCCTGGCGTTGCACTGAAAAATGGATGAAATGATGACATGATCTTATCATAAAAAATGAAGTGGACATCCTCTTTGCACCCGTAGCTTATATAATTGAACTGTCTTACGTAGTCTTTCAAACCGTATATTATTTTGCAATGACTGAGACTCTCATTTCATCATGTTATGTGCATTTGGATAATCTATAGCATGGGACAAAGGACATGGCGGGTGTTTTCATATGCATTTCTTATCAAGGTGTACGACGGCGTTTATCCTGCCGTCGTTGTTTTGGTAATTTTAATACAGAATATGCCAAATCAGCTTGCCATGTAGGATTTAGCATTTGATTAAATGATGCGTCAGCTGCAAAAATTTAAAATTTGATGGAAAAATCAGTTGAGCGAAACATTTGCTAGAAAAAATGAATGCCCTTTTTAGTTATCATTTGTCTGGCTCTCCTAGGGATGATCATGAGGCGGGGATTCCCCGGCCTCGGCGGGGACCAGCCCCGTTCGAGGTGGGGAATTCCTGAAATTTCCCCCCACGGAGACGGGGGCGGGCGGAAAAAATTCCCCGTCCTAAAATCGGGGACGGGGAATGGGGTATCCGTCCCGCAAAAAAAAAAAATATATATATATATATATATATATATAATTTTATAATTATTAAATTTTAAATTATACTTAATTTTAAATTTTTATTTATTAAATATTATATTTTAATTTTAATTATTTATAAAATAATTTAATTTTATAATTATTAAATTTTAAATTATACTTAATTTTAAATTTTTTATTTGTTAAATATTATATTTTAATTTTAATTATTTATAAAATATTATATTTTAAAATTTAAAAAAAAAACGGGGGATGGGGATCCCCGTGGGGCGGGGACGGGGGAAATTCCCCCCCTCCCCGAGATTGGTGGCGGGGGCGAGGCGGGGAATCCCCGCCACTTGCGGGGGAGGGAGTGGGGGAGAATTCCCCGGCCCCGCCCCGTGATCATCCCTAGGCTCTCCGTCAGATTATAAAAGAAACTAAACCTTAAATCTCAACAACGAATTATGTTCACTTTCAGAAGCATGAAGCTGGTGCTTCATTACGGTTGAATAAGAGAGAGAATAATGGCAAAAAAATGAAGGATGATCAAAGAAATTGCTAAGCAGACATTGGAAGAGTAGCCAGCCTCGGACCCGAGAGACACATTAACCACAGAAAACTCTTCCACGGCATTTGGGATCGGAGTGAGCCAAAAAAAAAAGTTAACCGAAAAATTCATACGAAATCGAGCTAATTTTTAGGTTAATCAAATCTAAAATTTAAATTTATAATTTTTATTTTTAAAAATTAACAATTAACTGTTGATGTTACATTTTATAAATTATATTTTAAATTTTATGCTTATATTTTTCAATATTTTTGTAATTTTTAAGTATTATGACATATAATTTTTTAAAATAGTATTATAATATATATTTTTATTAAATAAATATTAAAATTATTTTTTATTACTATTATTTATTCATTATATGTGCATAATTATCATTTTGTTGTTAGTTTTATATCGAATATGTTTAATTTTTATATTATTTTTATTTTAATTCTTTTAATGGATATTATATTTAATTTGTATTTTTCATTTCTAAAGCTTTTTTAACTATTAAAAATAATATTACAAATTATATAATTTATTAAATTTATATATTAATCAATAAACCGATTCAAAAAATTTGGTTAAAAACAAAAATCAATATAGCAGTTAACCGAAATTAATGGATTGATTAATAAAATTGCTAATGAATCGATTAACCGGTACTGATAATCGGACTATATCTTGGGCCCGGCCCATAACCCGAATTGCTAACCAGTTGGATTGTTCAGGATCCAAATAATGACTTCTAATGACACAGTTTTGATGAGTCCTACTAAGGCACGGATTAAATGGTTGTCTGATAAGGATTTAACTCCTTTTAGGGAAGTTTGGCCTAGCTTTCCTTTGAGGAAGGATGTCTACTCGAAGAGGACTCCTACGTCTACAAGGAATCTTAGCAAGAATAGGAGAGAGTCTTTATAAATAGCCAGGTGGATAGGTATTTCCTCTCTCTTAGCCATTCTCACTCAAAAAAATACTCTTTTATTTGTCATTGACTTGACCGTCGAAGAGTTTCCTCGTCGGAATTTCTTTGGTTTTAGATACCTTTAGAAAATCCGATTATCTAAGTCAGACCTAATATTAGTTCAGTAATTTTCAAAATGTTATCATTTGGTGTTGTGAGCATGGAACCTATCCCCAAAGAACCATGAATTTCGAAGACGAAAACACCCAAATAGAAAATGACTAGAACACACCACCACCCCTACATATACTTGTTTTTCCATCCCTTAAGCCCACACCTTAAGGCACCCCCACTAATCTCATAATTGCTAAACTACCTCCTGCAACCCCCACAATTCCCATGTCTAGTTTGACTCCCTAGCTTGCCCAAGCCCTCCTAGCTACACTGTCCCACCTGGCGGCGCAAACACCGCCACAGCTGACACCATAAATTGCCACAACAAAAACTCTCGCGAACTTTGAAAACCCAAACTTTACATCCAAGCCAAACGATACACCGTCCATATTTACTTTGACGAGTAAAGAGCTGGATAAAATTGTCGAAGAAAGGATGCAACAACAATAGAGTCATAGTGCAGTGCAATATCAGGGCAGTTTTTGCTCCCCTCTCGCTAAGTCCATACTCTCTACTACTTTTCCAAACATAAAATTGCCCAATCTGTCAAAGTATAATGGAAGCATGAATCCCCATGTATATGTAAACCAGTTCCACTTGATCCACACCATGGAAAGATGTTACCCTCTACAAATTCTTTTCGCAGACTTTGATAGAGTCCACCTAGATTTGGTTCAAAAACTTGCCAAAGCATTCTATAAATGATTTTCAGCAGTTCACTAACATATTCGCAACAAAGTTTGTGGCAGCAATTCGACTAACAAAAGTCTCGAATGACCTACATCAGGTAGTCCAGAAGAGAGGGAAGTCTCTACGAAATTACGTGAACAGATTCAATGTGGTAGCTATGAACATTCAGAACTTGAATTTAGAAGTTGCTATTAATGTGCTAAGTTAAAACACAAGGTGTTAGGACTTCAGCAATTCTTCAAGCAATAAACCCCCTACTGACTTTACATAATTGATGAATATGGCTCACAAATACATTCAGATGGAAAAAGCTAGGTAGCTGAAGTACAACGAACATATGAAGGAGGATAACAAAAATTCTTGGGGGATAGGTCGGGAGAGAGAAAGCTTAAGAAGTGATTCTTGAGCTATAAGGGGACTAAATAGGAAATATTTAGTTTTGAAGCTGTACTCAAGTAGCAAGAGTAAAAAGTAACTCACCAAGTTAAACACCTCCTTTGCGCATATTCCATTATGGATGAAGAAGAACGATCGAGTATATTGGCCAAAGCCCATGAGGGAGGATTCGAATAGGGATCAAAGTCTGTATTATGCATTCTACAGGGATAAAGCGCATGAAATCAATGATTACTGGCAACTCAAAAGAGAAATAGAGTACAAAATTAAGATAGGTAAGCTAAAGTAGTTTGTCAAAGGGAGCAAAGGCAAAGATAGGCGATCCCCATTCGGACAGTCACATAAGGGGGAAGAAAGTAACAATAAGAAAGCTCCAGTAGGGGTAATCTATGTGATTGTAGAGGAAAAACATTATGATATTTTTGAAGACACCAAAAAGAGGAAGGTGAAGGAGGTTTTCTATCTTGGAACCAGCTCGTCTGCCTCCATAGACATCATTCAGTTCTTATTTAAAGACAGGAAACATATCTGGAAATCCCATAATGATACGTTAGTAGTTGAGGCAATGATTGAAGATTTCTTGGTACGACGGATCCTAGTAGACACGAGCAGTGCGATCAATCTCATTACTCTGCAGGCGTACAAGGCTCTAGGGATGCCGAGCTTGATGGAGGAAGTAACGGTCCCACTAATTGGTATTTTTGGACATCCCATCAAGGTAGAAGGTTCAGTCAGCTTGAATCTACAGTTAGGAGACGATGTAATAGTTAGGTTATGTATAACATGCTTTATGGTTGTAAACATGCTATTATTCTATAATGTAATTTTTGGCCAACCTCTGTTGGCTATGGTAGATGCTTACATTTCTGTGCAGAAGTTGATCATAAAAATTCCAACATTGAAAGAAACGGCTATACTGCTGGAAAACCAAATAGTAGCTCGGAAAACATACGTCACAATATTGAAGGAAGCAAATCATGCACTTCCACTAGACACGTTGGACATTCCAGCTAATGCAACTAAAAAAGCAAAACTGGTTGACTCACTGTAGGAGGTAGAGCTGTTGTCGGGAAAAATAGTAAAAATAGCCTCGAAAAAATCCAGTTCAAAAATAAAAGCACTTTTGGCGGTACCAAAGGCTTATGCAGATGTGTTCGCTTGGCAACCATCGGATATAACCAGCATCTCATCAGAAGTCATGTCTCATTTGCTAAGCATATAGCTAGGTTGCAATCCAATCAAGCAAAAGAAGCGCAATCATGCGTTAGAATGATAGTTAGCAATAAATCAACAAACGGACACCTTGCTGAAAAATGGGTTTATTAGAGAAGCACTTTATTCGGACTGGTTATCCCATGTGGTGCTCGTAAAGAAATCCAATGGAAAGTGAAGGATGTGTGTAAATTTCACGGATTTGAATAAATGCTCAAAAGATACCTACCCACTATCGAACATAGATATGTTGGTGGACTCCATGGTTGGATTAGGGGTGAGCAAACTTTAGTTAAAATAGAAAAATCAAACCAAATCGATCAATTTTTAATTTGGTTTGGTATTTTAGTATTTCAATTTAGTTTCGATTTAATATTTTAGAAAAGTTCGGTTATTTTGGTTCGATTTTTGGAGAAGAAAATTGCATAAAAATCGAACCAATCAAAGTTCTACTTAAACTACATCATTTTATGGTAGTTAAAGCCTATAATATCTGTAATGTGTATCCCTTTTCACTCAAACCTTTTTTTTGCCCTAACCCTATTTTCTCTCTACTGCCTACCATACTGCCATGCCGTGCCACTTGGTCCCTTCCTTCGATCTTTAGAGCAGCAGTTTGCTAGGCTTTATCCCTCCGATTGTTAGAACAACATAAGGTATGTATTTTACCCCTATTGTTATTTTTGGTGGATGACTATAAATGAACGCTTTGTTTCACTTCTGCTCCTTTTTTAATAATAAAGCTATGTTCCCTTTTTAATAATTAGTAAGTAATGTGTAGCTCAATAGCTGATGTTGTTGCATTTTTGTAAGTTGTAACGATTAAGGGAAAATATTTAATAACATACAAGAGTGAAGCTGAATAATGTTGTTTTGTTAGCATACTAGAGTGAGAGATGGAGTTTGTTTAGAGTTTTATGCTAATAGTACCATATGAAGTATTAGAAAAATGTATAATAAGAAGTCAATTCTCCTGTATTTTTGCAGCATAATTCGTTTAGAATCTCCTTTGCTACTATAGTTTTGGTTTGCCCCTTCATATCTGAAAAACTTATCCTCACATTCTTGTTGA
This sequence comes from Excoecaria agallocha, assembly GCA_037975025.1. NCBI lineage: Eukaryota > Viridiplantae > Streptophyta > Magnoliopsida > Malpighiales > Euphorbiaceae > Excoecaria > Excoecaria agallocha. Next base: position 55,229,504 of record CM075812.1, read on the forward strand.
ATGCTAATTATTCTAGGTGCTTATAGCTTCTTAGGTCACTTATAATTGACTCTTCTGCTACTATAGTTTTGGTCTGCCCATTCATGTTTGAAAAACTTTTCCTCACATTCTTGTTGAATGCTAATTATTACAGGTGCTTATAGCTCTTAAGGTCACTTATAATTGAATATTTTTAGCCATGGATTTTAAATTGTCTAAGTTAAGTGAAAGGATGGAGTACGTATTGATTAAGATATTAATTAAACTCTACATTAGCACCAAGAACATTACCTTTAAGTGGGGACGAAAAAAGCCTATAAGACCAAGGTCTAAAGTTTGGGATCACCTCACCAAATTTATTAATGAATCGGGCAACACAAAAGGCAAGTGTAACTATTGTAGTAAAGAATTTTATTGTGATCCAAGGCAAAATGGCACTAGTGCACTTAACAATCACCTTAGTTTTTGTCAAAAAAATTCCACAAAGTGTTGATAACACATAAAAACAATTGCATTTGCAACTAACAGGTGAAGGTGAAATGGATAGTTTATCTAACTGGAAGTTTGATCAAATAGAAATTAGGGAAGCAATTGCAGAAATAATCATTGAGGATGAATGTCCATTTAAATTTGTTGAGAGTAAAGGGTTTAAAAAGGTTACGTATAAAACATGTCCTAGGTTTAAGGTGCCTAGTAGGTGGACTGTTTCACGTGATTGTTTTTAAATTTTTGTTAATGAGAGAGCAAAATTAAAAATTTTAGCAAAAAAATTCTCAAAGGATATACCTTACTATCGATACATGGACATCAATTCAAAAGATGAATTATATGTGCATCACTGCTCATTTTATAGATAATGATTCGAAATTGCATAAGAAAATATTGAATTTTTGTCCAATCTCAGGTCATATAGGTGATTCACTCGGTCAAGTGTTAGTTGATTGTTTACTCGAATGGGGATTGAAAAGGTGTTTAATGTAATAGTTGAAAATCATAGTGCTAATGAAGTAGCTTGTAATTTTTTTAAAGAAAAAGCTTATTAATTGGGGGACTTGTATAGCACAAGGCAAGTATCTACACATAAGATGCATTGCTCACATTATGAACTTAATTGTTCAAGATGGCTTAAAAGAGGGTAGGTGTTCGACCAAATAGATTAGAAATGCTGTGAGATATGTGAGAAATTCTCCTACTAGGATAAAAAAAATTTAAAGAATGTCTTCTGAGAACAATAATCACAAATCAGGGTAGAGATATGGACTATAATAATCATAGAGTCAGAATATCTATTAAGGGTAGCATTCTTGGCTTACTCTTATTTCCTCTCTCTATAATTCAATTTGCATAATCATATGATTCCTTGATGTATATTGGCATGTTTTGATTATTGTAATTCGAGTAATATGCATGTTTAATTGAGATTTGATATGTGTCTGGACTATTAAATATGCTAGAGGCATGATAGGTTCTTGGATTCCTCTATTGTTGTACATGTGAAGCTTTTTCTCATATTTTTCTAATTTTGTAATTATCTGATTTTGGTGTAGTTAATGCATGCTTGGTTGTGATAAATTAGTTTTAACATGATTTAAGACCTTAGGGATGCATATTTAAGGCTAGAAATCCATTTTTTGCATTTTTCCATGAATCCTGCATTTTTGGTTCTATCCAGAGATGACAGATGGGAACACAACTTGACGGACAGCCGTCTATCATTTGACAAATAAGACATCCTGGGCTTGTCTCTCCGTCCCATCCCTCACTTCCTTGAGGTCGTTCCTTGCTTGCCTTGGCCGTATATGAGAGTTTTTTTAGGTATTTTTACATATATTTTATGCTTTTATGTGTTTTTATATCATTTATTTATTTATTTCTTATCATATTTATGCATTATTTGATGTGATTTTGCACTTGTGTGATGTGATGTTATACTTAAGGATATTTTATTTGTGTAAATAAGCATGTAATTATTTTTATCATGTTATTTAAGGATATAAATTAATTTGTCCTTTTGATATGATCTTTTGAGTACTTGGTACCTTTGCTGCATAGGGTTTTCTTTTTGGTTTTTTGCATGGGGAGTCGCGCTTTCGAGTTGGTCACCATCTTTATTTCCTGGTTATTTCGGTTAATTACTATTCTATTTATTCATTATGGTTTGGTTTATTTATTATTTAATTTTTTGCCATTTGTTTTTTTATTTGATATTTCATTTTGGATGTATTATTTTTTGGGGTTGTAATAGTTAGTAAAAAAGAATTTTTGTGCACGAAAATATAAAAAGGCATTAAAATATTTTTTATTAAGTCAATTAGGTTTTTATCCCAAAACACAGACCAATGTTCAATTTTTTAGCCCAAATCTACGCGGAATAAACTTATAATTTTTATAAAATATGTATTAGGGAACTAATGTTCCTAATCCAAATTAACTCCCCAATTTATGTATGTATATTTGTTTGTGCTTTGATGTTGTAGGATAATTTGCTTATGTAATAATTTTTAAGTAGGATTTTATTTTAAGTATTTATTGCTTTTTTGTTTGAATAGGATGTTTACTTAAATTCTATTGCTTGCATCGTGTGAGAGAGAAGAGGGGATTAATTTTAAAACTCATTTATAAAACAACACCTAACCAAGATTCCTAATAAGAGTGGTGTCTCAAGCACCAATCTCTGTTTGGACATCAGAAGGTAGAGATTTCTTTTCCAACGTTCTATTAGGTGGTGACTCTATGACACCTACCTCTTTTAGGTTTGTTAGTATACGACTTCATGGGTTGACCACCAACAATAAATTGGACTTGATCCTTCGATCTCGGGCCCTAAAAACGGGCATTCAAGAACCCAACCAGAAGTGAGCTACAGCTCCAACGCACGTCACAGTGGTAACTCCACTAGGGATTAAAGAGATCTTGCTCCTAAAGGCATTTTGGTTAAGTTCATTTTAATTGAATTTTATTCATTAGTCCTATCTATTTTCTAAACTGCATTTATTACATTCATCTTAGAGCTTTAGAATTAAGCTAAGCGTCTCTATTTAGCCCTGGTGCTATCTTGAAGCATGCCTTACATTCACTCAATGTAGGGAGGTGCCAAGGAAACTCACTAGCCCAAGTCTAATACCAAATGGTATATGAAATGGTGATCCATCGGTCATTATGCTCATGATGAGCTAGACCTATTAGCAGGGACTATGCTTGAGTAGCCCTAAAGTTTAATCACCCTCGACTCAAGCCCATATGATAACAATAGCAACTTCTCCTAGGTTGTATAACTATAATAATGTTTTATTGCTGTGCGGACCTTTTTGTATTAACCAAATTCAAACATATTATGAGGGTACCAGTCAAAGGCTACCATGCCTCGGTAGGCCCAACTCGATATATGTGAGTTAGTCAAAATATATAATGGTTAAAACCCATATGCTTGAACTTTCAATTAAAAAGGTTATGCTACCAATTTTTCACTGTGCACCATACGTATCTATTAGGTACCCTATTTACCCATAGGCTAAGCCCACTTAGGAAAGAGATAGCATAACCTTTTATGTGGAAGCAATAAGGTTGGAAGGCTATTGTTATGCTTGTCTGTGATTGTGATTGATTCCTAACAAAATCATACATTGCATTCATGCATCATATATACACCATGCTCATGCATCACTTATAACATCTGATTCTTATAGTTATCATAGACTCATCTAGGTGGTCTAAAGGATTAGACGGGTGTTTGGTTCGAAGATCTATATCCAATTTGCTAAGATCAAGTTCGGGTTCAGATTTGAGTTCAAAAGTCAGTTTCAAGTTGGGTTTAAGTTAATTGTCACAAAGTAGTCAAGAAACAAGTTTAGAAATGACAAATGATGAACTGAATGAGATAGAAAGGGGAAATGAGACTGGGGGAGTGGCTGATGACACCACTATAAGGTTTTTGTTTCTAAGGGAAAGGATGAATGTTATTCCTATTGGGCCATTAATAGTGAGGGATGACTTAAACCAGAGATTAGATAGTTCTTTACAGGAGTTTGAGGAAAGGATGTTGGCCATTATCAGTGGGATGGTGGCTTTTATAGCACCTAATTTCAGAACTCAGCCTGTAGCACCCACTCGCAAGACAGCGGAGCCAATGCACGTTTGGAATGCTATCGCAGCTGATGCTGCTGCGCTTCGAGACCTACCTAGGAGGGAAAAGAAACATGATCCTAAGGATGACTTTATAGAAGAAGAGGATAAAGATTATATCACTCTAATGATGAATATGAAAATGTCCAAGTGTTGAGGCTCCAGCTTTTAGGAAAATGGAAGAAAAGATTGAAGCCATGTTTAGGTTATTGTTTGCTGGTAGAGGGATGAACCTTGAAAATAGGGATTTGGATGGAGATGAGCCATTGCCCTAAAGGTTTAAAATGCCTAATTTTCCAAGGTTTGATGGCACTTCAGATCCTTCAGCGCACATCAAATAGTATACGTTGATCATGAAGGAGACCACCTTATCCAAGAAATAGAAGGTAGAATACTTTTGCTTGAGTTTGATTGGACCTGCAATAAACTGGTACCATAGGCTGGATAAGCATACTAAGAAAGGCTAGGATTTGTTGATTGAGGAGTTCCTTAAAAAATATAATTGCAGCACTAGGATAAAGGTCACCCTGAAGGATCTTAAGTTACTCCAGCAAAAGCATGATGAGTCTTTTCATGACTACCTCACTAGGTAGAGGAATATAGTGATGGAGATGAAAAGAAAACCTAACACAGTTGATTAGATCTGGTTATTTATCTAGAATGCAAGTCCATACTTAAGAAATGATTTGAAGATGAAGGCTCTGAAGGACTGTGTGTCATTGAAGGATATAGCTATAGAGGTTGAAGGAGCGTATTTGGCCAGAAGGGTGAATAATGAGAATGCGAGAAGGAATTTCGATAATAGCAAGGCTGTTGGGAACAGTAGTAGGCAGAATAGAGCTGAAAAGACCACAAAAGTATCGACTACATAGGCTAGTCAGTGGCACTATTCTAACCTGGGTAAATCATTGTCATGGATTTTGAATAAGTTGGTTAACAAGGGGAAGCTTCAGCCTCTATCGTTGAGGCTTACAAAGAGCCAAGGGTTGCCCTATCATAGGAAGGATCGGTATTGTACATACCATCAGCACATGGGGCATCTGACTGATTATTGTCACACTCCGAGGAACAAGATTCAGGATTTGATCGATAGCAAATAGATTTTAGATCCTAAAAAATGAGATATGAAGAAGAAGGAAAGTTACAATGCTGTGCCCCCTCTGGTGTATATGATTGGGTCTAAATTATCCGAATGGTATGTGATAAAGGACCTATATGGGAACGAGTACTTGGCCATTACTTTGTCCACCCCTAAAGTAACAAAGCCAGTTGGAGAAAATCAACCAGTTTCTATGATTGATTATTGGGATGCTCTTACAAAAAGTGAGGACGAAGGGACTTTGGTGCCCATTGATATCTGAAGTTCAGCTAGTGAGTGTGAGGAAGAGGTAAAGGAAGAGAAAAAAGTAAAGGCAGTCACAAGGAGTGGAAGAGTGGCCTTAGAGATCGAAAGGAAGCCAGTTCCTACTAGAGTGCCTACAGAAAAAGAGATTGAGGATGATCAGATAATCAAACAGCTAAAAAAGACATAGGCTTAGATAAGTATTTGAGACTTGTTGAGGTAGTCTTCTTCACATAGGTAGAAGTTAGTAGAGGCTTTAAGTGAGTTTACTGTTGATATCACTATCTCAGCTTCTGAGTTACTAGACTTGGTCAGAGGAGGAACTGGTGAGAACATAGTATACTCTGATGCTAACTTGTCTGCTGAGGAAAGGAATCATAATCGTCCCCTCTACATCAAGGCTTAAGTTGATGGTAAGCACACGGCTTATGTGATGGTAGATGATGGTTTTTCAATTAATGTGTGTCCCTTAGTGGCAATTTCATCTTTTGAATTGAATAAGAGTATGATGAATAAGACTGATCTGACTATCTCCACCTATGATAACTGTAGAAGGCAAGCTGTTGGGACCTTCAGGGCTTTGGTGAAGATAGGGCCTATTGAGACTAAAGCTAAATTTGTAGTCTTGCCTATTCTAACCAAATTCTTTGTGCTTCTGGGAAAGCCGTGGTTTCATAAGTTGGGAGGAATACCATCCATATTGCACTAGATGATTAAAATTTCCTATAACGATTAGGTGGTCGCTATCAAAGCTGTGAGTAAGAACTAGGTGTTTGTGTTTAAAATAGCCAAACAATTGTTCAACGAGTTTTATGTGTTAGTCATCAATGAAGAAGGGAATGAGGGTAGCTTTCCTAATAGTCCTCAAGGGATTAATATGCTTAAGAAGATGAATTTTTTACCTGGTGCTAGTTTAGGCGAGAATTCCTAAAGGCCTTAAACCGCTATAATTACTAAGGTTTAGAAAGAAAAGAAGGAATTAGGTTTTATAGGTCCCAGTATGAAGGGTAAGGAGAAGGAAGAAACAAAAGGGATTCCTCACATCTCTCAGAGTTTTATAGCGGCTTCGGGTCTTTGCCTTTATTATTGAGAGAATGAGCCTCGGATGATAGGGGATGAGTTGGTATCGGGATTTGAGCTATTTAATGATGTCTTCGATTGGGAACAAGGAATTATCATGCTAGTCGAAGGTTTTTGGGATGAGGAGATTTTCTTGCACCATTCTGCTGGGGATGAAGAAGTGTTAGGGATGAAGAAGTGCTAGAAGAGGTTATGATAGAGAAGCTACTTACAACCCAACCAAAAGGCAAGGAGAAGATGGAAGTTGTAAAACCATCCAAAGCTGATCTAGAGGCTAGAGAGACATCTGATGCTAACAAGATTGGAGAAGACACTTTTATTGATATTGTTTATGTTTCTGAGCTTTTTGATGAGAACAATATTTGCTCTTTTGATTATATTAATGAGATGAACAATTTTGCTTACTTGTGTGATGTTTTTTCTGATTTTAATATGCATGATCATGATCATAAAATATTCATATTTGACATTAACTCAACAAAAACATGTTCATTTAATCTCAAAACTAAAGAAAATCCAAAAAAAATTTTATTGGCATAAGACATAACTCCTGAAGAGAGAAAATTTTGAGTGAATATTGAAAAAGTACGAAAAATTCTTTGCCCGAACTATGAGGACATGCTAGGAATAGATCGAGAGGTTGCTAAACATACCATTCCAACATACCTAGGGTATAAGCCAGTCAAACAGAAGCTCAGGAGACTTAGACCAGAATGGGCTGAGAAGGTCAAAGATGAAGTAAGGAAATAGATAGAGGCTAAGTTCCTAGTGAAAGTTCAATATCCCACCTGGCTGGCAAATATAGTTCTCATAGTAAAGAAGGATGAAAGAGTAAGAGTCTGTGTCGATTATATGGATTTGAACAAAGCTTGTCCCAAGGATGATTTTTTCTTACCTCACATAGATATTTTGATTGATAGTGCAGCTGCTTGTGCCATGTACAGTTTTATGGACCAATATGCTGGGTATAACCAGATTCTAAACTAAATAGTGGATAGGATCAAAATAGCTTTCATAACAGAGTGGGGAATATATGCCTACAGAGTAATACCTTTTGGGCTAAAAAATGCAGGTGCTACCTACCAAAGGATGGCAACCAAGATACTGGATGACTCGATTCACAAGAAAGTAAGGTATATGTGGATGACATGATGATCAAATCAGTTACCCGGAAAGATCATTTTGAGGCATTAAAAAAGTTTTTGCAAAGGATCGTTAAGTAAAACCTTCATCTTAACTCAAAAAAGTTTATCTTTGGGGTCACCTCGGATAAGCTTTTAGGGCATGTAGTGAGCCAGAGAGGAATAAAAATAGATCCTTACATGGTGAGAGCTATAAGGGAAATGCTGATACCCTAGAAAGAGAAGGAAAATAAAGGGTTTTTAGGGAGAATTTAGTACATAAGTAGGTTCATAGCTAAGTTAACTTCAATTTACGAACCGACCTTCAAGCTACTTAGGAAGGACCAACCAGTGGTTTGGAATGAATATTGTCAAAAGCCCTTTGACTACTTGGTGCATCCACCAATGTTGAGACTGCCTCGGACAGGTAAGCCTCTGATTTTGTACTTAGCGATAGAAGATAGTTCAATAGGGGCTATAATGGCACAAAAAGATGATTTCGGGATTGAGTACGTAGTGTAATACATCAGTAAAAAGTTTATCCCATACGAGGCAAAGTGTGTAGATGTTGAAAAGATTTTCCTTGCAATCATATGGGCATTAAAGATGTTGAGACACTACTTTCATTCTTATAGAATCCAAGCAGTGGCTAAGCAAAATCCCCTTAGATACTTGTAAGAAGCACCTTCTGTAATGCCCCTCATTATACCCTAGGAGAATTTTCACTAATTAATTATTATGGTCTATGTTAAATAAAGTGTAAATGCATATAGAAGGACCTAATTGAAAAGTGAAAGGGTAAGTTTTGGGGTATAATTAGAAATAAAGGAAATTGGAGGACCAAAGAGCAATATTGTCATAAACATGACATTTGGACCAATAGAAAGTTAAAGAGAGGAGGATATTTTGGAGAGTGATGGCCGGCCAAACCTTGGTCTTCATTCTTCATCTTCATCCTCTCTCAAACCCTAAACTCTCTCTCTCAAATCCTCTCTCTAGATTTCTTGGGTTTTTGGCAAAAAGAATAAAGATTTACTTGGTTTTGGTTGTAAGGTAACTTTATTTCTTCTTTGTTGTATATTTTTCATTGAATATATTGATGGGTGTTCATGGTAGTGTCTTATTTTATAGAAAGAGAAACAAGTAAGAAAAAGGGAAAGGAGGCCCTCAAAAAGTGAAGAAAGGTTGGAGCTTAAATAAGGTATGGGAACTTGTATGATTATGTGTGTGTATGCTTGATGTGTTGAAATAAGAGATGTCTTCACTGCTTCTATTATATGTTTTATGGTTGATTTTAAGCTTGGAAGTGGTTTAGAGATTAAAAATACAAATTTTGTTGAAAGATACCAAAAATCTGTTTTATGACTTAATGGACCAGCCTGCACTCTTTTGGTCATATCTTGAGTTATATGTATTAAAATGGAGAAATTCTAGTTGTTATAGAAACTATACACATATATCTTGATTTTTTTAGAAGAAACCGAGAATTGATTTTCACTGCATGATAGTGAAAATTTGTGTTGAAATCTGGTTATGGTTGTCATTCCGTTTTTATGAGCAGCCTTGGTTTTTCTTGAATATATGAAGATTTACAGGTCCTATTGAGATTATTTTTAGTTTTTTGGAAACTAGAAACATAGACCTACAACTTTGTAGAAGGTCATTTTGGCTGAAAATGTCATTTTACAGGTCAAAACTGGCTTAGAACCTGGAACTAAAATTCTGTCATTGGGCATATTAGGGCATCACGGTTACTAGCTTTTTGGTAGTAACCGTGAGCCACCTCAGTTTTCTGTCCAGAACCAAAATTTGCCCTAGCTCACGGTTACTAAGGAATTCATAGTAACCGTGACCCCTTCTCATAGCTTTACTTCACGGTTATCACCCAAGGCTTAGTAACCGTGAGGTAGTTAGCTTTTAGTCCAGAACCGAGGAGCATCCTAGCTCATGGTTACTATGAAATTGGTAGTAATCGTGACCCCTATTACATGTCTAGGCTCATGGTTACCATGAATTTGGTAGTAACCGTGACCCTCCTTTGTGTTTTGATACTTGGAGTTTTATGACCCCATTTGATGTCCAAACTTATCTAAACCCTTTCTAAGCTTATAAATCCTTCTAAATTGCAAGTATATAGTAATATATCCCTTTTAATTATAAGATTCGTTTAAAGATAGAAGTTTAAGATTTTAATATTCAAGTTCAAAGTATAGTATGCATGTGTTTAATGTAATTATAGTATAATGACTATTGTTATGTTATGAAATTAACAATGTATAACATTCTAGTACCTTGTATTCATCTATGCTATATTGGATCATATGAGCATAATTTCATAACATATGACATATGATTTATTTTGCATGCATACAAAGACTTGGTGGTGGATAGATAGGCATGCCTATAGGGTTACAATCGCAGCTGCTATAGTCTGACTCTTATGAGTCCACAGTTTTTCTCTCAATGAGACCACAGTTCTGATCCGAATGGGTCCAGTGATTTAATACCTTCGGGTATTTACAGATTTGATACCTTATGGTATCCACAGCACCCATTATCCACACCCACAGGAAATTTAAGCAGGCAAATTTATAAGATGAATAATATGCATATACAGTTTACAATCTTTTATTTTATGATTTAATGATATAGTTATTCCTTCCAATAATGCATTTTATTTATTATTTATTAATGAAGTAAAAGCAATTTATTTTTTATTATTGTTGCATGTTTGGTGATAACCGTGGTGAGTGGTTATCAACATGTTAGTTGTTCCCCACTAAGCTTTATAGCTTAACACGGGTGTTTATGTGTGTAGGTTCGCAGGTTAGATCTTTTCTTCAGGGATAGAGCTAACAATCTCCAAGCCAACATCAGACTAGGAAGAATAGTTTTGAAGTATGAGATTTCAATTTTGCATCTTTTTAGTTATAATGACGTATTTTGTATTAAATCCATGCAATTATCACGTTTTGTAAATAATAACCAGCAGTATGTTAAAGTATCAAACTTAATCTTATATGATTTGCACAGTGTATATATATATATATATATGTGTGTGTGTGTGTGTGTGTGTGTGTCTATACCTATCTGTATCATCAACAAATGACTCATAAGATTAATGGAATGTAATTAGTAACAGTAACTAGGATTATCTAGTATAGTCATTACACCTTCATTGTTAGAAAAGATGGAAAGGTGGTTAATTCTCCTTTAAGAGTTTGACATAAACTATATCACTAGAAAGGCCATCAATGGAAGAGTAGTGATAGAATTCCTAGCTGATCAACCGTTAGAGGGTGAAGAGATGACTTATGAATTCCTTGATGAAAACATTATAGCCATAACAGTGCAAGGTTGGTAGATGTAGTTTGACGGAACTGTGAATAATAAAGGAAAAGGAGTAGGAGTAATCTTAGTTACTCTAGAAGGAGAAAATATGCTATTAGCTAAAAAGTTAAGGTATAAAGCCACAAATAATGAAGTAGAATATGAAGCTTGCATTTACGTATTGGAAGCTTTACTGGTTGTAGGGAAAAATTTGCAGAAGTATTTGGAGATTTATCTCTAGTGGTTTGCCAAGTAAGATGTGAATGGTCGGTGAAGCAAGAGCGTTTGATACCCTATCTCAAGTGCCAGAAGGTCTTAAGCATTCAATTTAAAGTTTGTACTTTTGGATATGCGCTTACAGAAAAAATCAGTTAGTAGATGCTTTAGCTACCTTAGTATCAATGTGGAATAATCCAAGGGAGTAATTATAAAGCCAGTATTGATTTCGAGTTCCGATAAGCCATGCTTTGAAAAGAAGAAAATTATGGATATCGAGGTGAATGGTGGGAAACCTTGGTACTATGACATTCAGAACTATCTAGAAAAGTCAGTGTTTCCTAAGGAAGCTACTAAAAAGGATCAAAGATTGATTTGCAAACTATCAACTCAGTTCATTACCGTAGGAGGAGTGCTTTGCAAGAGACAACCTGATTTGCAAACTATCAACTCAGTTCAATTAATACCATTACTTTGGTATACTTTTGAATTTAGTCCTTAATTTTTCCATCTAATTGCAAAATTACCCTTTTTATATTTTAATTGTAGAATCGCCACTAGTTTACTTATTTTCGCTTCACATTCAATTTTTGGCATCCAAAATTACCAATTAGTCCTTATTTTAATTTTTTAATGCAAAATTATATTTTAGTCATTTCACTTCACATAAGTTCATTTTTAGGTTGTTTGATCACTCAATTGCCATTTTACCCCTTTTAGTCATTACTTTATCATTTTACTTATTAATCTCAATATTTGGAGAAATTACCGTTTAATCCCTAAACTTTATTGCTTTACAGTTTTATTCCTCTGGTTCACTTTTATTTACAAAATGGATATCGGTTTAATGCTTTATATTTTTAATTCATTATATTTTTATGGAGCTACAATTTAGTTCCTAGAACAATACTCTCCAATGGTGAATAGTGCTTTTTGGGCTCGAAAGGACACCCAAAAGTCAAAAATATTTTATTTTACCATCGGAAAGTATTGGTCATGGGAAGTCCGAGGTTGAAATTTGAAGTGAAATTGAGGTCAAATGGACCTCCAAAAATCAAAAATATGAAAAAGGTAGCGAATCAATTTCTCCAATAGGGAAGGTGACTCGATTTTGTGTAAATAATTTAAAATAGTAAACGAACTCCGAAAATTGCCAGATTTTTCATGCCTACACGAATTTTTGTGTAAAATATTTTGGTGATGAGAATGGAATTTTTTGGTGACACCGGCAGTTGTCAAATCAGATCGATAAGTTTGAATCGGATCGATAACAAACTCCGATTGAGCCAAAAATTTGTGTACTAGCTATTTTTTATGTGATAAAATTAATGGAATTATTTTTGAAGTAATTTTGAAGTGAGAAAGATAGAGATTTTGGTTTGGACCCAAAATGGCCTAAAATGGGCTTAAATTTATAATTGGGTTAAGCCCATTAATTAAGCCCATAATTAAGCCCAAATGAGAGGTATAAATAGAGAAAAAATCTGCAAAAATCTCTAGATGCAGCTCGTCTCCTCTTCCTCTCCTTAAGTGGCCGAAATCTCCCTATCCTCTTCACTCCTTGATTTCTTCTTTCCCTACTTCAAATTTCTCATAATTCCCAACATAACAATTAAAGTTCTATCTCCCTAGATCATCCTAGTAGCCTCAATCAAGTGGCTTGAGCAAAAGAAGGCTAGGAATCAAGTGGTTAAAGTAAATAGGGTAAGTTGGAGGTTTTGAATTTTAGTGTTTTAAATTAATTATTTGATGTTTTTTCCATAGATTTTGAGGTCTAGATAATGAATATGAGCTTGGATTTTGCATTTGAAAACAAGAAGATAAAGAAATCTAAGGTTTATTGGTTGGTTGTATTTGGTGTGGAAGGAGAAAATACTATTTCAAGGGACAAAGGGAAAGCGAAGGAAGCCTAGGCACCCTAGAACAAGTCATTTTGGTATGTGGCTAATAAATCTGAATATTTCCTATTTTATTGAATTTATTTCCTTTATGTATTTAGGAAAAAAAAATTACTAAGTTGCTTAATTTATGAAATTAACTTAAGGAAAATGGAATTGAGACTTAACTGATGTTATGTATATGATTAGAATAAAGAAAAATAATTTTTATGGTGATGGTAACATGGTGGCTGAAATTCCCTCTAAATAAATAATGGTGATTTTTGCATGAAAATAATAATTAGTAGTCTAAATTAATTATACATGTTATATTTAGCTTCCTTGAATTTTTATATGAATTATGAAATTTATTAAAAATTTTTAAAGCTTATTAATGGTGTATGTATGTAATGAGATTGATGAATTATAGAGGTATTATGTATAATTTGGGTAAATTTGAGTAGTAGATGTGAAATAATGCATAAATAAATTTTTAAGGAATTTATGGACTTAATATGAATAAATGAGAATTATAACATTGAATATGTTTGATAAAAAATATTGGATTATAGGGATATAATTCAATAAAATGCTGAAATAATTGAAATAAAAATGAAAAGTGTGCATATAAAATTTTAAGGAGTTTATATGCAATCTAAATGTATTTTTGAAATAAATTGTGTAATATGTATAAGTAAAAGTATATACAGTAATGCTTTTAGAAATAATCAGGTAGTAAAACTATCTCAGGATATAATTGACTAGCCATAGGGACACTTTTGTACCGCAGTGCAAGTCATGATGACTTGCTATGCTATGGATTGGATCTCTGATCACCATAGCTACTCTGTCTCTGTATTCTACTTTGTGAGAATTGGCTCTCTGGGGATCATTTGTCTATCTTTGATGTGGCCCTATGGGGTAGGGATGATCGCGGCGCGGTGCAGGGCGGGGAGGGCCTCCCCACCTACTTCCTCGTGTAAGGGCGAGGCAGGGACCAATAGTATTTCGGGGGAAAAGTTTTCCCCGTCCCCATCCCCGCGAGGATCCCCGTTCCCGCATAAAAAATATTTTTATTTTTTTAAAAAAATTAATTATAACTAAAATATAATATTTAGTAATTAATTATAATTGAAATATAATATTTAATAATTAAAAATATAAATTAAATTACAAATCAAACTAATATAAATTTTAACAATTAATAAAACTAAAATTAAATATAATTTAAAACTAAATTATATAAATATAATTAGATTTAGTAATTAAATTTTGGAGGAGGGGAAATTTCGGGGCGGGGACCTTAATTCCCATCCCTGCCCCGAATTCTAAGTCGGGGAATATTTTTCCCCCATCCCCCTTCCCACGGAGGAATTTTTCGGGGATTCCTCGCCCCATTCGGGGTGGTTCCCCACCGGGGACGGGGATTCCCCGCCCCGTGATCATCCCTACCGTGGGGTTCACGTCCCGTGTATCCGGTTTGGAGTTTTTTGTCGGGTCAAACTAGGGGCATAATGAAAATAATATGAGAAAATATGAAAAAGAAGTGAAAGATGTTAATTAAAAGTAATAAAGGACTGTTTTGAAAGAAAAAGAAAGTTTAGGGGTAAAATCGTAATTTTTTTTCAAAATAGTAAAAGTTAAGTAAATTAATTGAGAATCGTTTAATTAAAGATAATACAGTCAGTTAATGGTTAAAATATACTAAAGGAAAGTTTTATAGTCAACAAGGACTAAAATGAAATTTTGCATAAAAATATTTAATTAAGTGTAAAATTAAGGTTAAGTACCTTAATTAATAGTCTAGAGGTTAAAAAGAAGTATAAAAGTGTATTAGCAATTTAAAAATGTTAATTAAAAAGAAAAAAATGTTATTTGAATTTTTGCTTGACGAATTAATATAGAGAATTTTCGCATAACTGTACTATTTTTAAGATAAGTATAGAAAATATTTAGATTGTTAGTCATCACTGGACATGTTAAGTGCTCAGCGCATAGTTTTGACTGTGCGCGGGTACTCAGGAGCAGGAGCAAGAATATTCTCTCAAGGATTTCTTCTGATGTATTAGAATTATGAATCTTTTGGCATCTATATATGTGTGTGAATTTTTTCTTTGGATATGTAAATGTTAAACATGGGTTGTGATAGTAGATATTTATATTTTTGGATGTGTTGGAGATGGATTGATGATTATTATTATTATTTGTGATTGTTGTGCCTCAGAGAGGCTGTGGATATTGTCTATTTTTCAGGGGGTTAGTCAAATTTATAGCCGTTATATTGCCAAAATTTTATTAAATGCATAATAAATTGGACAGTTACAGGTCATCGGCGAATGATTAATTAAGATAATTAATTATAAGTAATAAGATGGCAAAATAGGAAAAAAAAATTTCTGGCATACGGGGTACTGGAACAGTATTAAGCATGTCACAGTGGTGACTAACAATCATAGTATTTTTTAACATATTTAATTATGTTATTTATACGGAACTATTCATTTTTTTATTTACTTATTTTTAAAGGAATCTTCTTATTTCAATCACATATACTCTTAAAGTTCACTTTTCTTTTCTTTTATTTTTGATACATGTTATGGCATGAACAATTTGAATTTGGTCTCTATTTTTACTAAAGCATAAAAATTATACTTTTGATCCCTATCTTACAATGTAATAGGATTCATTCATGATTTCATCTTTCGATTAATTTTCATTTGCTAAATTATAATTTAGCCTTTGTACTTTCATTAAATTACAGTGGTACTTTCTTTTATCATTTGTTTACATTAATTTGCTTATTTGACATGTCACTTATAATTAGATAAACGGTTACTATTTTAAATATATAATTTTATGACAATTTATATGCAGAGTCCATACTTTTTCCATTGTATCTAAAACTGTCATTTTAAATCCTAGTTACAGTTTTGCTATCAATTCGTTTATTTTCAATTTAAGTCTATTATTTCGTATACCCATAATCAATTAATTCTCGTTCCAATATTTTTATATCAAATTATATTTTAGTCCTTCAGGATTACAAGGAATTTCTGTTAAGTTTTTCATTTATTATTTTACCATTCTCCTTCCTACTTTCATTATTTTATCACCTTTACCCAATAATTTCATTATTTGGGTAAATTTTCATTTTAATCTTAACTTTTCATTTTCTTTTATATTGTTACTTTTTCACTTTTATTTTTAGTCATATGTCACAATTTTGCATTTTTATATCATTATAATCATTATAAAGCGCTTTTACCATTATTAGCAGTCTTTTCAAATTAATGTCAAGACTTTGAATAACTTTTCAATTTAGTCTAGAATCTTTCATTTTATTTCACAATTACGCTTTTTACTTGTTAATTACAAAATTACCATCATTCTACTTATCTTTCAATTCAATCTATTAAATGACTTACAAATTCCAATTAACTCTTGTTTTAACCCTTTTTATGCAAAATTTCATAAAATTTCTATCAAAAATACTATTATCAATACTTTTAGCAAATATTTCAATTTAAATACATAATTTTAATAAACTTTTCAATCTAGACCATCTTTACTTATTTCATATTCATTTTTCATTATTCTGATATTTTAATTTACTTTTTCATTTCATGTCAGTACACTGATCATTCAAGGCTTTCATTTCAATTCGGTCCTTTAACACTTTTACACATTTTAATTTTTCACTAGCTTTTGTATTTTAGTTCATTAGTCACTTGACTGGATTATTATTTTCACCCAAGTCATAGGTGATTTATTTATCTTACATTTTCTTTCGTTCATTTTTTTTTATTTTCACTTCATATTCAATTAATAGCTTACAAATTATCAAATAATCCTTATTTTGATTTTTTTCATGTAAAATTATATTTTAGTCATTTCACTTTACAAAAACTTTATTTTTGGACTGTTAATATACTCATTTACCATTTTACCCTTTTCATTCATTTACATGTCATTTTTACTTGTCAATCTTATCATTTGGAAAATTTATTGTTTTACTCCTGAATTTTTTATTTCTTTTCAGTTATGTCCTTTTTCATGTTTAATTCTTACTTTTAGCTTGCTTTTCATACTTTTAACATATTTTTTTATTATGCCCTTAGCACAATCCTGGCAGAAACTTTCAAACCAGATATATGGGATGTGAACCCCACAAAACCACATATAGACTAAGAAATGACCCCAAATGACCATTTCTCACATAACAGACAGATACTATGGGAGATCAGTGATCCTACCATAGCAAACTAAGTCACCATGACTTACACCACGATACAAATGTCCCTATAGCCAACTAATTATATTCTGAACTAGATTTTTACTGCCTGACTATTTCTAAGGGCACAAATTCATTAAATTACAAATCATTAATCAGATTTTTTTCACTCTTTTCATTACTTTTTCAATACTGTCAATTATCAGTTAATCTTTTCAGTCTCTTTTACACAATTTGTAAATTATTTCACAATAATCCACCAATTTCTCATCAAATTATAAATTAATTTACATTAATTCAATATTTTTACCTTATACATATCCAAAATTCATCTCAAAAATATTCATTTAATTTTCATAAATTCTACAAAAATTCATGGATACATTAATTCATATCTATAGTCATTGTAAGGCTTATTTTCATCAAAGTACACAAAATACAAATCATTTTCCTTAAGAACATAATTCGATCACCATACAATCAATCATTTCATCACCTTTGGACAGGTTATCAATTATATCAATATAATTCATTATTTTGCACTTAAATTGTGAATTATAACTCAATAATTCAACAAATTTATTTTGTATATATTTGAATATTTTCTCTAACATATTCAAATAAATTCTATAAAAATTCATGGGTATATATTTTACTTTTTTTATAAATTATTTCACCATAATTCATCAAATTTACATTGGACATAATCAATTATTTACTCTAAAAATATTTAAATAATTTTCATAAATTCTCTAAAAATTCATGGACATATTATTTCATATTTATTATCATTTTAAGGCTTAATTTATCAAAAATATCCAAAATACACTTTATTTTCTCTTAAACATCAATTCGGCCGTTAAAAGAATACCACCTTACAAAATCATTCCAATCAATTTAAGCTTATAATTAGGCTTATTTAAGGTCTAATTACACTAATCTAATGTCAAATTTAATTATACTTACTTTTCTTAATTTTCCTCCTAAGTTACATAAGCGAAATAGAAGGATTTATTAGTCACTTAGGATTCTTAAATTAAGGTGTGAGATTGAGAGAAAGCTTGAACAATTGAAGAAAATGGTGGCTAGTGTGGTTTAGCCAAAAGAGAAGGGAGAAGGGGCTGAAGGGATAAAGATGGCTGCCCAAAATATCCTTTCTCTATAGATTTTTAAGGTGGCTAAATGGGTTGGGCTTTGGTTCAACCCAAGCCCACTAATTAAAGCCCAAAAATCCAAAATTAAGCCCAATATGCTACTCTTTTGTAATTCTCCCCCTTCCCAAATCCAAATCACTTCGAATTCAATTTCATAATTCTTATCATGTCAACAATAGACTGTCCCAATCGGAGTTCATTTTTGGTCCAATTCGATAATTATCGGTGTTACCGAAAAATTTACTTTTTGCAACCAAAGTATCCTAAACATTATTTTAGACATATCTGAAATTTTTGGTAATTTTTAGACTTCATTTACTATTTTAAAAACCTCTACCAAATCCACGATCAATTAATTACTATTTAAACCAAAATCATTATTTTTCTTTTATTTTCTTAGTTCAAACCTTCCTAAAAATACTTTCATAATTCTCAAAATATATTAATTAAGCTCTATAAATATTTTTAAGTCAATTGGAGACTATTTTTTAGACTGGTATACATTTACCGGTCAAGTAACCCAATTTTTCAAAGTAACCGAAAAATTAATTTTTTAATACAATATCATTCTACATCTCATTTAATGTTAATATGAAAACTTCATGATTTTTAGAAATTATTTGCTATTTTTAATGTTACAGTCAAACCTTAGTCAATTCAAATATTATTTGATATGAAACCATGAAATTTTCTTATTTTCAGTTTTTGAAGACTCATTTGACCTCATTTTAACTCTAAATTTGAACCACGGACTCTTGCTGATATTCTCTTTCCAATGATCAAATAAAATATTTTTCAACTTTGAAAGATACTATTCACCCCGGTGTTACTATTTACCTCAAAAAATATTATTTTTGACTAACTCGACATTTAGGCCACTACAGGTTAGGCCTAAGTTTAGCCCAATTTGGTTTTTAAGCCTAATTAATGCACTGTAGATTATTTCTCTCTCTTCCCAAGCTCAAATTCTTTAAAATCAATTTCATAATCTATAAAATATATATCTTAGCTTACATAAAAATTTTCAATTCAATCAAAATCCATTTTTGGTTTGATTTACTTAAATTGGTCCGATTAGTAAATTTACGGTGTTATCATAAAATCACTTTTTCACCATAAAATAATTCTAAATACTAATTAGAGCATAGTTTGGTTTTTAAGCCTAATTAATGCACTGTAGATTATTTCTCTCTTTCCAAGCTCAAATTCTTCAAAATCAATTCCATAATCCATAAAATATATATCTTAGCTTACATAAAAATTTTCAATTCAATCACGGTCCTTTTTTGGTTCGGTTCACTCAAATCGGTCTGATTAGTAAATTTTTGATATTATCGTAAAATTACTTTTTCAGCATAAAATAATTCTAAATACTAATTAGAGCCCAAATGGAAGTTCATGCAATTTTTAAAGATTATTTACTATTTTTAAAGCCTCGGTCAAACCCACGGTCAACTTATTACTATTTAAACCAAAATCATTATTTTTTCTTACTTCTTAAGTTCAAACATTCCTAAAAATACTTTGATAATCCTTAAAACATATTCATTAGGTTACAAAAATATTTTTGAGTCAACCAGATATTATTTTTTGGTCTAGTTTATATTTACCAGTCCGATAATACAATTTTTTAAAATAACTGAAAATTTTATTTTTTGTTATTATATAATTCTACATCTCATTTATTATAGATTTGAAAATTTTGGTAATTTTTAGAGGTCATTTGCTATTTTTAAATTTTCGGTCAAACCTTAATCAACCTGGGAACTATTTGATCCAAAATCATGAAATTTCCTTATTTTTAGCTTTTGGAGACTCATTTGACCTCATTTTGATTCCAAATTTTAGTCATGAGCTCCTACTGACATGCTCGTTCTAATGATCAAATAAGATATTTTTCAACTTCGGGAGGTACTAATCATCCCAGTGTCACTATTCACCATCGAAAAATACTATTTGCGACTAACCTGGTATTTGGGCAATTACAAGTAGCTTCAGTTCCTCCATCTAATGATACTTTTAGGAGATTGGCATCACTAAAAGATGCAGTTAGATGCTAGAAGCAAACATTAGAGGCAATGTTCACGATAGTGCAATCTATATAGACATTACCAGCTACTATCTAGACATGGCAGACAGAGGTCCAAGGTCTTATAGCAAACATGGAGGCTGCAGACCACAGGTTTGATAGTTCTTACAGGTAGTAGATGGATCCCTCACCCAAATCAGAGAGTAGGAGAACCATATCGAGGGTGAGGTTCCCCGCCCTAAACAGGCTATGGTTGAGACGAACAAGCAGCTAAGGAGGTACATTAGGGAGGTGAGGAGTAACCTGATTAGATACCTAGAGCACCACTCTTAATCCATTCTAGAGGTAGGATAAGGGTTAGAGAGGTTAGCAGGGGTGATAGCATAGATCCTACAACCCATAATGATAGCTTTGTCTAGCTTCAGATTTATGTTCGAGTAGGCAGGAGAGCAACCGCCAGTAGCACCTCAGGTTATGGCTTTAATTAGACCCCATCAAGGCCAGCTTACAGCAAAGCACCAGGGCTACCTTAGTAGGCTATATTATATTCAGGGAGTTATTGTTTTGTTCAGAAAATTTTCGTTTATATAATGATAAAACATGTATTTATTTAATTTGAGCATATATTTTATGATTGCTTTCATATATGCTTGACACTGAGAGTTGAAAAAAAAAAGAAAATTTTCAGTGACTCTTCACAGATGAATATTTGCTAGAATGGTCTCTAGAACCTCAGTGATTTCTCACAAACACATATTTGATAGAAATCTCCCTAGTGGACAAATGCTTATTTTTCAGAAATCACCCTAGTGGAACATTGCTTCAAAAGAGATGCCTTCATACCTCGTAGAGGCAATCAGCCAATGGTTTAGTTAAAAGTCAACACCAATCAAATATTACTCTAATCACCTCACTTGATGTTGCAGGTTGATACAAATCTTAGTTAAGTACAACAAATTGTTCTGATTTTACATGCCCCAAGTGCCGATCAGACCCATTCAAACTATCTGATTCTGCATGTCCCAGACACTAATTATGAAAAACCTTTTTTCTTGTCTTAGTTCTTCATGCCCTAGGTGCTAATTAGACAAGTGGAGACTCGTCGCCTTCAATAAAGTTGGTTTCAAATCATCTCAATTTTGCATGTCCCAGGCGCTAATCAGACATATTTAAATAACCTGATTCTGCATGCCTTAGGGGCTAATCAGAGTTAATCAATCTGTCCTAGTTTTGCATGCCCTAGACACTAATCGGACAGTCAATTTAGGATTAACACATCGACTAGTTGATGTTAACTACCCGAATCAGGGTTAACGCATCGATAAGTTGACTATAACTACTGAGCTAAGAGACTCGCTACCTCAGAAGTTATGCGTTTTAATCAAGAGATTTTTTGCCTCAGGTGTGGTCTTTTTTCGTTTTACTCTAAATTTTGGCTCACTTTGGCACTAGTGCACCGGCTCTCCGAAATGTAGCTATAGACATTGCGATCCAAGGTAGCCTAGATCAGGGTTACCAGATGATGAGAAAATAGCATATTCTGACAACAGGTTTGGATCTTAAAGCTCTAATCGTGAATTTCTCACTTTCTCAAAGATTCTTCATGATTTTCCACACATTTTCAAATATTTTCAAGTGTTTTAACAAAATGAGCATAAAAACCTGATCTAAACCTTTAGTAGTGGCAGATGGCCATCTGTCTCTTGAGAGGTGCCCGTTTGTGGATCTCTCTCTCCTGCACAGGCCAATAAAGGGATATTTTAAGAAATTCTGGGTTTAATGCTGAGGGACGGCCGCCCCTCAGTGAGGGATACCCGTCCTTGGCTTAAAACCCAAAATTTCCATATTTTTGGGTTTTCAAAAAGGTAGTTTTATCCCAAAAGAGGAGGATTTTGGATTTACGAGATTTTATCTCTAGATTTGGACAGTTTTGAGTTGGAGTTCAACTCAAACTCTTCTTTAGATATAAAATAAAAAATCTAAGGTTTGAAAAGTGGCCGAATCACTTTTTTTAGAGAGCCACCTTAAAAGAGAAGAAAATTTAATTTTTTTTCTCTCTCTAACCTTTGGCTCTAGCAATTCTTGACTATAACATACACACAAAAGCAAATTTCTTACTTTTTTTCGAGAAC
Source organism: Excoecaria agallocha (assembly GCA_037975025.1). Classification (NCBI taxonomy): domain Eukaryota; kingdom Viridiplantae; phylum Streptophyta; class Magnoliopsida; order Malpighiales; family Euphorbiaceae; genus Excoecaria; species Excoecaria agallocha. Next base: position 55,252,117 of record CM075812.1, read on the forward strand.
AATAATCACGAATCGGGGTAGAAATTTGGACTATAATAATTACAAAGTCAGAATATCTTCTTAAAGTAACATCTTGGCTTACTCTTACTTTCTTTCTCTATAATTCAATTTGCATAATCATATGATTCCTTGATGTATATTGGCATATTTTGATTATTATAATTCAATTAATATGCATGTTTAATTGAGGTTTGATGTGTATATGGACTATTAAATATGCTAAAGGCATGATTGGTTCTTGAATTCCTCCATTGTTGTAAATGTGAAGCTTTTTCTTTTATTTTTCTAATTCTGTAATTATCTGATTTTGGTGTAATTTATGCATGTTTGATTGTGATAAATTAGTTTTAACATGATTTAGAACCATAGGGATGCATATTTAAGGCTAGAAATCCATTTACGCAATGTTCTAAATTTTTCCATGAAACCTACATTTCTGGTTAAAGACAGCTAAAAAGCACACATCTAAGTGATTTTATCACTCGATTGAGTGATTTAACACTCTCTTGAGTGATTTTGGCACTCACCTAAGGCAATTTCATGTTTTCAACATGGTCAAAGCACTCTCCTGAGTGATTTCAGCACTCACTTGAGCATTTAAGCACTCTCCCAAGTGATCAAGGGCACTCTATTGAGTGTGTGTCATATTTAGTTGATAAAAGACTTCCTATTTCACTAAAACACAAATTCCTTTAGATCACCATGAATTTGAAAGATGAAGAAAAGATAACGTTCACCACTCATAGGGCGACCTATTGCTATAAGGTGACACCTTTTAGCCTCAAGAATGCAAGAGCAATTATAAGGTGACACCTTTTAGCCTCAAGAATGCAAGAGCAACTTTTAAGGTATATGTCGATGATATGATCTTCAAAAGAAAAACCTTAAAAGATCTGCCAAAAAAGCTTGAAGAAACATTTTCGACATTAAGGAAGTTCGGGCTTAAGTTAAATTTTAAAAGGTGTACGTTTGGAGTTCGGTTGGGCAATTCTTAGGTTTTGTTATTTCAAAAAAGGGAATAAAGGCTAACCCAATAAAGATTGAGGCCATATTGCAGATGGAGCCATAAAAATCCATTAAGAAAGTATAGATACTAAATGGGAAAATTATAGATCTGGGGAGGTTCATCTCCTATTCGGCAAAACAATGTCTTCCATTCTACAAGGCCTTAAAGAACTTAAAAAATTTTAAGTGGAGTTTGAAATGTCAATTCGCTTTCAAAGCTCTCAAGTAGTTCCTAAGTTCTCCACCATTGCTTAATCATCCACAGCTCGGTGAGAATCTGTTCATGTACTTGGCATTCTTTGAAGGAGCTATAGGCTCAATTTTGGTTAGGGAAGAATAACTCAGCAATTTCCCATCTATTATACAAGTAAAGTCTTGCAAGGTGTCGAACTAAGATACCCAATCCTCGAATAACTAGCTCTGGCCTTGGTCATTTTGGTAATAAAGCTGTGACCTTATTTCCAAGCTCATACAGTAATTTTTTGAACTAACACTTCTCTTAAAAAGGTGATGTAAAATCAAAAGCATCAGAGAGGATAACAAAATGGACAGCCCGTCTGAGAGAGTTTGATGTTTGATACAAACTTCGTATGGCCATGAAAACAAAAGTGTTGGCTGATTTTGTAGCCAAGCTCCATACCTTTCTTGTTGAACCAAGTAAGATGACCTAGTAGATGAATGTCGATAGGACAATATCATTGGAAGGATTCGGAATGGGAGTTGTGTTATTTAGCCTTGGAAGAATCTCTATATAAGGAATGGTCAAAATATCTTTCCCACCATCTAATAATGTTATAGAGTATGAAGCACTTTGGTTTGGATGGCAACTCACCCTTGAGGTAAAATTGAACTCATTACTTATTTTTTTGACTCTCAATTGTTTGTTAGCCAGTTGCTAGGGAAGTTCAAAGCTAAAGAGCAAGCAATGACAAAATATCGAGACCTAGTGTCGACCCTACTAGCTTAATTAGAAAAATACGAGAGCTTATGAACAATTGAGCAAATACCCCGGGAAGAAAATAAAAGAGCTAACTCATTGGCCAAGTAGGCATCCACGAAAGGTGCCATATAATCAAAAGATATAGTTTGGATGGTCATTGCCCAACTGTCGTATGAAACCTACTTAGTCCAGCTGAATGAGCAGATGGATGGATGGATGGTGACTTTCGATTTATCAATTCCTCGATACGGGCACTCTTTCAGAAGATAAGATTGAAGCCAAAAGGATAGTTCAATGGTCCAATCTTTATTCCATCCTGGATGGAAAACTATACAAAAGTTTCTTTTCACACCCTTGGTCACTATGCCTAAGCACGGATGAAGGCGACTATGTCCTCAAGAGAAATCCATATGGGTATTTACAGATCATATGAAGGGGCTCAAACAATAGCTCGAAAGGTATTGTTGCAAGGGTATTATTGGCCAAGTATGGAAATTAATGCTAAGGAGTTAGTGAAGAAGTGTGACAAATGCCAATGGTTCGGCAAGATATCTCACCAGGAATCGGTTCAGTAAACCCCAATACACAGTCTGTGGCCCTTTGCATAATGAGGGATAGACATACTAGGGCCTTTTCCATTGGCCATTGGACAAAGAAAATTTTTAGTAGTAGCAGTAGACCACTTCACCAAATGGGTTGAAGCTGAACCCCTGGCAACCATCACCTTAGCAAATATAATCAAGTTTGCTCAAAAGTTTATTATCATCAGGTTCGGTATATCTCACACTTTCATTACTGATAATGTTAAATAGTTTGATTGTTAATCTTTTAGGAATTTTTGCAAAAAACTACGGATTCAACTCAAATTTACATCAATTTATCACCCCCACATCAAATGGCATGACCGAGGTCACCAATAGAACAATCCTAATAGGTTTAAGAAAAGACTTGACGAAGCAAAAGGCCTTTAGGTGGACAAGCTGAATAACATATCATGGGCATATCATACATCACCTCGGTCAGCAATGAGAGCCACTCCTTTTTCTCTAACTTATAGAGTAAAAGCAATCATTCCCTATGAGATGGGAGTGCCAAACCTAAAAATCAAGCTATACCATAAAGAAACAAACAAGAAGTGACTACTTTATCACTTGGATACACTTAAAGAGAAAAGAGAGCATGCCCAGATCCGGGCAACGGCATACAAACACCGTATGGTGGCGTATCACGATCATAAGTTAAAGCCTCAAACATTTAACGTAGGAGAACTTGTTCTTAAAAAAGCCATTGAAGCTCAAACAGCAGCAGACATTAGTAAATTGAGCCCTTAGTTCAAATCGACAGTTAGCCACGAGCCCTTTTTGTTTTAGCTCAAATTGACAATTCACCACGAGCACTCACTATACGCTCAAATCGGTAGTTTTCCATAAGCCCTCTTTTGTTCTAGCTTAACTCGGCAACTTCACCACTAGCACATAGTAATTTTAAGCTTAACTAGGCAATTTCACCATGAGCGCAATTTTTATGATAACTCGATAGTTTTGCCATAAACAACATTTTATTTAAAAGCTCAACTCGACAACTTAAGCCAAGAGCACAATAATTTTAGTTTAGTCCAGCAAATTTTCCACGAACATGACTTTATGTAAAAGCTCAGCTTGGCAGCTTAAGCCATGAGTACATTTGTAATGGTCTCAACACTGGCTGGCCGTGAACAGTAAATTTCGATGGTAAATAGTGCATCCGGGCCATAAAACGGACCCAGAAGTGAAAAATATTTTATTAGACCATCGGAAAGTATTGCTCATAATGAGTCTGGGATTGGAATTTGAAGTAAAATTGAGGTCAAATAGGCCTCCGAAAGTCAAAATACGAAAAAGGTAGCGAGTCAATTTCCCTGGTAGAGAAGGGACTTGATTTTGCATAAATTTTTAAAAATAGCAAATGAACTCCAAAAATTTCCATATTTTGCAGATTTTCATGAAATTTCATTTAGAATATTTTGGTATAAAGAAATGAATTTTTCAGCGATGTTGATAGTTGTCGAATCGGACCAGTTCGGTTGAAATATAGAATCAATTTTGGAGTGATTTGGAGTGAAAAAATAGGAGAAATCATTTTGGGCTTTAAATTAGGTTGTTAATTGGCTTTAACTAATTAATTAAGTCGATTAACCTAATCCAAGCCCATAAGCACTTAAGCCATCATATATAAGAGGGAGTTTCTGGAAGAGACCAGCAGCTACATCTTCCTCTCCACCTCTTCTTCTTGGCTGAACCCCTCTCACCATTGTTGGTTTGAGTTTTCTTCCTTTCTCCTCCCATCCCTCACCAAATTAAGCCTTAGGATAGTAATTTCTACCTCTCTAGTTGAGTTTGGTCTCTCCCTCTCTTCAAAAGAAGGAAGAAAATCAAGAAAAATTAAGAGAGAGAATTTAGGGTTTCATTTGAGGTAAGTGAAACCAATGAGTTAAAATTCTTTCTAAGGTGCCTACTTATGTTTTTGGGTGCCTAAATTTCATTTTTGATGTTAATTTTAGCATTTGAGGTCAAGAAAATAGAGTTTTTATGTGTTGAAATTTCGGCTTCCTTAGGGAATCAAGGTGAATTGCAAGCTTCCAAGGCTAAAGGCAAGGAAAAGGAAGCTTAGGCAACCTAGAGCAAGAAGGAAAGGTTAGTGACTAATAAATCTTGATATTTCCTTTGATTTTGGCTATGTAACCTTTATGTAACTTAGGGTAAAAGTGATAAAATGATGTTTAATTGAAAGTAATGATATATTAGTGTTAAGAGACCTTAAATAAGTGTGTTTAAATGCTTGAATGAAGTGTGACATGAAAATAAGGTGTGGGTCCTTTGTTGGCCGAATAAATCATTAAAGAAAACTAAGGTTTATTTTGTGAATTTGGATGATTTTATGCCTCAAATTCCTAGTAAAAATGAAATAACATGCTTGAGAATTTTTCTGGAATTTATAGAATTTAAATGAATATGTTAGAGAAAATTTCTTAATTATGTAAGTAAGATAATTGTTGAATTAATATGAAGTAATGCGCCATTTGACGAGAAAATGAATAATTTCGGTGAATTATGGTAGAATAATTCACAAATCATGTGAAGGGATTGAAAAGAATAAATAATAAGGTAAGCAAGTATAATTATGTAATGAAATAATAAGAAAATAATGATGTGATGGAATTTTCTGTGAAATTATGCCCTTAGAAATAGTCTGGTAGTAAAAGCTTAGCTCAGGATATAATTGGCTAGCCATAGGGACATCTGTACCGCGGTGCAAGTCATGGCGACTTGCTTAGCTATGGTAGGATCACTTATCTCCATGGCTTCTGTCTGTATCTGATATTTATTCTGTGAAAAAGTGATCTTTGAGATCATTTTTCAGTCTGTATGTGGTCCATGGGATCCACATCCCGAGTATCCAGTCTGAGAATTTCTGTCGGTACTGTACTAGGGGCATGAAAGTGATAATAAGTTAAAAGAAATGAAAAGAATGACAAAAATAAAGTTTAAAGTGGAAAAAGGGCTTAAATGAAAGAAAATAAAAGTTCAGAGGCAAAATGATAATTTTGCCAAAATGGGTGATTAATAAGTAAAATAAGTAAGAAATAGATAACAAGGGCAAAATGGTAATTTTGGAGACCTAACAGTGTCAATAAGATAAAGTTTTTATGATGCAGGGGCTAAAATGAAATTTTACTCAAAAGTAGTAAAGTAAAGAATAAATGATGAATAATGGAGGAACTTGTACAATGAAAATGAAAATAAATGACTAAAATGGCAAAATCGTAAATATTAAGACAAAAAGGACATTTTCGAAATTTAGTAAGATTTTGAGGACTAAATAAAAAATTTGCCAAAAGTTACGTAATAAAGGAGAAAAAGAGTAAATAATATGGAAAAATGACTGTTTTTACTTGAATTTGACTTAAATATGTAACTGTACTTATTTTAGAATTTAATTCATTGGTCGAATCATAATAAAGGTAAATATTATTGACAAGAAAGTATTAGGATTGTTAGTCACCGCTGGGCATAATTTATGCTCAGCATGTAGTTTCTACTGCATGCAGTACCGAGCTGGAGGAGCAGTAATGCACGAATGAAAAAGGAGAAAAGTTATTTTGTTAAGTAGCTATGTAGGTTTTGGCATGTATATAAACAGATGGTTATGTATGAGTATATGATTATGTAAAAATATGTAAACATATATGTGTGTATATGGATATGGTTTATTTTGAGTTGTTGGATGATTGATGGAAATTTGAAGAATGGGATGATTGTCTAGAAGTGTTGTGCCTCTGAAAGGTTGTGTTTTGTCTGTTTTTCAGGAGGCTAGTTAGATATACAGCTATTATATTACCGAAATTTTATTATGTGAATAGTAACCCGGGACAATTATAGGTCATTAAATACCTAGGTAATTGGTAATATTGAATTTTGGTGTTATTTAAAAGTTTTTATAAAAGAAAAAAATTTTACCGGTTTGCACGCACTGTTCAGTTAATCGGAGTGATAAGGGTGTTACAACATTCATTAATAATAAAAAGCTCAGCCTGGCAGCTTAAGCCATGGGCATTTTTCATTACTTAGCACATTCGTCAATTTGTCAAACTTCATAAACATTTTCTTAGTGATCTTTGATTAATTATAGCTAAACTAGCTCGAATTAACTCTTCAGATTATCAGTTAGCCAATTAACTTGATTGAAAGCAATTCGGATAGTCATCAACTCTGACTATTATTAGCACGGATCGTTCAATGTCTATAACATAAAATCAAGATAACATCACAAGTTCAAGATAGAACATTGTTGAAAAAAAGTTCATTAAAAGGAAAGTCAGTACATGTAACCAAGGTACTCATAAGCTATAAAAGTCGACCTCATGAGCAAAAAAAAAAAAAGGAAAAATCCTAACTACTCTTTATCGAGATTGACATCATCCACCCAAGAAAAGTCTTCCCAAGGAAATTTCTCCTTCATGACTTGGATAATCTTATCGCCATAAGCAATAGCTTTTTGCGATAAGGTCATCCATTTTCTCTTCCAACTTAGACATTTTCTTTTCAAACTCAGCACAATTGCTCTTCAATTTGGCCTGGCACTTCTCCAACTCAACTTTGGAGGCTTGGTACTCCTCTTTTTCCTTTACTGTGGAGGTCTCTACCTCAGCCAGCTTTCAAGTAGCTTCCTCAACTACCTTACAGCTAGTCTCTTCTGCCTCTTAGCCTTGGCCTCAATGGCAGAAACATGATCCTTCCAGCTATTAGCCTCTTGTTTGGCCTCTTTTAATTTTCCTTCAAGATCAGCAGTAATATTGTTTTCCTCTCTGAGCGGGATAAAAAGCCTGTTCATTTTATGAATCAGTGAATTGGAAAAAAACCACACTCTGTATAGAAAAACGTGTTAAAAAATAAATAAGAGGAAGAATTCCCAATGTACGATGGTAATACCTCAACTCGATGCCTTTTCATAACAGCAGATAAGCAGTCTACTTATAGGTTAATAAATGACGATACCTCATCCGAAATATAGGTCAACAGAAAGCAAAAAATATTAAACTCTAGATTGGTGGAACTATAGGCGAGAGGGTTCTGTAGCCACATTTCTCGAACCTCATTTATCACTTTGGTCACTTTCTCGCTCCATTCAGGAAAAGACAATGTCCTCTATTCAGAAGCCCTAGAGGATGAAAGCTCGGGAAGTAGGACTAATGGGCGGCCTACATTGATTAAAGGACTGACAAGAGAGGTGAGGGAGGCATCTAATATAGTAATGTCATTGTAAGGGCTGTTGTGTAGTGAGCCTAGAGTAGATGTAGCTTGATTTGGGCTTGCAAAGATAACTGCAAGCCTTATCGCCACACTAACTATCGAAGCCGACACATTAGTGGCCTGAGTAGACATTGCATTCCTCATTTAAACAAGTCGCGCTAGTTAGTTGAAAACTCTCTCCAACTTTGGCCCTCTTGGCCTTTACTTTCTCGCCAAAAGATTGCTCGCATGCCCTCTTCATAGCTGTAAAACAATAACATAATGAGAAAAATTAGACTTTTCACGTAGCAAGAAATAACAAATGTATCTCGTATATCACTAAGGGAGCTCAGGGGAAGACTTAGGATCCAAAAAATCATAGATATCAATTTTAGTTCGAGCAAGCTCTCTCCACCAAGCTAAGATTTTTTCTTCATCTTGGGTAAGCACCAAGTGTTGGTCATTCCTATTGATGAAGCGCCCCCATGAAGTTCGGACAGGGAACTCATGCTTGCCCTCAATATCAAAGAATCTATCTTTCCAGTGTTTGAGGGAGTTTGATTTCCCTGAGAAAACATCGTATCTTGCATGGGTTTAAATGTTTAAATGGTCTTTTGTTATATTCCTAAGACCGACTATGTGGGTTTCTTTGAACAGGTGAATTGTGAGATCAATTGCATTCTCCAACATCCAAATTTGTAAGGTTGTTAGGGTGAGCCAAGCATTGGGTTGTAGTTGACCATAGTGAGGTCATAATACCTTAGGAAAGCAATCTCAAAATAGGTTAAAGGAATAGTGAACCCAGCTTGGATATTGGCTTCATAAAGAACAAGTTTTTTCTTGTCATTAAAATTGTAATTAGCAGAAATATGAGAACTTAGGGCTAGGAGTTTGTATTGGGTTGGAATTCCTAATTTAGCTTTTAAGTTGGCAAGCTCGGTAATTTTTATAAACGAACTGATTTTGGGAACACAAGGATTAGACTTTGGTGGTCTTCTAGGCCTAGGATGGCTAGTTTCATGGGTTTTGGTGTTTGGAGTATTTACCGAGGCAATCTTTGGGTTAGCATGTGTGTTTTGTAGAGCCACTTGAAAAATGGGAAGTTCTATTAGGACATTCTCGGTGGATGAGGTGCAAGCAGACATGCTTTGCATAGTATGAACCAACAGACCATCTAAAATCCTAATATCACTAGACCCCATAGATCCGCTCATTTTGAAAGATAAATAGAAAGGGAAATACAAAAGCAAAAGGGAAAGAATCTAGAGCACTGACCTATGATGGCGATTGAAGAGATTTGAAGCAGATTTGGAGGAGAAATGCGAAGGAAAAAGAGAAATGAAGAAATGGAGCAGAAAAATGACGGTGAAAAAATGAAAATAGACAAGTGTTGGAGGAATATATAGGGAGACTGAGCCATAGGATGGAAAATGAACATAGGGCTCAGAGGTCCTTGAAAAGCGTGAAAATAATGACATTGGCAGCTATTATGTAAAACTCAAGGAGACGCCATTATGGTTAATTACTGATATCATGGAAATTGAGGAGACAGGTTTTGCAATTATTATGGACAGCCTGGGAAGATGCCTCATTTCGTTCAAATCATAGGCTTCCTTACATTTGGGCAAGACCTCAGCCCCTTTTGTGACATAAATGTCTTTTACCTGGTAGGGGATTTATGATAACCAAACTATATCTTGGGCCCGACCCACAGCTCAGGTTCCTAGCCAATTGGATTGTCTAGGATCAGAATAGTGACTTCTAACAATACCGTTTTGGTGAGTCCTGCTAAGGCACAGATTAAATGGTTATCTAATCAGGATTTAACTTATTTTAGGGAAGTTTGGCCTAGCTTCAGCTTAAGGAAGGACTTCTACTAGAAAAGGACTCCTATGTCCACAAGGAATCCTAGCAAGAAAAGAGAGAGTCTTTATAAATAGCCAGGTGAACAAGTATTTTCTCTCTCTTAGCCATTCTCACTCAAAAAGACACTCTTTTATCTGTCACTGACTTGACCGTCAGAGAGTCTCCTCATCGGATCTTCACTAGGATTTCTTTGGTTTCAGGTACTTTTGGAGAGTCGAGTTATCCAATTCAGACCCGATATCAATCCGGTAATTTTCAAACTGTTATCAGGTACATGCTCACTCACTCCTAATTTTAGAGAGAAGCCAAAGTAGAATTTTGTGCAGGTGAAATTCTTAGATTAAGTTAGACAAAGTAGAATTCTTTTCACTCCAAATTTTCAACTCTATTTTATTTTCTTAATTTTAAGTGGCATGTCCACATATATATTGTAGTATTGTCATCATATCGTATTATCATACCATTATCATGTTTAAGTTATTTACAAGTACATAAATTTACAACTCTAATTACTTTTGATTTTTCTAGAGATGAATTGGGTGTTGCTTCCTTGATCACAGCAATAATGTCCCCAATATGAGGATATCAGCAATTACTATTCCTTATGATTTGAATATACATCAATTTTCGGGTTTCGTTGTTATGTACCACATTCAAATGGGTTTGAAATTGGATCATATCATTTTTTTTTAATTTGCTATTTAAATGCAAAGGAAAAAAAAAGATATATTGTTTGTCCAAAAAAAACTTGCGATTTTTTTATTTTAGTATGCAAAAGGTTTTTTCCCTCAAGTTCTATATTTCTATCCCGAAATAATGAACTGAGACACAGTCTGGAAACCTTTATATAATTTTCATTACACTTTTTGCTTTCGTAAATAATTAATTAATAACTAGAAAATATTATTCTTTATTTTTTATATAGTTCTAGGAGAGAAACATAATATCGTCTATAATATATGGAGAAAGAGTGTTTAAAACTGAAACTTGTGATTTCAGAAAACTCTTTCATTCAAAATAATTTTTTTTTCTTTTTTCTTTTATTAATTTTTATTTTTAATTTATTTTTAATTCTAATTATTTTTAATTCAAGAGTTATACTCTAATTCACATTTCATACACAGATATGTATGCAGTAAGAGATTTTTCTTTTTTTAAGAATATGAGCAAAAGATATTTAATAGTTTTTTCATAACTCAAAATAAAAAATTATAAAGAAAACGTAAGAATTTTATTATTTTAATTAGGACTTTATGAATTTCAATTCACTGTGTCTTCTAATGTCATGCTCCATATTATGAAACTTTTTGTGATCTATTTATAAATTAAAGTCTATATATATAAGCAATGTCCCATACGTTTAGTTATATTTTATACTAAAAAAAATAACGCAAAACATATTTGTCAAGTCCTATATATATCAATAAAAAATTTAGTGCAAAACAAATTTGTTAGGATTTACATTTATAAATATTAAAGCGAGCATAAGTTTTTTTCTTTTGCATGCTTTTTTCTTTTAACGTTATTTTTCTTTCTTTTCATAATTTTGATGGCATTTATCATCTTTATTATGTGCAGGAATATGTCAATAAAATAAAAATTGGTAAAGATTAAATTCTCCAAATTGCTCCCAAAAAAAAATCATAGAATATATGATTTTAAAGTTTTGAGTATATTTCTTAAGAAAAATGTTGAGTATACAAAAGTTCTCTAATCGTGCATAATTATTTAGTTCATTTAAAAAAAAAAGAAAAAAATTACCAATAAATAAATAATATCTTATATAATACAAATCCACTCGATAGAAAATACAAAATCCAGTTCCTGGAAATTTCAAAATTTGGCTCTCCCAATCTGAGTCTGAGCATGCGGCAACCAAAGCAAATCTCAGTAGTCATAAAATATGTTAGCTTCCGAAAATAAACATCTTTTTTACCTAAAATAGATGACAAACTTCAGTAAATGCTCAATTAACAAATAGGTTAAAACACAAAAACGCAGAGAAAATCCGCATCGAAGGCCTTCCTTGAAATTAGACGTTCACGTTTCACAGGATCCCGATGAGAAATATACGGTCATTAAATGTAGAGGATTCAAAAGAAAAATCTGAAACCTAAAATTTGGAGTAAATAGCAGTTTTCTTATTGATTTTCTAGTGTTACAAAGCCTTTCTTCAAGCAGAACTGATGGGCTAAAAGCTATATGCCCCAAGCAAAGAAAATTCCCATTCAATCAGTTTACGATTACAATGAAAAGATTAAATAAATGCCCGAGAACTTGGATATCCCTACTTTTACAAATAAAATCCATGGCTACCACCTCATTGTTTGATCAGAACCAACCATGCTCAATGAGCTTCCAGGGTAGTCGAGAAACCACAACCATAACAAGCATCTACTTCTCTATGCCCTTATGTAAACATTACACCAATTTTCTTTGCAAAATCATCCTCATCTACATCTTCCTCTTCGCCATCTGGATTTTCGCCCTGTTCATAATATTCTCCTTCGTCAACTTGCTCATATTCATAGTCCCCCTCCCTCTGATCATCAGCTTCATACTCATGATCTTCGTGATCCTCCATACCATCATCGAGAATCATCCCATCTTCAGTCTGAGGCTCAACCGGATCAGGAAGTCCAGAAGAATCCTGGCCAAGAGCAGCCTCAGTATTTTCTTCTGCAGTTGTCAACTTGGATGCTTCTTCGTCCTTGAGCACTTTCCTGTCTGCTTCATTACCAGTTTCTGTCTTGGCAACTACTGTATCATTCAAGCTTTCCTTTGTTTCTGTCTGATTGTTGTCGTTTTTATCTACAGAAGAAATTCCAATTCCAGAAGCTGCTGCCTCAGCCTCTCTTTTTCTCTTCAGAATCTCACTAAGAGGCATTGGCCCTTCAAATGAAAGATCACCTTCAGATGGTTGATGATCTTCCAATTGTTTTCTCTTTCTAAGAGACTGCTGCATCCTACCTTCTGTATTTCTGGTACCTTTCAACTCTGCAAGACTTTTAGGACCAGCGAAATCAAAACTTCTGTCATTTGACATTTCTCTTCTCGTCCGAGCATTTCTAAGATTTCTACCTTCACTATCGTAATCCTCTTCCACCCTAGCTTTTATTCTGTCACGAAGCCTCCCTTGATGGGAGGGTACAAGTGACCTCCCCGGTGACAATCTGCTCCGATTCCTACCCTTGTCTGTTCCCCTTTCTGCACGCAAATCACTAGCATTGGAAGATCTTCCTGGAAGCTTTATTCTGCCGCGAAGGCGACCGTCAATAGAGCTCTCATTAGAAGTTAAATTATGGGAGTCCCTTCGAGAAGAACCCTGATAATTTCTCTCCTCAACATTGTTATCACGAGCAAAATCATGGTTGACAACCGACCTCAAGCCATTAACTCTCCTATGTTTCGATAAACGATATCGCAGATCTACATCATCTGTTATTTCTGGGCTATCTGCTTTTGAATAACCTCTCCTTTCCAACTGAGCTGGCCCCAATAGCATTCTCTCTGATGAAGCTCTGTGCTGCTCCCAAGCATACTGCCCCTGAGTACGTTCGTAGCTGTCATAGCCTCGCTGATCACGATATGTTTCTTGGTCCATGTCAGCCACTGAACTGAAATCAGCTGAATGACCCATTTCATATTCATCCACTGGGTTCAAGTTCCTTCCTTCTTGACCTCTTGTCCTCCCATATTGATCTTCACCATGGTAAAAATCAGAATTTCTCAACTCATCATCTACAAGAACATCAAAACCAGGAGAGGATTCCCTCAAACACTCATCAGCATCCTTACCATTCAGGAAACCATGATCATCGGGCACTTGCGGCTGATGCAAACGGTTAAAATGAATTGAGTTTCCATTGACAAGAGGATGAACATTTGTTGCTTTGTATTTAGGAACCTCATCATTCACATTTTTAGGTAGTGGAATGTTCCTTTCAGCTCCTGCATTTCTTCTAGCACCAATTTCCAGTTTCGGTGCAGGTTTAATTTCAGCAGATGCTTCCATGGCCTTTGAGAAATTAGCTGGTGGGATCTTCTGCTGTTGAGAAAATTTTTTATGGCTAGCCTGAGGCTTTGCTGGAGGTGGAAGTTCAGCACTGGGCTTAGATGCTATTGGCTGAGAAATCTTGTTAATAGTAGGATTTGGCCCATGCAAGAAAGCACATCTATCACCTTTCAAACAGAGGCCCTTCTGGAAGAAAATGCATGGTACTGCTTGTTTGACAGGATTTTGAGGAGTGTGTGATGCAGGTGCTGCTGCCATATGTGATGGAGGCAATGAAGATCCAGCAGAAGCTGCTGTTTGGGCTCCAAGCAAGCCATCAAGGGGCTGAAAAGAGAGTATTAACATTCCATATCCATAAGCTTGATTTGAAGAGGGAGAGAGAGAGAGAGTAAAACAAAACAATGAATGCATAAATTTTTTCCCGAAGAAATCAACCTATTATTCCACATTTAACAACTTTCTCAGACCTCAAAAAAGTTGGAAAAACAATCCAATGAGAAAGACTATAAGATCAAGTAAGACAGAAGAGGAAACTTACTGGATGACGGAACCCACACTTTGGATTCATGCAATTTCCGTTCAACCAAAAGTAACAATCCCTTGGATTAACCCGGGCATATTCACTATGGCGATACTCACATTCACTTCCCTGTTGACATATAATAAGTAATGGATATTAGTATTAACTCAAACCACAGCAGAATAAATGTAGCAGTGATATATACTGTACCAACTTGTTAAGAAGTTAAAAACACGATCACATAAATATATGCTCTACATATATCTTCAGAAAGATATTCCATTTTGGATACATGCAATGCCTAAAAGGCTTCATGTAAATCGAATTTGTTGTAGATGCTCAGCCAATACACCATACACACTGAAATGCAATATGAGCTCAAAGTTCCCCAGAAACCAAATAAAACCATGTTAATGATGCACTCCAATTGTTGCATATTGATATACTATTAAGTGGTGATTTCAATATCGTTCATTTTTTTTTCCCAAGGGAAGGGGCGGAAACACCACCAAAAGTTAGAATCTAACAGTATCAGCAAGAACACTGTATATGATTATCATCACTCAAATCAATATTATCACAGCAAAGGTCTAACATATGCTCATCTTCTGATGCATAGCTAGCAAAAAAGCAGTATATCAGGTTTTACCGTCAAAGAAACTTTTACTTAAACATGAAGTCATAAAAACTCAACAAATTTTTTCATGGGAAAAAATTAATCAACATGTTTCCATTTATCGGAGGCTCCTAAAATCACAGAACCATGTTGATGAATTACAGATGTCCTCATAAATTCACTAGGATATTTCCTAAGAAACTTGTAGACACTGCAAAAAGATCCACATCACAAAAAAAACTAATAAGAGAACACCAAATTTTAAATCTGAAAACCCAATTAGATACAAATGCAAATCCTGCACAGCAGCAAATTTCCGAAAGAAACATAAAGAAAGATGCAAGAGAAAGAGAGAGGAAGACAGGAACCTTTTTGCAAGTTAAAGGTGAAGCAAGGAAGTAAACACAATCTGTATTCCTTTTCAAGGCCTCCTCCTCTGCAGATGGTGCCGTTGCTGTTCCCTGTTGCAGTTGTTGCTGCTGCTGTTGCTGTGTGGCCGCAACCATTATGGTTCTTCTCTAAAAAAAATTCACTCATCAGATCAGTTCCATTTTGAATTGAATACAAAGAAAATGTAACTGAGCAAGAAAATACAGGATTTGCCTTCACAGAGAAAGAAAAAAGAAACAATTGGAAGTGATTTCCCACAGAGGGTGAGAGTGCAAAGGGGGGCAAGGAGCGGTGCAGGTAACGGACATGCCACACACTAGTTGCCAAGTGTTTTCCTACTTATTTTAGAAAACTTGAACTTTGTATTGGACATCTGGATAAAGTTTGTTATAAATTAAAGTTAAACTTAAAAAAATCAGTTAAATAAAAATATTTGTAATAAGAAAAACAAAGTTGATCTAGCAAGTACTTGTTGCAATTTTACTGTGAAGCCAAAATTACTGTCCAATCACAATATTGACCTACCAAAATGAGAGACATAGAGAGAGCAAAGATTTAAAAAAAATGAAAAATGAAAAGAATAATTTTGTACCTCTTGTAACAGAGAAAATATGTCTTTTATTAGCTTTTAATGAAGTTCCACCATACTCCAAACTTAGCTTGATAATCACTGAATTATAAATGTATAAAACTATTGAGGTGGAAAATCACCTAGAGCCAAAAACAATGCTTCGAAACTTAGATGTTACAATTCTGCAAAAAGAATCCCCAACACGATTAAGAAAAAGCTAAGAAAATTATTAGACCACAGAAAAATGCATAGCAATGATAAAAGACAAGATTAATCACAACTAGTAATGTTCTTCATTTGTATGATCTATGCCCAGAAAAAAAAAATGAAATTGTCACACAATAAATATTAAAAATAAACCATCACAAGGACAATAACAAAGTATAAATCAAATCCGCAAGCTACAACAAATATAAAATTTGCTTAAGAGATAAGGTTAAAATTATTTCTGCCATAAAATCCAAGAGCAGGGTCTAATATTCACAACTAATCATTTGAATCTTAACAAAGCGGATATGTAAAATTTCATGAAAAAGGTCCAGAACATCCTTTTCGAATCTCCAACTACATGTATGCATAAAACGGTGTATCTACTGGCATATCTTAAATCTTTGAAGCAACAAATAACTATGAGGGTTTCTAACTCAAAATCTTAAAAGAAAATGCACCAAAATAAAAGCCGTCTTGCTTGCTTTCTATATTGTTAACGAGCTTCGATAGAAAAATACTCGATCCTAAACCAGCAATTTAAAGATAGAACTAATTCAGACATCTAAAATCACAAACAGCAAAATAATTCAATCGAAACTAATAACAGCAAAGAAGTTATCAGATCTGGACGCATGTGAATAAAAGAAACAACCTTAATGTAAAACTAAACAAATTGAACGAATCTTCAAAACCCAACGTAGGATTTCCAATTACATGGCATCTTATCTAGAATTTGACGGAATAGAGTTCTTCAAAGGTTAGCGAAAGAGAGGTCTAACTTAGAAAGAGAAACGCACCTGTAATTGGCGATGTGGAAGAAGCTGAAAGAAGACGGAGGAAAGCGATGGCGGAAGGGGGGGGAACCGATTAAGCTAGGGCTTCTTGGAGAAGAGAAATGGGGGTCTGATTGAGGGCTTAGGGCTGTTAAAGAGCCGGGGGCGTGTGTGCGGTTTTCTCTTCCTATCTTATATATAGTATATCCTAATAGTTTTTTTTTTTTTTCATATATAGTAATTCTGGATAATTTTTATTTCAATGAGGTATAGTTACACATACAATACAAATTTGGTACATATTTTTCTTTTTTTTTATTTATTTTTTTTAATTTCGAATATATAACTAGATATGGCTGGTTTTATAATTCGGTATCTATTACTGGAGGTGGCTTGGGTTTGAATTAGGGCTAAAAAAAATTTAAAAATTATTTAACTGCCCGTGAAAATTGAATCTAAATCGGTATATATAATTAACTAATCTGATTAAATATGAATATTAATTTTAATTTTTAAAAATTATTAAAGATAATAAACTTAAATTTGGACTTTAATGCTTGACTAGTTAACGGTTAATATGTATTCATATAATATTTTCCATATATATGTGATTTATAAGAATAATTTTTATATTTTAATTGTTCTCATTTTATTTTATATATTTTAAATATATTTTATACCTTGATCACTAAAAATTACCCACTTGTCAATATTTATAAGTGATAAATTAATGTCTAATGTTTATTATTGTTTTTATTAGGCATGGCAAAATTGGTCCAAACCCAAAATTTCGTCCAAATTCATCAAAAAAAATAACTCAAACCGAACTTAATCCAAAAAAAATGCCCATAAAGCAAATTCAAAAATGATCCACTAAATATGTGACCCAGTTTGGATTTGGCCAAGATGTCCAATGAGCCTTCTACAAAATATCCAATGGATTTGGCTATGAAACCCATTGAGTCAATTCAAAAATAACCCACTAAATATCCAATACATTTAAACCAATATTTTTTTACTGCAGTATTTTTCGTATCACGTTATTGTATAAAAATATTAATTTTATTAAAAAAACATTAAATAAGTTGACTCACATCTAAGCCTCAATAAGACCCATCTAGGCCACCTGATCCATTTGAATTATTCAACATTTTTTATTATAATATTTTTTGTATCACATTATTGTATTAAAACGTTAATTTCATTAAAAAAAAATAGGTCAAATAAGTTAATCCACATTTGGGCTACATGCGATCTATTTGGGCCATAATATGACCCACTTGGGCCATCCAATCCATTTGGGCTATCCAACATATTTGGATAAATATTTTTTATTATATTATTTTTTGTATCACGTTATTATATAAAAGTATTAATTTTATTAAAAAAAGGCTATAGAACCACTACTGGCATGAATAATACTTTTTCGATGGTGAATAATGACATAAAGGTTGAATAATACCACCCCGAGCCCACCAAGGTCCAAAAAAATTTTATATCGCCATTAGAAAATACAATTCATGAAGAGTCCAGTTGTATAATTTGAATTTAAATTAACGTCAAATAGTTCTCAAAAAAGTCAAAAATAAAAATAGGTCACGAGATCAAAAAGGGGTCAAACTAACTTTGACCAATTTAAAAATATTTTACGAACTTTCGAAAATTATTCCGAGTACATTGAACATCTTAGAATAATAAATATTAATTTTCAGAAATGAAAAATAAAATTTTGGACACTTTTATAATTTAGGATTTTTAGACCAACCGAAAATATTTCGGTGCTGTGAAACCTATCGAAACGAACTTTGATTGACTTGAAATTTAAAAAAAAAAAATTAATTGTAATATTTAGGAATTTTTAGAATAATTTTGGTAGAAAAATAAAATAAAAATGTATTGGCCAATGAGAAATGAACCGGCATGCATTAAACTTATAGATCAACTCCAACCCCCCAATCCATTTGAGCATTTGCCCATTTATGACCCATCCATTTATGGCCCAACCCATCTATTTTTCAATATAAATTTAAAATATAAGATATTAAAATTTAATGTGAATATAATAAAAAAACACAAACACTATATATATGTGTGTGTATGTATATATATGTATATACATATATATGTGTGTGTGTGTGTATATAAGCTAATCAATTTTTTTATATAAATACTTTATTAATTAATTACATTTACTCTTAGCATCATTTAACTAATATTCGTCTATTTTTAGCACAATACATATATGAATATCTAAATTAATAATATAATGAAATATAATTATTATATATAATGAAATATTACTAATTAATGTATTATATGAGTATATTATCATTTTACCAATTAATTTTATTTATTTTTAGGGTCACTCAACTAGTATTTATATATTTTCACACAATCTCTATATTAATTATGTAGTTGTAAATTAATAATGTGATTATATACAATTATTATATATAATAAAAATTTATAATTATATAAGTATATAACTATTTTATCAATTAATCTCGTTTACTTTTATATTATGAATGTAATTATATGAGTATAAAATCATCTTATCAATTAATTTTATTTATTTTTAGTGTCATATTGTGATTTAAATAGTATTCATTTATTTTTGGCATAATTTAATTTTATAGTTATTATATATAATGAAATTTTAGTTGTATATTTAAAAATAACAAAAGAGAAAAATTAAAAAATTTTAGAGGAAATTAAAAATTAAATTAAAATTTTTTAAGAGGGAATATTTTTTATTTTGGGTTTTTGGAAGGAGTTATAAATTGAATTTAAGTTGTTAATAATTTTTAAAATATAAAAGATAAAATTATTTGAGGTAATAGAGAAATGATATACTAGTGTTAAGTTTCTCTTCCTTCCATCTTTTCCTCTTCTGCCTCCTCCTTGCTCCACTTCTCACCACCGCCCCTCACCTATCGATTTAGTCCTTTTCAAAATGTCTTCACCTCTCACCACAATCGCAGGTCAATTCAAATTTGGGGTTTTCTGTTCAATTTTTGCTTACATGTTCATTTTGTTGTTCTCTTTTCAATCTAAGACTTAGATGATGTATACTTCAAAACTTGAATATGAATTTCTTTTAGCTATTTTTATTTGTTATTCTCGATGAGATTTGATTTGATGAAGTAGGTGTGACGCACGCCAGGAGCCACCACTCGTTTCGATTCTATTCTCGGAGTCCCACTTTTATGGTCCGAGATTGGAGGAGGCTCACTTTTATCATAAACTGGCCGTTTCACAATAAGAAGGGTTAAGCCCAATTTATTGCTGATAGTCAACCCATAAAAGGCGTCTACTAGTGGGCCCAAAAAGATAGGTGTCATAGGAGTCGCCACCCAATAGAACATCGGAAAGTTTATCTCGACCTTTTGATGCTCAGGCAGAGATAGGTGTTCGAGACGTCACTCTTATTAAGAACTTTGGTTAAGTGTCGGTTTATAATTAAGTTTTAGAATTAATCCCCTCCCTCTCTCACACAATGCAAAAGCGTAAGAATTAAGTAAACATCCCAAGCAAATAAATAAAGCGGTAAAAGTAAATCTACTTAACTATTACATAAGCAAATCGTCCCAAAGAATAATGGATGAAAGAAATATAAATAAACATCATACATAAAATGGGGTATTCATTTAGATTGAGAACAATGGTTCCCTCATGCATATTTTACAAAAAAAAAATGCTCTTATTATTTGTGTGAATTTTAGGGTAAGAAATCGGATATTGGTCTATTTTATTAAGAAAAATTCAATTTGATTAATGAAAATGATTTTAAATCAATTCTGATTCGACGTGCAAAAATCATCTTTTTTACTACCTATTACATCCTCAAAAATAACAATACATCCAAATTGAATAAATAAATCGACAAAGAAAATTGAATAAACAAAAAAACATAATATACTAAAAAATGAGGTAACCCGAATGAGGAGGGTGACTAGAACGGGAGCACGACTTTCCACGTAAATTCCATACATCCTCCATGGCCATGAATAAATAAATTGCTCAAAAGAACAAATGAACAAATTAATTAGCATCAATAAAGTACTTATATAATTTTACATTTACAAAAGAAACCATTACAGATACAACAACGCAGCATAAAGTAACGAAAACATGCCAAATATTGTACAAATGTTGCATGAAAAATATTAAAATAAAAGGCATGAAAAGAACCCTAATATGCATAAAAAAACCCTAAAGAAAACTCCAGGGACGGCCAAAAAAAGGTGAGGGACGACCAGGAAAGGGGTGAGGAATGTCTCATCCTTCGCGTGAGGGATGACTGTCCCTCACATCTTCTTCACGTCCCTCACTTGCAAAACAAAACATAATTTATAGAACAAGAAGGAAAGACGCAAGAAATTATACAAATAAATACTTTAGCCCTAGATATACAATAATTAAGCACCAAATCATGCTAAAACGTATCTAAACACTAAAACTTACACTAATTGAATTAAAATTAAAGAATTACATCATTTTACATTTTAAAAGAGAAGAACATCAAAACAATAACAATGGAGGAAATCTTTGACAACCATGTCTCTAACACATCACGTAACCCAAAAATGAACCGTATTCCAATAAAATAAGCATGCTATTTAGTTCTTAAAAATAGATCAATTTAACATCCAAATAAACATGCAATTGAATGAATAAATGGTAGAGAGAGAAAACATAAATGAGCCTAGAATATTACCCTTGGGAGATATTCTAACTCTGTGATTTTTGAAGTTCAGATTTTTACTCTAAAATCGTGTTTCTTGATGTTTAAAAGAAAAAATCAAATTCGTTTTGTGTTTTGTGTATTAAAAGATTGCAAAAAACATAAAGCTCTTTGGAGAGAGAAAAGAAATTATTTTTTTCTCCTTCTCCAATGGCTTCTCCCTTTTCAAAGAACGATGATAATGATCCCCCAAAAAACCCTAATCTCTTTATTTTTATACCTGAGATAGAGTTATAATTGGATTCCATCTCAAAATCGCCTAATTAGGATATCAAAATGCCCCAAAATTCGGGCCTGATACATATCTAAAAACCTTTCTCTTTTGAAATTTCAGGAAAACGAGGGAAAAATTGGGTTTCGACCTAGGGACGGGCGTTTGTGAGTGAGGGATGGCCGTCCCTCATCACTAGACCCTAAATTACCTAAAATACCCCTATTTTTCACTGTCCTAGAGGTTATAGCCCATAGAATATTGCCCCGCAGGTGACAGACGACCGTCTATCACTACTGTCTGTCCAAAAATAGGTTTTTTATCCATTTTGCTAGAACACTCAAAAATATTTAAAATTTTTTAGATAACCATGTAAATCTTTAAGAGAAAGTGACAAATCCATGATTAAAGCTTCGAGATCCGAACCCACCGTCAGCGATATACTATTTCCTCATCATCGGGCAATCCTGATCTAGACTGCCTCGGGTCATGATGTCTACAACTGCCCCCAATTTTGGGGAGCTGGTGCACTAGTGCCAAAGTGAGCTAAAATTCAAAGTAAAAGGAAAAAGATATGTACATGTTAATGTTAAATCCGTAAGCGCACGGTTCACCAATTATAGTACTTAAGATATCGTTCTCACAAGGAAATGATGAGTGATTACACACCATTTCTCAATTCTTAATCTTGTTTACAATATTCAAGATTTGTTAAATTAAGTAAAATCTATTTGACAACTAGAAATACTAATTTAACCTAGTTTATTGATATCAAAGAAAACAATTAAAGGTTGATATTATAAGATAAAAATTGAACTTGAACTAATTCTCTCACTTGAATTCTAATCTTATAATGCAAACCAAGTTGGATTAATATCCTAATTCATTCTCTCGACATGAAATAGTTAATCTTAAAACATGCACATATAATTCTAACTTTTAATTCTCATTAATGTGTTAATTAATTATAAACACTTATTTTAAGATTGAGTGCCAACTTATAGTAATTACCCTAATGTCCCGATCTCTCAGTGATATTTTGATAATGAATCTTTGTTAGCTATAAGAGAGAATATATTTCTCAATCATACTCTTAATTATATTAATTATGTATAAAATACTAATAAAGAATTTTGCAAATAAGACTAAGTATATTGTTAAGAACATAAAAGATATAAACATCAATGTTCAAGTTCCTAAGGTGAATATCATTTAACTAAATACAAGAAGAAGTACAGATAAGAGATAGTATAAAGAAATCTCTCAACCCTTTTCCACTCTCTAAGTAGATCTTAGTCTTCTTGTTTACCTTCTTCTCAATAGATCAAACTAAAAATGTACTAATTACATCAAAAGAAAAATAGGAATTGTTAAATTGTTCTTTTTCACAACTTGTGTGTCTCTCCCAACTAACTACTTTTTGTGTTAATATATAAGATTTCAATCCTTGTATCCTTCAGAAGTAGGCAACCCTTGGTGGAATGACATGAATCTTCAAGTGTCCTTTCAAAAGTGACCACCAAAATTCCCTTTGTTGTCACGCCCATGAAGGATGTCGCACTAGCGATAGAGCATGCTTTTATATATATTGACTTTTTTTTTCTGCGTTGACCTCCCCTTTGATGCCTTGTTGTGTCATGTTTGTAACTCCTTCTGCGCTCGCGATAAAGCTTATTCTTTTGCTTGATTCCTACCTCTTTTCCTTAGTTCTTGTTTCTTTACTCCATACACACACTTACAATCAAAAACACATAAAAAGTACCATGTTTCACATAAAAACTAAACTAAAACTAGATATTTACTTCACAAAAAATATTCACAAATTATGCATGAATCAACCCATATCAGTACCTGAGACAGCGAATCTCTGATTGCAACACGTACCTTGAGAGGCAGTGTGTCTCTTGATTAGGTACTTATCATCCTTTAGTTGATGTTTTAACCCTGAATTCGGGTACTTAACATCAACTTGTTGATGTGTTAATCCTATGTTCGTTGTCCAACTAATGCCTGGGGCATGCAGAATCGGGACAAATTATTTAACTCTAATTAGTGCGTAGGGCATACAGAATTAGGTTATGTTGAACGCGTCTGATTAGCGCCTGGGGCTTGTAAAATCGAGATGACTTGAGACTAACTCCATTGAAGGCAGTGAGTCTCCACTTTTCCAATTAGTGCCTGGGGCATGCAAAATTGGATAAGAATAAAAAAAGGTCTTCTCTGATTAGCGCCTGGGGCATGCAGAATCAGGTTGACTTGATTACATTTGATTAGCGCCTAGGGCATGCAGAATCAAATTGCTAAAAATATGTCATGACTAGCACCTGAGGCATGCAGAGCCAATACAATTCATCATACTTAAATGCTAGAGTTATTCTATTGATTGCTTCTTCTGATAGATTTGGTTATTCTGTTTGAGTTGATGCTCTACCGGGGATGTTCTTGGTAGATATAAATTTATCCACCGGGGAATCATCTGGAATATCTAGAGTTGAACCCACTAGGGATATTTTTATAAGGTACCTCTGGGATGGTGAACCCATCATGGTTGCCCTTTGCTCAATAATTTCCATATTGAAGTTTCTCTCATTCTGAGAAATGATTGGTTTTGATAAAGCAAACATTTGCCCTCTTGGTAGGGTTCTAGAATACCTGATGTAAAGACACTGGATGTTAACATATTGCTTATCAATTTTGACTTCTTTCTATTATCATTTTCATCATTATTGTTGCGTTATTATTATCATTATTGTTTGTTAACTATATTTCATAATGACATAGTTACCATTAATTACATGGCATTAACACTCATTCATCTTCTAAGAAAAATGAAAGCTTAAATAATGTAAGACATATAAATAATACATACAAAATTAAAATGTGTTATCTACAATCTTGTATTATATACATCAAAATTTAATAGAGTATAACTCCTTAAACATAAAAAAAATTATCAGTCACTAAGAGGGCCCTGGTCCTGATGCTCGACTGTATGCCGGTCTTGATGATGGGCTGAAGGCTAGCGGCTTAAAAGATCAAGCTGGGGCCATAGCTTGAGGTGCCGAAGGTGGCTACTCACATGCCTGATCAAATACAAACCTAAAACCTGACAATGCTAAAGTCAACAGCTAAAGTATCTGCGATATCATCTCAGCGAGTCTCTTTGACCCCCGACCCACCTGTATGACTGCTCAAGAGTGATCCTCTAAATACCTCATTAAGTACCCGATGTATCTCCTCAGCTGCTCATCAATCTCAGTCACCATCTGCCTAGCCTTAGGGGCATCTGCCTTGATATGAGTCCCTTGAACTGAGTGAGAGAGTCATTTACCACCTATAAGGACTCATCAAACCTATGCCTCACAACCTGCATATCTATCTTGAGGCCCTACACCGTTGTCTGTAGTATCTGTACGATCGCTGGTAGTGCCTGTAAAGACTGTATGGCCGCAAGCATGGTCCCTGCCAATAGGTCTAGCTCATCACAAGCATAATAACCGATGGGTCACCATTTTATATACCATTTGGTACTGGACTTGGGCTGATGGGTTTCTTTGACACCTCCCTACACTGAGTGAATGTAGGGCATGATTTAGCATAACACCGGGGCTAAAAAATTATAATAAATGTAACAACAATCTCTTTGATCCTATGTTGATATAATTGATGGACAGGATTGTTAGTGATAGTATTTTTTAGCTCATAAATTATTTTAGTGATATATAATTACTAAGGTTATTGCATATTTATATGTATAAAGTCCAAGTGGAAGATTGTTGGAATTTATGGACCTATACATATTAAATATATGAATATTATATATTATATGCTATCATAGTTTTAGTCTAAATAAAAGTGATATGGTTAATTTAAAGTCAAGTTGGACTTAATAATCATCTTATTAAAAATATGGGATTACTTTATATAAGTAATGTGTAAAAACCATATATATAGGTTATGGTTATGGTTGCACAATAAACTGAAAATCCTAATACGTTTTTTTTCTCTAGTATCCATCACTTTAAAGAAAATCTAGATCTATGTGCCAACTAAAAACCATAAAACCTCTGCATTCTTGATGGTGATAGATTCAGGTATGCTTTTGTATCTAATTTATTTTTGATGATTTGACATTGTCGATTTATGGGCTATTATATATTTAGGATTTATTCTATCGTGGGTTCCATCAACAAGTGGGCCACTTTATTGGAAACTTACATGGCATTGATGAGAAAAGGGAAGTGTAGAATTAAAGGTGGAAACAAAAGAAAAAGATGTGTTTCCTGAAGCAGTGATGTTACCAAATGTTCTTTCATATACACCTTCATAATTTGGGACAACAGGATCCAAAATAATCTTATTATCTATGTAAGTGTTAAAAGATCTAATCTGGTTAGTATCCAGCTAAGTGACTTCGGAGAAATACATGTTAATGTAGGCAGGAACTTCAATAAATGTTGGAAAACCAATGCCAAAATGGATTCTCCCAGATGGGTTGTGGCTATTAGTGCTGTCTGTAAGAGTTTTTCTAGAGGATTATCAATTATTGTGTTAATAGTTGTTGCATCACTTGTTACACTGGTTAATCCATTCCCAGTTTTTGTTGGAACCCCAATTCTATCATATTCATCTTCCGGTTACCAGAGAATAATTCACAAATTTAATTATATATAGTTAAAGCTTAGTTTCTTGGGAAAAAAATTGCTTGATACATTTGTAAATATTACAAAAAAAATTTAAAAATGGATATATCGACAAACCTTAGTTGGTGAATATGTATATATTATGAGGAATTTAGTGTCTGAATATGTATAATAATAAGAATGGAGTTACCTGATAGTTTCGTTGGCACCATAAGCAATCTTTGAAATCAAATGAAAGGCATCACTTGAATTGACACTACCATAAGTGTTGGAGCCAAGACTTTTAACCTCAAGTACAGATACAAATGGGAACTGATTAGGCTATGTTTCGGTGAGGCAAACACTCACATTCTCACCTTTAACAATGCATGCAACTCCGTAGTACACAAGTTGGTTAGTTGATGTCTCAACTCTGACCTAGAAATTGGCATCAAAATGCATATCAAAACTAAAAGGTGAAGATTTTGTTGTCATAATTTCCACAAAAAAGTTGGCACGAACCACAACTTATCTACCATTATCATCTTTGATGGAGTAGCAATCTTTTTTCCTTGATACGAATAATCTAAGACTCGTCATTACATGACGCACTACTATTCCATTTCTGGCCAGCATAATTACAGATTGCCCATTTTGTATGTAAAACTCATCTCCTATCCAAGAGTCAAATTTTTGTCCATGTAGATATTGGATGATCCGCAATCTATGCTCTCAAAAACTGTAATCCTTTGTATAATTTGGAAAATGGGTTAAAATGAAAAATATATAATTATAGATAAAATGAAAGAATTATGAACTTGCCATCTAAATATACTGAAGAAGCAAAGAGAGTTGGCAGAAAATTGCAAGGCTATGCTAAGGGAGGAAGACTCACTCAGAGATGATAACGGCTCGATAAAAACCGGACTGCTCCTAAAAAGTAGTTCCTGATTGATGCCCAGGTCAACCTGTAAAAAGAAGTATCCCAATGGGGTCCGACGAAGGGACTCTCTGACGGTCAAGTTAGTAAAATGGCACAAGATATCATTTTCGTTCAAAATAATGATCTTAAAAACCACATACCTGGGATCTCGACTTATTTATAGGGATGAGTATCCTGATTCCCCCAAGAATCCAGAAAAAATCCTTCCTGAAAAGGACTTCCCTTTAGAAGATGAGTCTTTCCTAAATAGGAAATCAATCCCTATTCCATGTCCTACCCGAACTTTGTGAGGGATGGTGTCATCGATTTGAGGTTGGGATTCTGGGCCTAGGCCATGAGCCCAGTCCGGTTATCATAGGCCTGGGCCATAAGCCCAATTCGGTTATCATAGATCCCCCCCGAAGTGTAAAACATTCATATTGAAGAGATTCCGAGCTCTGACGAGATTTGGCTTATCTACTAAGCTACACATTTGTTCAAAAAAGTGACACTTCGATTTCTGCACTAGCCATAATTAACGCCTCTTTGATTCTTGACAAAATCATAATTACATCTCCTCGAGTTCCATACACAATTGTCAGCGCAATTAATATCATGCCCCTCGATGAAATCTACACCACTCGTTTCTTTTTAATTCAATGGTCTGTCCTTATTATATATACCTTGCCATTTTCTTCAATTTCACCTTTTATCATTTTTCTGATTACCTCTTTCTTTTCTAGGTATTTTATTCTAGTTTTTCACTTCAGATCGCAGGTTAGTTTCTCCATCTCTTCCTTCCCTTATTCCCTTTTAGCTTTTATTTTCATCTAGTTTTGCTTCCTTTTTTTATTTTGGAATGAGTGATCCTTCAGACTCTAGTGAGGTTAAGATTTCTGATAACTTACTAGACGATAGTACCCCGAGCACATCTGGCCGTAGCTCATCCACCAGTAGTATCCCTATAAAGCTTTCTAGCTTTCACACTATTCCTTCAAGTCGTAATCCAAATCCTATAAGAAATCCATCCAATACTCCTAGCACACGTATGATGGAACCTGATTATGCCGAGCTTCCAAATTAACCAAAGTCTAAGCCCCGTATTTCTGATATTAGTTCATCCATTAAGGTGACTGAGCTGCTTGTTTTGCGAACTAAATTGGAGATCTCTCCCCAATATAAATGTTTAGACCCTAACCCCCATATTCTAGTCAACCATAATTTTAATGATGCAAAGAAACTTATCCTTTATGAGGCTAATATCTGAGCAGGAGTTATTATCCCTCTGACCCATTTTGAGACCTGCTCTTTAAGGTATTATGATCTCACCGTGAGCCAACTACACCCAAATGTCTGGCTTACGTTGACCGGTGCACAGATTTGGACCGTTGAGAAAGGTATCAACCTGACTGTCCGTCTGTTCAAAGCCACCCATGTGGTTTGTCTTCGAAATATGATCGAGGATCATTGCTATGTATAAGGTCGGCCAGGATATGGCATATTTTCAGGAAAGCCGGACTCCCTAAAGAACTAGAAACATCGGTTCTTTGTTATTGAGGGTCAAGAGGATTTCTCTTTTCGAACTTCATGGGGTCCCTTCGTAAATAGGAATAAGCACTGCACAGCACTTACTCAACCTAAGCAATAGACCCTGGCTCGATGGAGAGAGCTGTGTAAAGGGAAGATCAACATTTATGACTTCCTGGATCCTAAGTCTTCTTCCGAGCCTCAAAGTGACATTCAAGGTATATCAACCGATTCTTGTTAAAATGCTAACTCTAATTTTTCTCATTGTTTTATTGTTTTGCATTTATGAAGAGAGCTGGAAAACCATCTTTTGGCGACAAAGTCAAAGCTAAGAGGGCTAAACTCGCAGAAGGATCCCAGAAAGAGCCCGTCCAAATGAGGAGTGTGACCTCTGCCGTGGCATCTGAATTACATAACATTGTTGTCAGCGTAGCTAGATCCAATTCTACCCCTACTG